>JANSVA010000008.1:19837816-19850826 GCA_025504915.1 Erythroxylum reticulatum | reverse complement strand
GGACGCAGTAGGAAGAAGAACATGCAAGTGGGGGGGGGGGGGGGGAGGGAGAAGAGAGTTTCGGGTGAGTTTAATGTAAAAGAATTTATCGAAGGAATTTACCGACAGAAAATTTCTATCAATAAACTCAAACATTTTCAATTCCGCTAATAATTTCCGCCTTATGTATCAACGAAAATTTGATACCGTCACTAAAATTTGTTGTAAAGTTTGTTGGGATGATTTTTCTCTATATTTAGCGACGGATATGAGTACTGTCGCTAAATGAGATTTTTCCATCAATTTTACCAACGAAAATTGTATTTTTGTCAATTATTTGCAGCAGTTTATTTTCCGTTGCTAATTATTGCTTTTCTTGTAGTGATTATTGTTGAAGCAAATATATGAAGGTCAATATTATTATAACTTGGTAATTAAACAAAATAACATTAAGATTATTATATTAGAGTTTAGCTACTAAATCAAACCTAATATTCACTAAGATAGCATGGTATTTTTCTCTTAAAAAGTGAATAAGTTTATATTAAGAGGAGGAAATATAACAAGAACAAAAGTCCAAAATCTCAAAATGATGCAACAAGGCAATTTGAAACAATGTTAAAGCAAAACTTTACATAAATCCCTTAATTAGTCTCAAGTTGTCAAAGAAATGAGGACAAAAGTTAAATAACAAATGCAGGGCAACAAAAGAACTTAAACTAAGGGAAATAGGTTAAAAACATTCCAAATAGGCACGAGAGTTGAGCTCATATTAATTTGGATGTCATATGCTAAAATGAATTGCCTTATTCAATTAATAGTACAATATAAAAATGCATTGTGATATTGAGATTTTCCCTAAAATATATGCAAAATCATTTCCTTTTAAAGGGAATACATGCCAAAATTCAACACTAGCTTAAATATATTTAGATCACTTTGATGAGTGAATATAATACTCTCAGCCCATAACAAAAATTGAAAAGAAGAGGCTCGGTAGAAAGCTCCTCACAAGGAGAGTAATTGAGATAAAAAAGAGATGGAGAAATGACAAGAGAATAGCAAGTGGTTGATGGATGATAATGAAGTGATTTTGTTTGCTTTAAATGTAAGTTGATAATATAGTTGCGAATAGCACTAACAAATACGAATCAATCCTATGAGGATTATTCATCTAACTACCATTCAAGATGATATTGATAAATTATATTTAAAATAAAAAAATAAAACCAAGGATAAATCAACCAAATCAAATAAACTATAATGGTGAAAAAATGAAAAATTAACCAATAAACAAATTATACCTAGAATTCGAATCTCCTTTAAGACTTCCATGTGATTCTGATTTCACTAATCAATCTCAAGTTCATTAGATAGTGAAAATTCTTTAATTATGCTAATACCTTTCTCAAGACTATCAACATTTAATTCTAGGTTGATTGATTGAAATCTCTTTCTAATTAAAACCCGTAAAATCATATTAATCAATTTATGAAAATACCATTAAATTTGACCATAATCTAAAAGATTTATATCGCTCTATCTCTATGATTGGATTCAACTCCTTTTAGTTATACTAGATCTATTCAAATATTGAATTTCTTAATCTCAATTGTTTGAAATCATAAGTGAATCAACATGTCAGTAATATTAATTCAAGAATAAATAAGAATTAATTCCTTAGGCATTCTTTCATTAAAATAGGCTACGAACATTAGACAAAATGAACTAGATAAGAGCACAAACTTGTATTCTTTGTAATTCATATCTTGAAAATAGGGATCATATGTTCTTTACTTGCACTTATTCCTCTTACCTATGGCAAAGAGTATTGCAGAAACTTAAACTGCAGTTTAAAGCTACCTCAATTGAAGACGCCATTAAATTGGTATTGAAGTTGAAACTGACCAACACCATTGACCATATAATAGTGAAATTGAGCATCAATACTCTAATCTATAAAATTTGAAAGGGGAAGAATTATAAATGATTTCAAAATGTTAAATGGAAGGCATAGACACTTGGACACTTTATTGTCCAAAGCATAAGATAGATTTGCTTCTATCTCTAAAACAAGTTTGGATCTTTCCTAATATGAGGTACTTAAGTAGTTACTTTAGGACTCAAGCATTGAAGCACTAGTAGCAATGAAAATAAGAAAGGAAACATATATGAAAGAGAACTCCAATGGCATTTTACCTGGTTTATATAAAGGGTGAATATACAAAGAGAGTTGAGGAAGAAGAGAACCATTATCAATATTCAAATTGATATCCAGCTACAAAGTAATAATTGAAGAAAAAAGAGGATTAAAAACAAGATTGTTAAGACATAAGCAAGTGAGAAACAGAAAAGCCATACCTCAAATGGATCAAATCACATCAAAATAAGAATTGGGAAGAAAGGGAAGCGAGATAGACTTGAAGATGGAAGCAAAAAGGGACACATGTCTAAGGTAAAAATACTAGAAGACACTTATTCGGGTATCTATTAATTAGTTTCCCCTTTTGTAATAACCACTCTTGTAATTAGATTCACTCCTATTTTAAATAAAACTTGGTATATGTAGCTTTATTTGTAACGTATCTTTACCTTATTAGAAATATATTTTTATTTTTAAAAATAAATTAAATAAAGTCACTATAAGGTCCATTTTAGTGTTCATTTAATCAAGATACCAAAGAGAATTTATCTTATATATATAGAATACAAAACATCAAAACTCAAGAAAAAGTTGAAAATCAAGGATGACATGATTTAACTCCTAAAATCTAAAAACACTTCAATTTAGATTAATGAAAATCCACTTTAAAGGGGCACTGGTTGTTTCTTATGCTTTGTGTCATTCTAAGGTTTCACCTTACACTTCCCCAACCTTATCTATCTTCTATCATTCAATATCATCTTTTTAAATTTGAAATTTGAATTCTAAGAGTTATATGAGTGTGTTCATAGTCATGTTCTTTAAATAAATACGTGACACTTTTTAGAGCTAGCATGTCCATAGGCACGACATATATTATCAATATGACCTTCTTTCTACTTAACACAAGCACGTTCTTAGTTAACTACTAAATCAATAAACATACCCAAACAAATAAGTAAAATGTACTAAATATGCAGCTAAAAGAATGACTAAAATGTCACTTATTAATGGTTCAAATGATATCTTTGCAAAGAGCACATTGATTAGTCTATATTGTTATCCCTTTCAATTTACCAAAGGTGTTTAGTTTGTTTTTGATGGTAAGCCAAAAAGCAAAAGAAGATTTAGAGGAATTCCCTTTAAAACTAAATTATTTTCTATTAAGAAGCTCTCTAACTAGAACTTCCCAGTATGTTTAGACATGATTTATTTGTGAAATTGTTAAAATTACGTATTGACCATATAACTTTATCCTTTGCTTCTACATTCAGGTTTTAATTTAGAAAATTTTATGATATGGTTGTTTCCTTTAGGTCTACATCTCCATTGCCTATCAACTATAATTGAGTTGACTTTGGCATTAATAGGGATTAAAAGACTAAGGTTGTTGTGCCATTGGATAGAACATGAGGGGCCTAATTTATTCTAGTTATTAAACCATAAATAAGTACTATTTTCATTCCCTACTATATTTTTCATGTAAGGGTGTAAAGCATCTATCAACCTCAACATCTAAAAGAATGTCCAAGAGGTACTTTTATAAGGCTTGATAAACCAGAAGACATGATCTTTAATAATGTAACAGTGAACCCATTCAACTTAAATGTGTTCTTTGTCTACAAATAGGTTCCATGTTCTCTTTTCTAGAAGCATCAAATTTATAAGTTTAATAGAGCAGATGCTAAGTTCTTCCTCTTCCTTCAAAGTGTATATCTTAGATAATCTAACTTTTTCTTTATATGTATTCTTAAGGGCCCCTAACCATAGGAAGTTATTTAAAGACTTCTAAATATCCTTAATAATCTTTTGAGGAATATAGAGCTGGCCTATACAGTAGATAATAAGATTTATTAATACTGATTTATTAAGTTATAACCTACTAACATAAGAAAAGAATTTATTATTCCAATGTTATGTTCTTATGACAATTGAATCCAATAAAGGCCTACAATTAAGATAACTTATCCCTTTTAAAATAACGAGGATGCAAAAATTTTTAAAAGGAAAAGATTGAAGGTTGTGATCAGTAATATTAGAGAGAAAACTTGAAACTATCTGTGCATCAAAGGAGATGTATAGGCTACTCTCAAATTTGTTGATATAAAGATTAAACATTTAACTAAACTTATCTAAGTAAGATATCAATATTTTCATAGAAATAAGATTATAATGACATAAAAAAGGGATCATCTCAAGTAATTAATGAATCCATAAAAAATGTTTTGAATTCATTTCTTTCTCTTTTTTTTCTCCCATCTAGTTTCTTTGTTTATTCACTAGAGCAATTATGATTTAGAAGTCGATCCAAAGAAAGTGTTTAGATCTATTATGACATAGGTATAAGGAATTTTATAAAGGTTCAATCTCATATATTTAGAGTGAAACTTGAATTTTGTCCCTTGATTAATTTTATTAGCGATCAATATGCAAGATCTCTACAAAAATGGTGAAGAGGTACGTTGAGATTGTCTCAAACCTTTTGCATCACTAAATGAACAAGAAGGCTCTCTATTAATTAAAATGGCATAAAATGCAGATGACAAGCTTTACTTTGATTAATTGAAGAAATTTCTATGGAAAACAAGAGCTTGAATTATTTTAAGTAGAAAATTCCAATCTATAGAATCAAAACTCTTTAAGAACTCAATTTTAAGGGAGTAACTTTTAAAATTTTCTTTTTTTATTTTTTATGCTAGGGTGGTCCTAGTCAAGCTTCTAAGTAACAAGTAAAATGTTTCTAATACTTATGTCATAAATAAAAATCCCTTCATTTAGGTTGATTAAGCTTTTCAAGATCTTATTAAATATGTAAGCTAGTAGTTTAGAGATAATCTTACATGTAATATTACAAAAAGAGGTTGGTCTAAAATCATGTAGGGAAATTGGATTAGGCATTTTGGGACTTGATCTATCAAAAGGTTTGTTGAAGTCCTTAAGTATAATTTCTAAATGAAATAACTCCAAGATAGTGTTTGAGATTAACTCACTTGTTAATTTCCAAGTTTTTTAAAAAATTCCTTAAAGACATTTAGACTTAAAGCTTTGATAAGGCTCAAATAAGAAAGGGCATTCTACATATCCCTTACCTTAAAAGGCTTCACCAACATTTTCTTTTATTAAATAGATAATAAGCTAGGAATAAAGTTCTTAATCTTAAGTGCAAAGGAGCTTTGGTGATTGGTAGACCTTAAAAAGTTTTTGAATGATCGAAAGCCAACATTTTCAACTCATTATAAACCTACATGATTTTACCTTTATCATTCATTAAATAGCATATCCTATTAATCTTTTTCGTATAAAGAATAGCATTATGAAAGAACTTCTAGTTTCTATCCTCCTCTTTAAGCTAAACGTCCTTGACCCTTTTCTTTATTAAGGAGTAATGATTCTACAAACAATTAGAATATGAATTCAAAGCCTCTTTTAAATCAATGAGGACTCTATCATTATTTTTCCCTTTTGCTTGAATAACTTTTTAGGTTCCCCCTTCATCACTAACTTCCTTATACATTTGAAATATTGAAAATAATGAATCTCTACCTTTAAACTATTAATCATAGCCTTTTCAAACACTTATACCCTGGTCAAGAAATTATTAAACCTAAAAGGATAGTTAAGCTTTAATGGTATTGGGTCAATGGAGATTTTAGCAAGATAATTATTAGAAGAAAGTGGGGTATTAAATTGATCCTTGTTATTAGTGAAGGAGGAAAGCCAATTGGATTGAATAAGGCTTGATCTAAGTTTTCCTTATTAGCTAACAACCTTCTTTCTTATTACTCTAAATGTATAAAAATCTATCATATGTCATACCTAAAGTAAAATAAGGCATATGCATTAATACACAAAAGTTCCCGTTTTGTAATTTATAGTTGAGTTTTTCCCTTTCAACTTATTACGAGAGGAGGATAGTGTTGAAATCTCATTTACAACTCAAAGAGATTGAATTCAAGATTTTATATTCTTTAGATCCTTCAACATTTGAGCCCTTTAAAGCTCATGATTAGAGATATAGATAAAAACTAATCTTTAAAGGACAAGGTAAGTAGTATATTTTGACACTTAGATGAATAAATTAATAATATATAAAGTGATCTAACATCATAGGTTTCTCATAGGAGAACTGTATTACAATTTGCCCATTGTAATGATAATTATGGTTTAAAATAGATGACTAATTATTCCTAAAATTCCAATTGTATGATTGACAATTATTATTTTTAACTTTGGTTTCTAGACCTAAACAATAGTAAGCTTCAATGAGGATAGGTAGGAGTATATTATCTATCTTTTATTAGGGATATTCGTACCCTTAACCCTAACATTCAGGATATAATAATTGTCAATTAGTCCCCTTCTTCTTTGTTTCCCTACCTAACTTCCTTTTCGTACTATACCCAAATTATCTTTAGGAAGAATTAGGGCACCAGTTACAGAGTCTTCTTTTAACATCTTAATATTAGGGTCTTTGATGTAAAAATCATTAAAAGATCCCTTTTATTTAGATCTTAAAGGTGCCACATCATGACTAAAGACTATATATTACTTTAGGATTAGCTTACTTGGAAATTACTTATGAATTATGAGCTTCAACTTAAGTATTAGGTGTGAATGCACTAAAGCTTGCATCATTCTTGGGGGCTTTAAGTGTAGTTTGAAATTGTTCTAAGGGATAATTTCCTCTAAAAGACCTTGTGTATATTTTTATTAAATAAGAGTTTTGTCAAGTTTAGACGATATTTAAGCATTAGACATTAGCTCCTATCTTTCTCATAAATGAACCTTTTTCTAGTTGGTTTCAAAAACTTTTTCATTTTCTCAATTGGCTTTCATTGATAAGACCAATAGATCTTCAACTCTATAAGGCCTCCAACTTCATTTAAACTTATAATCTTGATAGAATCAAGGCTTTTTATTAAGGGATTCAATTCCAAATATATCTTAGTATACCCAATTCTCTAGAGTCTAGTTGTGTTTTTATCCCACGTAGAGTCTCCCTATAAAACTCAAAAGATAGTTTAACCTTATGGGAGTTTAGTACTCAAGTGGGATATGTGAAAATTTAGTCACAATGGAATGTTCTTCATGTTGGATTTATCAAGGATAGGCCTTATCCTCTATCTTTGAATCATTAGTGGCTTTCCATTAATGTGTCAATGACCCAATTCTATTACTTTCTAGATATTAACTTAAAATATGAATTTAAAAATAAAGAAGGCATCGTTGTTTGTTGAAGTCTTCACCTAAATTAACCTTCCTAAGGTGGCAGAAGCTTGGGATTGAACTTGAGGAAACACTAGTTTTTTGTCAATAAATAACCCTGTTAGAGAAGTATTCTAACTTATAACTCTAACTTAAAGTATTTCTAGGAGTGGACTAACCATTTAGTCTTTGTTAGAAAGATTAGAGGCTAAGTAACTTAGAGCACCCAAAGTTGAGTGATCGTCGACTACCTGACTTTTGAATTTTCTAAGTTGAGAGTATAGGGTAGAAGATGCTAAGGAAGGTTGTGAAGAAGGAGAAACAAGGATGGGAGTGACAACAAGAAGTGGAGGAATCTAAGCTGAGTGGCAAGGAGTAAGGAAACCCCCCACCGCTAAAAAATGCAAAGACAAGATTGGAAGAGATAATAGGGATTTTCAAGGATACTAATGAAGGAGAATAAGAGACAAAAGGACCAAAAAGAGTAAAAAGGAGCAAGATGGAGAGAAGGGGAAGCAGAAAAGATGAAAAGAAATGAAGAACTATAGGTTAAAAATGGGTAAATAATATGGATCAAAGGAGTTTGGTTAGGCAACAAAGGGAAAAAAAGGGGTCGGCACTCATCAACCATATGTGGTTTTTTTCAAAAACGAAAAAGAAAAAGAAAAAAAAGAAGATAACAATAGTCGGCCAAGAAATCTTGAATGGTGATGTGGACGGGGGGTTTTCAAGGAATACAAATAACATTTGTTTTTTTTCTCAAATTTGGAGAGCGTCTGGAATAACTAGTGAATTACAACTGTATTGTACTACAATTGTTGCATTGGTCTTTGCAGCCTTAATACTTTTTGCTGGTTGGTTCCATTATCACAAAGCTGTTCCAAAATTGGCTTGGTTCCAAGATGTAAAATCTATGTTGAATCACCATTTAGCAGGGCTACTAGGACTTGGATCTCTTTATTGGGCAGGGCATTAAGTCCATGTATCGTTATCAATTAATCAATTTCTATATGCTGGAGTAGATCCTAAAGAGATCCCACTTATGAATTTATCTTGAATCGGGATCTTTTGGCTCAACTTTATTCCAGTTTTGCTGAGGGAGCAACTCCATTTTCACCTTGAATTGGTCAAAATATTAAGAATTTCTTACTTTTCGCGGAGGATTAGATCCAGTAACTAGGGGTCTATTGTTGATTGATATTGCACACCATCATTTAGCTATTGCAATTCTTTGAAAGAAATAATAGAAAATTCTCATAAAATAAAAACAGTAAAAAAATGAACAACAAATAAAGAGAGAAAAAGGTCAAGCATATTGATTATACCCTTTTAAAAGTAACGTTCTTTAAAAGTACAAGATGGTGTGGCTTTTAGTAATAGAAAATGTTTTTACTTGATCAGAAATTACTGCTATTTGCAAATATGGTGAATTGCACATCGTTCTACCCTTGTCTAAACGAATAAGTTGAATAAATTAATAAATTATAACAATGTCATAGGGTTATGATGCTGTTTTTAATCATAGTCCACAATTAGAGTGATCACACAATAATCTATACTTCATTAGATGAAAATAAAATAATAGGGATGTCAGCGTAATCAAAATGCAAGCGATCTATGCCCCGCAAGCGAACGTGTGGGCTTTGGTTGCATTGCCGTACTTGTGGCGAGAAATATGTTTATTGAAAGGTGGAGTCAGAGGCTTCCGAGTTGGTTAACTGAATCAGACAACGTTTCCAATAAGACAAGTTAAGGAGAAAACGTCAACCAGTTTCGCTCTGATGTTACAAAATTGTGCTTTCTAAAGGTTTCCCTTGCAAGCGAAACATGGCTCAACTCCTGCAACAAGTCCTCGTGTTGCCTAAGCAATAGTATTTCACTACGTCTCCTCTTCCTAGAATCAGTACGTGTACTCTATGTATATGATTTATGACCATAAGAATTGAAACCCTTCCTATCCCCCCCTTTTTTTTTTGGGTAAAAGGATAATTAGTTTTATATCAATATTTAAATCCATTCTTAAATCTTAAAGATGTGTTCATTTGATTTGGAATTTCATTTAATTAGAGAAAAGTTTCAAGTTCTTTTACCAAGAAGACTAGTCCATTAAAATAGTCCTATTTACGCAAATTTCTAAAACTTTAATGCCAATATAACTGAGGCTGAAGGCTCTCAAATACATAAATGTAAAATGTGTGATAGCCTCTATTACCTATAAGAAAAGCTCCTATTCTTACCCATTGTCACCATTAAATATTTTGTTTATTTTTCTATTGAGTTTAAAATCTTTTTTTATGTAGACTCAATTAATTTTTGTTAATTATTGATATAAATTATATTAAATATCTAAACTCACCTATTTTGTGCTTGAGTAAACATGAAAGAGATTAGTTTAAATTTAAAATTTTTTCATAAATCTCAATTCAGCCAAACATATTTAGGATAGATGAAAAAGTTAAGTTTAACCAGTAAATTCGTATCTTCGCAAGCCCAATGTTTTGAATTTGATTTATACTTTAAGGATAATAAATCGAAAGGTGATTATAATAGATTTTTAATAGTGAAATATAAAATAAAACTAAAATTAGATATCAGTCAAGGAAATAAATTATAAGACAATTAATCAAAAGAGAATTTAATCAAATATTTATATTTAGACGAATACTTCCCTTAGTAGTTCTTTTGACTTTATGATTTAATTAATTTAGATTGGATATATTCTCTAAACTAGTAGAAATTCCTAAACACTAAAATTACACTCTCTACAACTACATACAGCTACTCTCTGGCTGGTGAACTAATATACCAACCATAGCTTATACCCCTTTGAATGCATTAAACTCTATAAAATCACATAAAAAGTTTCATCTTCTCTTCATCATCTCCCTTATTGATGGAAATCTCTTTGGTTAGCCTCTGTCTTCATCTCCTCTATTAAAGTGAGGGGTATACACACACACACACACACACACACACACACACACACACACATATAGACATCTATCTATCTATCTATATATATATGAATATATATATATATATATATATATACGTGTGTGTGTATATATTTGAGGTGTTTGTTTGGATCTTTATTCTTAAGGCTATGGAACTTAGGTAGTAGATGTATAGAGTCAGATTTTAGTTTAAATGGATAACGGTTGCTGGTTGACATCTGGTGCAGTCAATTCCCTTAAGGTCCTCTTATTGTTGTTTACATTATTATCCATCATGGCTTCTTCTTTTGATTCCAAATCACTACATAATAAAATCAAGTTTTGTATCTAATTTGGAGGAGGAGGATGCTTGTTCTTGTCTATAATTAATTTTGGCTTCCTTCCTTAAGTATTTTGCAATCTTCTTTATCTCAAAATCAAGCCATAGTTCATCGATGCAAGAAGAGTAAGGCAAAAAAAGAACAAAAAAATACATAACACAGTCCCTAATACTAGTAACCGAAATTTGGTGGGTGTCAAATCCAATAAATAAACCAAACCTACTATAAAGAAAAAATAAATTGAGGCAGTTTTGAGTAGGTACATATCCACAAATATTTGGGGTGTTATATTCTTTTTTATCAAAAAGCAAAATAAAATAATAAGGGGTTTTACATTAGGAAAAGAAAAATGAAAATAAAATCAAACAAAGATAAATAATAAAATAAATGAAGAAAAATCAATATACCAAAGTACCTAACCAAAGGAGTGGCTTTTGTTCATCCATACAATTGATTGTCATAAATTCTCTTGTCCTTAAATAAATTGGTTATAGTTATTGGTACAGCCTAACAAACAACCTCTCGTAACCTTTTCTATAACCAAGATACAATTATTAGTTAATTCCCTTACTAATAAATAATCCTAGAAAATTTCTTAGGATTTAATCTACTACTAGTAGCATTACAATTTAGAGAGAACTAATTTTAACTAGTAAATACATGATGCTTAGTTTACTTAAGTTATGTTATCTGTCTCTGGGTCAACATAAATCAAATGCTTTTACCTAAATGACTATGTAGATTTGCCATTATAGTTAGAATAAACAGACAATTATAGATTTGTTATCCTAAATGGTAGTATACTAGTCTATTAATAAAAAAATTTGTCACTTGCATAAATCAATAAAACAATAATAAGAACTGGAGAATAGAAATAGATAAATATTTAAGAATAAAAGAAAAAGTAAAATAGTTAGATCTCACAATCTTTCATAATAAACTTTGACTAACCTTTGATTAGACAAAAAACTAACCACGGATCATAATTTTGACACAAAGAACATTAAAAAAAATAAACACTTATATACCTCTAGGCATGCCCACTCTTGATGACTTTTTATAAGCTATCCACTTCTTCCTTCTTGATCAATCTCTTTTCTTCACTCTATTGACTTTTCTTTTTCCTTTGAAATAATGATCAATCAAGCTCCAAACCTTCAAATACATAAATGAATACATAATTCTTATTAGGTAAAGATTCTATTAAAAATTAAGATAATTGAAATGAAAACCATGTACAATTTTGATCACTATCACAAGGAAGGAAGTAAAGATGAAGAAAGTGGTTGTTTTCTAAGAAAAGCAAAGGTGAGGGTAGAGAAAGCTAAGGATGTTGAACTAGAAATTGGATTTTGAGTGATATTTAGGATTTGGGGTATGAAGTGATGTAAAGAAGATCTATTGATATATCTTGCAATATGTGAGGGGGCAATGGCTAAGTGGAAGGAAAGTTTAAAATGATAGATGGTAAGGCTATGAAGAAGTTCCAAGTTTATTTCCAAAAGTAAAAGTTAGCTTGTTAGAAAGTTTAGATGGGAAAGCTCCTGCTGAAAAGGATTATCTAAAGAAAGCAAGTGTTAAGGAAAATTTATATAGAAGTTTTGAGAAAAATAAGAGACTAAAAGAGATTTGGAAAAAAAAGAGAGAATTGTTAATAACTTGACAAATTTCACTCTTTATTATGACATACTTTGTAAATTTTGACTCTTCATATTTTGGATATGTAACATCCCATCACCGATGGGAAGGGTAGAATAGTAATTCAGAACGGGTTATGAGTGTTAGAATTGTCTTGGTATGTTCATGCATACTCATACTTGGAAATAGTGACTTTTGCACGTGTAAATGCCTGTACATGCATTCATGACATTTCCTGGTATTTGTGATCATAAAGGTGTTTATTATAAAAAGTGTGATTTTTGTGTTTGAAAAATTGATTGGAAAGGGTCATTGGGAGGTTTTACATTTTTAGGGAATTTTAGAAATTTTTCTGGAAATTTTCGGGGTACTTTTCCGGACTAGGAAAAAGGCCAAGTGACAGACTGATTGATTTCCGGTGGTGAAAATGACTGTCCAATGGCACTGGAAATTTAGACAAATGATGGTAGGATTTATTAATGTTAGCCATTGGAATTTGACGAGATATTGGAGTATAAATTGGAACCGAATTGGAAAGAAATTAAGTGAAGGCTTAGGATTGTGATATGTGGCAAGTGACACAAGTCACTTCCCTAACATGCCACCATGTCATTAGTTTATATAAATATCATCCTTGCTTTCTTTATTCATTCACGATGGTTCTTGTTGGAAGACAAAAACATCTTTTATTCTCCTTCTTCCTCCTTCTTCGTTGGTCTCCTTCTTCATGTATTTTGCTACTAATCTCCACCCACATAAAAGCTCTCATAT
>JANSVA010000008.1:19813238-19833389 GCA_025504915.1 Erythroxylum reticulatum | reverse complement strand
AAAACATTTGTATTATTATTAATGCTTAACTTAAACATTCCATCACAAGCATATCCTTTGCCTACAAACAATCCATTTTTAGACAAAATAACTTTGTCCCCTTCTAACACATCCTTGAATCCTTTTTTACAAACCAAATTAGCCGAAAGAAGATTCTTAGTAATCTCGGGTACATGTAAATCATTAATCAATAACAACTTCTTTCCCGAAGTAAAATCCAGTTCTACACTACCCTTTCCTAAGACTTTTGCGGCATTATTGATTCCCATAAGAACTTCTTGGCCTTCATCAACATGTTCATAAGTCTTAAATAAATCTTTATTGTTGCAAACATGTACTGTGGCTCCCAATTCGAACCACTAATCATTAGTAACTTTGTTAGAGGCCATGTAAAGTTCAGTGATCATACCAATATGCAAATCCGAAACCATTGCAACCAAGTCATTAGTTCCAAGGTCCACCATATTTGCATTATTAGTATTTTGAGGACTACCATCTTGTTTTTGTTTCTTTCGAAACCAACAATCCTTTTTATAATGTCCCTTCTTGCCACAATTAAAACATGTCTTTCCTTTCTTGGAATTTTCAGCCTTCAGTTTTGGAGCACCTGCTATGTCGAAGTATTTTCTCTTGTTCCACTGCTTTTATTACCTTGCTTCCCTTTAACGTAATTAAATTTTGTTGCAACTTCAAAAACATGCCTTTTAACAAGACTTCTCGTCTCTTCTTCTATCTGCAAATGTTTTTGATTTTGATCAAGAGAGAAGTCCTTGGTGGTATGCAAAAGCTTCTTCCTATAATCATTTCAACTAGGAGGAAGTTTGGAAATTATTCCTCCTACTTGCAATGACTCAGGAACTTCCACCTTTAGGTCTTTAAGCTTGGAAACAAGAACTTGTAATTCATGTACTCGGTCTATTATAGACATATTATCAACCATATTAAACTCAAAATATTTCATAATCAAAAATTTGTCCATACTTTGCTTTTCAGTATTGTACTTGAACTCCAAAGCCCTCCATATTTCTTTTAGTGAAGTAATTGATGTGAACAAATCATAAAGTCGATCAGAAAGATTGTTAAGAATGTGTCCCTGTCATAGCAACTCATCTTCTTCCCGCTTCTTACGTGCAACTTTTGTCGCTTCATTATCATCTGATTGTGGGGTTGGAAGATCTCGTAAATCCAGGTCCAAGCAGTATGCAATTTTTAATACCGTCAAAAGAAACATCATTTTGTCCTTCCATCATATGAAATTCATGCCATCAAAACAATCCAACTTCATGTAATCTTGATTCGTGATACTTTTTGAATCCATTACAAGTTATTTTCTTAAAATTGTTAGAAAAGTGGGTTCAAGTTGGATGGCTTGAGGTATGAAAATTATTATCTTTAAGAAATTATTTGCCCCCACTAGTTTCTGCAGGGTTTTGACAAATTTTTCTTCTAGGATACAACAAGCCTAATGTTCTCTAAGACAACAAAATCAATAGAGAACCAAAGATGAACTTCAATTAAGGATGAATATGATAAAGATGAAGAAGAAAAGATTTGATTGTGTATTAACCATGAATTGGATGTTAAACCAGCCTTATATAGACTTAAAGACACCCATTCATAATATACATGATTGTTCGTGGTACCTCTTGGGAAAACATCATGGCATTTGAATTGAAAAGACATGTCTTTTCATTTACACTTCTTCATTCAATTCCTTATATTTCAAACTATTTTCCAACATAAGGTAGTCGTCAATTTGTCGCCTTTTCGTATTAGGAACACCTTTGTTGATCTTGAGTGTTTTCTAAAAAGAATTATAAAGAAAGGATGGATTTTGGCAAAAACATTTTTATTATAATAACACTAGACTTAACATCACATTATTGTATGTAAAATATTATAAAATTACATATACATATATATATAATTGAATAATTATGAATATAATTTAAGATTTATAGTGTATAAATATGTCTTATAAATTAAGTATAATAAACTCTACAATATTAAAAGATATAATTATTTATATAGTTAACTTAATTGTTACAATTTAAATGTTAATAATGGGATATGATCAAAATATACTTATATCCAGTTCAAATGAATGAAAAATCTCATATGAACTTTATCTCTATAATCCATATAATATAGGACTTGTAAAATACCTTTGATTCCTTAATAACACCCAAGAGTGGAGTGGATTAGCTGTTTTCAAGATTATAATCAAAATTTACTATTTTATAAGACAACATCCACAAAATATAATAAATGCAAATCCAAAATAAAGATAAAAGATTTAAGGATGCTTATAAACAATAAAGTAAAATAGCAAGAAATTAATTTATAGTGGTTTGGAAACAATTCTTTCCTACATTCACTCTTAAGACTCTTCTTGGATTTCCATTATAATTATTCTTTCAAGGTGAAGAACAAGCTTTGTACAACATTTTATTTTGCAAAAAGGAATAACTTTTTTAATCTTTCTTCAAGGTGAATAGTAACCCAAAAATCACTTTAAGAAAACTCAAATACAATGGGAAAAAAATCCATTCAAAGCTTACACCTTCAAATTTGCTGAATTGATTATTTTTATAATCTTAAAAATGACTCATGCACCTAAAATCAAATAATGAATGCTCTGAAAAATACTTAGAAATGTGTGTAAAAGAAATCAAAAGGTTATTGATACTAAAAACAATTAAAAAAACACTTATTTATAGGGTTTGACCACCCTTACTTAGTTTTTAGAGCTAAGGAGTAGCCATTAAAATTACTATTTACATAGCACTAGTTGACCAATATAACTTATTAGTTAATTAGTATGTATTAAAAACACCAGATTCACTAATTGTTGAGACATTAGTTAACCAGTAGTTATATTGGTCAGTCAACACATTAACCAATGTTACAAAAAATTCTTGGTAAATCACATTTAACAAATTTAAACTATATTGGTCAACCATTAACTTATATACGTCTACCAATCACCCCAAAAATATGAATTTAACAACATCAAATGCTCAAACTCAATTTGTTTAACACAATTATAAATTAAACACTTAGAAAAATGTACAATTATAAATTAAACACTTAGAAAAATGTTCCTTAAAGTTTATTTGAAAGATCAAGAGGATTTTGTATTAAAACTAAAGCCTCTTAATGAATCAAAAGCTTCATATAATAAAGTGAAATAAAATGTTTATGCATGTTGAGCCTTTTAAACTATCAAATCAACAAGGTGAGCTTATAATAACTAATGTATAATATAAAATAACATTGCTATGTCCTGATCTTCTTCTATGTTTGACTTGGTATTTAACATTGAAGATTTCAAACTTCGTCTTTTCTTTCCTAAACATCAATCGGAACCTCCCTTTATTTATCACCTTCTACTCATTTTCCTCTTTTTCAAAATTTTTCTGTTTATCATATTACCATCTTTCAGATGAATCATATCTTCTATGTGATTTTTTTAAGGTGCAACTATCTAATGGATGTCACTTATTATGCAATCTATTAACTAATTATGTATGCTTATTCATTATTTCCACTCATACATAATGAAGTTAGTTGATCAAATCTATTAACTAATTATGTATGCATATTGCCATACATCTATTAAGAATATATGAATTATTGACTATTGAATCGATCCTTAAGTGAGTTTAGGATGCTATATCATAAATCATTTATTGCATCAATCATCATTTCGTTCTCAGTATATATAAATACTTTGTATTTGTACTACCTTCTATATAAGGGGTGGGTTTTTTTAATACATTTTGATCTAAACTCATATTTATAATGATCTTCCTCATTTCTTAATCTGTTAAATTAAATTAACTTTCTTTTTTTATAATGTCTCAATATATTAAATAATTTATAATTTTCTAGTAACATTCTAAGATGGAAATCATTAAATTAAGTGTTTAGAATGATCAAAAAGTAAAAAGATATTCTAGTTTGATATTCATATATCCTTAGAGGATCCTCACACAATATAAGTTTAGAATAAGACTTATGTTATCCTTATTGGAAAAAAAAATACACAAATTGGATGATTCATATGTTATGCATTGACTCTTCTTCATTATAACATATATCTTTCACTTGTTTTCTCATTTAATCCACCCTTCAAAAATCATATGGCATATTGAGCTAGATTGGGTAAACATATCATTTCTTTAGGTTATGTTATTATTGACAACCTTTGCATCCTTAAATATACTTCACATTCAAATTAGTACCTTAAGCATTAAGTTCTCGTTTATCACCTAGATAAAGTAACAGAGGAGATCTCTTATGTGGGAATGTATCTCGTATCTATTCAACATTCTTCTTTTGTCTAGAACTGAATGTTCAAAACTTTTTCTGATATTCATTTTATAATTGAAAACGTAATTTGAAATCAAGTATTCTTATATTTTTAAAATTGAATCTTTATTTAAAATTCATTCTAGAAAATGTTGCTTAATTCTCAATTAAACATATATTGCATCAAATACTTGATGATAAACATACTATCATCATTAAGAATAAGTATAATCAATAGCCATTTAAAAAACTTCATTTTTTATGCTACTATATCTTTGACATAGTTATACTTTATATCTATGTGTTTGATTTGATATTGAGATTTGAGTTTTCTAGTAATGATTTTCATTGTACCTTTTCATGTTTGATACAACGTGTATATGAGATTATTGATTGCTTCCAAATAAGGAACCATCTTTATCTCTTGGTTTTCTTAAGGCATCTGTAGATACTATATATTGCTTAGGTGCTCACCATTAGGAATGTTTATAATAAAACAATTTACAATCCTACATATAAAATCATTCAAGTATTGCTTAATTTATATGTAGCTTATAACGATAATGATGCTCTTATTGAATGTTACTTAACGATCTTAATCATAAAGGTGTATATAACCTTATCCATATTCTTCACTTTGAATGTGACTGATAGATAATTTACTTGTTTTCTCGAGAAACTACTTATTGTTACTAGATATTAAAAATATCATCCATATAAAATAATAAAATTACATATTTATTTTTGGATCTTTTAACATTCACTTAGTGGTGTTTTCTAATTAGACTAAATTACATGATATGATTACATTGCAAAATTTTAATATACTGCTAATTTTGATATTTTTTTGACTATATATTGTCTTTAACAATTTGAACATATAATGCTTTTGGAACTTCTGAATCAAACCTAGTAGTTGTACCATATAGATTCCTTTACTAGTTCTTAGATTAAGAGCATAGCCTTTGCATCCATTGATCTATATCAAGACCCATTATTACTACTAAGATCAGAATTAGTTAAACTGATGTAAACCTTACAATAAGTGAGAATTTCTTCTCATAATACATCTCTTCTCTTGTGTATATCCTTTTGCTATTATATGTACTTTGTGTCTTTCAAAACTACCACCAGTATTTTACCTAACACTTGAGAATGCATTTTTTCTGGATGGCTTTATATCCTTTAGGAAGATTACCTAAGTCTTAGACTTAGATCAAGATTCTTGAAGTTCATTCTTCTTCTGTTACTATATCTCATTTATCCTTAACAAGACTAAGTAAAGCTTTGTATACACTTTATAGCTCATAATTTTCTTGTGGAACAATTATAATGCCTTTTTTCCTTGAAAGTTAAAAATCTTTGAGATTAATCCACTTATAATATAGGCATATGAAAATTTTGAGAAATGTATCTCCCTGTATTCATGTTGCTCCCATTTAAACAAGTAGTTGTAAGGAAATCCCACTAATTTGTAATTCCAATTTATTATAAATCAAATCATCACCTTCCATATTGCTCCCACTTGAATAATTTCCATCCAATTCATCTCATTCTGATTCAATGTCTCATATAGAGATAAGTTTTGAACTATCTTTTATTTATTTGAAAAATCATTTTTTAAGAATATGATATATTGACACACAAATTTAATTTCACAGTTTTTATTGTGTTAAAATTTAAACATACATCCTTTGTAATGCTTATAATATCTTTTATGATACTCTTCTTTTCTGCAGGACCTAATTTTTCACATTTATGGGTGGGACCATTAATGTAGGTAGTACATATATTCTAAAGAATTTATAAGTCTTAAATTAGGTCTTTTACCTATCTACATCTTATATATGTTTTAAGATATGATTTACTAGGGGCCCTTTCATATTTGATCATCAATGATATACCACCCTATTAACTGATAAAAACTTTTTCCTATTCTATTATAAACCTAACCATTTCTAGAAGAGTTATATTTCTCCTTTCTACACTATCACTTTATTAATGGACTCATAGAACAGTCACTATCTTTAAGTTAAATTTTTATCACACAATCTTTTGAATTGATCAAATAAGTCATCTTATACCATTAGGTTCTTAAACACCTTATTTACTTCATATATATGATTCTCACTTAAATTCATATACTTTTTGGAGACAACATTATGCTTGAAATTTTGAAAAATTAAATAAATATAACTACATTTAGTATAGTTAATGATAAATGTGATGAAATAAGTACTTTATCCCATTTCTTTCACAATTATTTAGCCACAAACATCTCAATGGATTATTTGAAATAGCTTAGTAGCTCTTTGAAGGAAAAATAAGTTTTCATTATACTAACTTATGTTGAGAGAGAAAGAAAGTGAACGTGCTCCACCTCCCTCATCTGGCTATAAATCCCTCCATATTTAGACCTTGTTTATTCTTCTACCTTATTCCAGTCTTAGTGTATTGTTTCTTGCATCTCATTTATTTCCTATTCTTCCTTCTCCTTTTTTTAGTTGTTTCTCAGCATTCGCTTCTCTCACACCCTCCCTTTCCTTCTAGTTTTTGCTTCGTCTCCCTTTAGTTGTTGCTTCTTTTATAAGGGTAGTTTGGTAAACTTCCTTTAATTTTTATTCTTAACAGGATCTTTTTACAGCTTATAGTTAACAGTATTTCTAAATTCCCACAAAAAGTTATTTCTTTCCTATTTTGGCATCCTTTTCTACCATGCAGACTGTATCAGCTTACGATTCCCCCCTTTGGACACTATCCACTTCCCTTATTCTCATTCATTTAGCCTTTTCATCTTACATTCCATTCTCCTCTAAACCTTTGAAAATTTCTAAGGATACTGTTACCATTAAACCATAAAGTTAGTGTAGAAGTTAGAAGCAAGTGGTAGGAGACCAAATTGATATTACTCTACACTATAGTCCTCCCAAAGAGTAAGGAGAGAGAGAGCTATAGTAGCTCATAATATTGAAATCCTCAAGGATGGGGCACATAGCTAGTAGGTAGGCTTCTTTCTTTCTTTATCTCAGGCCTCCTTTTCCTATTATTCAAAGATAGGCACAAAATCAGTGGAAAGGTAGAGGGCTTCTTTAGTTATTTCTATTTAATGACAAAATTATTCTTTTCACTTTTACTTCGCAAGTTGAGGCTTTTTAAGTTTTGGAATAAGGGCCTTAACTTGTTTCTCAGCATCCTTTGTTTCTCTAATCCTAGCAGTTCGATTTAAACTTAGAAAGTGTTAAGATATACATTATTCTAGTATGGATCAATTTTCATAATATTCCATTACAATATGAGACCACTTAAGGTTTGAGTTTGAGTTTGAGTTCATCGATAAGTTTTTATTAGGAAACCTCCTTGCATGGACAAGAATAATGGTAAAAAAAAGGAGAATTGCTAATCTTGAGTTTGTTTGAGTGTGGATATGCTAAGGAATTGTTTGATGAGATACATATTATAAGGTTGGGATATGAAAATAACCTTTTTAAAGATAATGTTATAATATCTTACCAATCGAAGTCCCCTGTCAAGTCAAGAGGTATGAGATGGAGTCCTACAAGTAGTAAGTTCATTAAAGGAGATTACAATGAGCTTATAAGTCTAGAGGATTCTAAAGGTAATGCTACTGAATCCTTAAAATTGTGTGGAGAAACCAATATAGTACATTCCCCTCTTGTCATCATAAATAATTCATTAGACGATCCTAGAGAGTTTGCTCTTAGTAAAAATGTAGCTTTAGAAACCAAAGAGGATGAGTCCCAAAAACACCAGGAGGGAAAGTGACATTAAATGTGATGAATATTGAAGCATCTCCTATGGCTACTAAACAGGACATTATCTTAGAGGGTGAAAGGAATAAAGTGGAACAATTTTAGAGTTTTGTGAAGAGGAAATTTTAGAGGAGCATGAATAAAGCCTCTAAAGGTAAACAAAAATAGTATGTCTATTTTAGCTTGGAATGTAATAGGATTGATCAACCCAAATAAGGTTAATTCTTCGTGGGATTTTATCATAAAGGAAAATCCTTTAATATTAAGATTACTGGAAACTAAGTTCAAAGTAGAAAATGTAAAAGAGTCTGAAATATTAGGGCCATAATGGAAATTCTTTTTAAATCATTCTTATCATGCTAATGGAAGAATTATAATCTATTATAATTATGAATTTGATCAAGTGGATGAGCTAAATTCTAATAAGCAAGTAATGAACTTAAGTTTAGCCTTTCTTTTAGAGAATACCTCTATTTTTTCCTCTTTTATGTATGGCAGTAACTTTGCTTTTCAAAGAGGTAACTTATGGAAAAGCTTGAAAGGTATAAGTAGAAGATACAATGTTTTGTGGTTAATATATAGGGACTTCAACTTATTTTCAAATATGAGGCCTAAGGTAACTATAACTTGAGGAATTACTCAATGGACTTTAAAGAGTGTGTTGATCATCTCAGGATAGCATATTTGAAGTATAATGGATATATTTACATATGGAGAAACAAATAGAGCTCTAATTAGTTCATTAGGAAAAAGCTGGATAGGGCCTTGGTCAACTATGAATTGCTAACTCATTTTTATGAAAGTAAGGTGACCTTTTTAGACTATTTATTCTCTGATCACACTCCTATTAAAATTGGAATTTTGTTCCAAAATGTTGTTAGGCACATCCCATTTAGGTTTAATAATTTTTTAGTACAAGAAAGGGATTTTAGGAAGCTATTATAAAGGGTCTAGAGTTCTCCAACTCTGGTCTTAAACAATTCATTTGTGTTAGTAAGCTTAAGGCTACTGAAAGTGAAATTAGGATGTTAAATGGAAAAAAGAGGCTTCAATACTAAGGATGCTATTATTGCAACTAAAGAAAGCTAGTCACTTCTCAATCTCTTCTTTCAACAAACCCAAAAGATACTTCTTTACTGCATAAGGAAAAGCTATTGATTTTAGAATATTTGTAAGCTATTAACAATCACTCTTTACTGATAAGATAGAAGGATCGAGTAGATTGGTTAAAAGATGGTGACAAGTGTTCCAAATTCTAATTTAATTCCATATTTTCCAGAAGGAACTTTAAAAAAAAAAATTTTTGTCTCTAGTAATGATGTTAGGGTGTTTAAGGATCAATAATCTATTCTTTGAGAAGTTATCAACTTTCATAATTATCTTCTAGGATCTAATTATTCATCCTTCTTAATGGATAGCATGAGAAAATTTAGTACTAAGATAATTCCTATAGAGGATGTCAACATCCTTAGCAAACTTGTTGAAGAAAATGAGATTGAAGCCATTATTTTCATTTAAATAGGATGAAAGCTTCTGGTCTTGATGAGTTGAATGGTTTCTTTTATCATAAGACTTAGCCTGAGACTATCTCAGTAGTGAAAGACGCAATCTATGAATTATCTTCCAAGGGTGTCTTATTTAGAGAAATCAACAAAACTTTTCTTTGTCTGGTTCCCAAAACCTCCAAACGCTTCCTACTTTAGGAACCATTGACCTATAACTTGTGTAAACTTCATTTATAAAATCATTGCCATAATCCTTGGTAATTGAATGAAATTTGTTATTAATTTCATAATTAGTGAAAACTAAGGATGCTTTAGATAGGCATATTAGGGATAATTTCTTAATTGTGTAGGAACTATTAAAAGGCTACTCAAGATAAAATTCTCCACGTAACCACACTATTAAAGTTATTTTGAACAAGGCTTTTGGTTATGTGAGTTAGGATTTTTTACTACCGTTTCTTGAAGTGTTTGGTTTCCCAAGGCTCTTCATAGGTTGGATCAAATAACGCATTATTTCTACCTTATTTTGTGTTCTTATAAATGTTATTCCATCTGATGTCTTTAAAGGGACCAAAGGGATCCTTTTTCCCTTTATCTATTCATATCATGTATGGAAGCTTTTACTCTTTTAATAAAGCATAATGTTCAAATGGATCCTAAATTTAGTTATCATTCAAATTTTAGGAGGGCATCACTCACAAGCCTCTACTTTGTTTATAAGTGAGTAATGTTATATAGAGCTCATTTAAAATATTTGGAGATTTTAATGAATATTTAAAAGAATCTATAATTTCGAGGTTAACCTTAATAGAGCCATTTTTTTCTCTCATCTAAAGCAATTCAACTTGAACTTAATATTGAAAGGATCATAGGAAGAAAGAGGAAGCTACCTCCAATGTTGTCTTTGGGGCTTCCAATCATTAACAAAAGACTACACTTCGTTGAATGCATTTCGCTTATTGAAAATATAGAAATGATTGAGTTCTTAGAAAAATCAAGTTTTATCATATGGTTGAAAACTACAACTAATCAAGTCTATTTTAAACTCTATGCACATTTATTGGAGTTACATCATCTTCCTCTTTGAGGGATTAATCAAGTTCATGGAAAGAATGATGAGGAACTTCCTACGGTGTCACTATAGTGGAGAAGGTGGGCATGCCATAGTTAAATGGGTTGATATTTGTGAAACCAAAGAGGAGGGGTTGAGAACCAATACATATAAATTATATTCAATCTCTCTATTTCTTATCAAGTATAAGTATGACAAACACCACAAAGCGATACTATATTGAATTTAACAAGATAAAAGTTAACAAAACAAATCAAGAACAAACCCTAATTTAGATTTATATTCCCATAACTATGTTTAAAACATAACTAATTAGAATTGACATTCAAGAAAGTGAAATAGAATAAGAAACTAA
Organism: Erythroxylum reticulatum; assembly: GCA_025504915.1. NCBI lineage: Eukaryota > Viridiplantae > Streptophyta > Magnoliopsida > Malpighiales > Erythroxylaceae > Erythroxylum > Erythroxylum reticulatum. The sequence continues at coordinate 19,822,373 of JANSVA010000008.1, read as the reverse complement.
TGAATAAACTTGAGAGCCTTGATCTGGAAATTCTAAAAAGTTGCAACTGACTTAATGTATCCACTATTTGGTCTTCTTCTTTATGATCTATAGAATATTTTTCATTTTTGCTCTACCTTTTCAAGTGTCTTTAATGACTCTCTTTGCCTCTCTCTAAATTTATAGACATACGGGCAATATACACTACCCTTTATTTCAACATACATAGGCGTGTAACTAAACATAGGAAAGGATTGTGTCTTTGTAACTTCACGTGTGTATTATCTCCACAGTACTCTAATTCTTCCATTCCTCTTAATATATGAAAGCAATTGTTACCTAAAAATTTACTTGAAGAAAATTAAGTACCAAAAATACTATAAAAATCTTAAATAACAAACTAAATACATTAAATGTAGGTATATAAATATAGATATATTGTTTTCTATCAAACATCCCCACACTTAAACTTTCGCTTGTCGTTAAGTAAATCCTATTCTAATTCATCAAACTTACAACATTCATCCCTTATTAACCGTAACTTATGCATCCACACTCTTCATCTTCATATCATATCAATCAAATTAAAATGCAATTAGATTCCAATCATTATAGAACCAACCTTCATAAGTAAATATCAAAAGCAATCATATAGATAACCCTTTCGAAATCGAAAGCAATAAATTTTTAGACCATCACCAAAGTTTCACTCATTGCACTCAAAGTGCTTAGGGTGGAAACATGAAAACTCTTAAATTAAATCAAAGACGGATTCTTAACCGTAAGCTTGTAATAAAATCATATCTCCACCACTTATAAGTAAACTAGAAACAAAATTTCTTATTATAGGGTTTTTATAAGGCTTAGGTTAGGGTATGATAAGGATAATAAAAAAAGGTGATAATATTGAAGAAATTTTGCATAAACAAAACTACATGCAACTTAATTCTTCTTCATACCACAATTATATTGGTACCATAACTTTAATTCCTTTATTATTATTATTATTATGCGTATAACAGTTTTTTCAAGCATTTATCATACCAACAATTAAACAAATATTGGACCTTTGAAATTTTAAGTTCAAGCAATCAAGTAAATGTAAATAACCTTTTCAAAAATTAAAAGGCGTGAAGGAAAATAAGTTAAAGACTAATAATATGGTTATAATCAATGAAAAGGCTAAGTCTCAAAATTGGTTACTTCTAAAGTATAAAATATGGTAAGATAATAAAGGAGAAAATAGGCTAAACAAAGGTTCAATCTAAATGACTTTATCATTTTGATGTTTCTGATTTAACAAATATGATCTCAATATGAATAATAAAAGCAAGTTCTAGAACTACCTGCTAAGCATGATAACACACATGAAAGAGTAAAATAGATTAAAATAATAATTTATTTGCTCTTAGGCTTAAAAACTCATAAAAATGACCTTGTGTGCAAATAATATGTAGTTTCATTCAAATTGATGATCTTAATGATTACTAAAAACATAACTTATAAAAGCAAGTCTATTCTAACTTTCATCCTTTTACAAACTATTTCAATTCAATAATCAATAATGATCCAAAGTATTATGGAAAAATTTTATAAGATTTAATAACAATATTATAAAAAATTTAAGATGAATAAATTCCCTTCCCCGTACTTAAAATGGTACATTGTCCCTAATGTACACAATATAAGCACATAAAAATAAAATAAAATAAGAAAAAAATTAAGAAGTAATTATTGGTACTACCTTAAATAAGAATATATATAAAGTCCTGAAGTGAAGAAGAACTATCCTAATTTATATGCATTCAGCCTTGCAAAATATAAACAAAAGAAGATAAAAAGAAAAAAATAATAAAGAAAATAAAGAAAAAACATGGGAATAAAAATATTCTAACATAAATAACAAATTACCTTTTCAAACAAACAAAATAAAATAAGAAAATTACATAAAGAATAAGGAAAAGAAAAGAAAAGACCAAATACAAGCATCCTACAGTCCTTTGGTGAATCTGGTGTAGATGTCAAAAGAGGATCCTCGAGTTGTTCAACCTTAAACTATTATGTAGTTGAAGATGATGCAATCGCTTCAGAAGGTGGAGGTAGGAAAGACATTCCAAGAAGGCTATGGATTGGTCCACATCTACCTTAAGCTTCGAGCTACTCTGTCCACTCTATAATCTCTTCCTGTTATGCTTAGATAGTAGTCTAAGTACCTAGGATCTACCCTAGGTACTTGATAAATGCTTATTTGACTATAACTATACACCCATATTTAATGTGCTTTGCTTGATATTTAATACTATTAGGGTATTTGTTGGTACTTAATTCACTTCAAGTGTGTTTGTAAGTGATAATTGCCTTTTTAGACCAAAAGAAGAAGAATTCAAATGAAATAATCACTTAAAACAAAGATTTAAAGAAATTTAGAGATACAGGGCCACATATATGCCCATCTAAGTATTTGTGACCATTTAAAGTCACAATTTTAGGCGTTTTTAGAGCTACATGGTCATTTAAACAACCTTGTAGGTGACCGTGTATATCCCAGAAATCATAGTTTTATTTTAAAAGGACATAAATGGAGGAAAAAGAGAGTGGAGTTTTTAAGAGATTTTGAGTCATAAGAGACATAGAAAGGTGATAGCTCTAATCAAAGGATAAGGAAAACACAAAGATAATGTCAAGCAATCTAATAGAGAGCTTCTTCCATTCCAAACTTACAAGAAGATTTATTAAAAGAAAAAGGAAGATCTAGAATTATGATTTCTTTTTTTTTCTAGTTATTCTTATGTATGTTTGTTATTCATTTCGTTTTTTATGAAGATGAACTAATTTTGTTTAATGTCTAGCTATAATGAACCCTAAGTTGTGATCATAATACGATTTCATCTTTTATTCAGTGCAATTTTATTGATTGATTTATTGCGGTTCAATTAAGCTTTTTATTCTTATTCTAATATATATGAAATATTAGTGCATGATTTGATTTCATATGATTGAGATTAAGAATCCTCTTATATGAATAGATCTACCATAATTGGAATAAGTTGCATATAAACCTAGAGATAAATCAACATAAATCCTTTGGATTAGAGTTAACCTAACAGTAGAATTAACAAATCGGTAATGCACCCCTAGGGGTTTTAACTAGAAAGATTTCTACTAACCAGTTAATGGATTAGTTGTTAATAGTTTTGAGAAAGATATTAGGATAAGATAGCAATATCTATGGTCCAATAGTCAACAATATAATTGCATTATAAAAGGTTAATAATTAAGGATTCTTATGGGGGATTCATTACCTAAACACTATTATTTGATATTGACTCTTTTTATTATTTTCCTTGTTCTACGATCTTTATTTTTATAAATCTTAGTTTATTTGTTTAGTTTAATTTTTAATTAAAATCCACAATCTAATCCAAAGGTAAGATAATAGAAAAAGATAATCACTAGTATTTGCAGTCTTTGTATGATCGACCTGTACTTGTTTGTGCTAACTACAGCTACTTTATGCACTTGAAATTTTTAAATTGATAAATTCTTATAAACATTATTTTTATATTTATTGTATTAATATAAACATTATTTTTTATTTATTTTATTTTATTTTATTTTTAACTATTTTATTTATTTATATTTTGAAATTATTTACTTTGACTATGAGTTTATGGCTTATTATTAGGATTTGAGATTTATTGCTATACCCACAACCCATAATGGAAGGATGGAGCGGATAGTATTCTCATGGGAGTTATGATATGCCATTGCCTATGACAACATAACAAATTTGGAAGGAAAGTTATGGTGACATGTTTTTGGAGGCTTAGCCAATATCCATGCTATGTTGCGACATTTGTGAGAGTAACCATTACAATCATAAATTTTAAGCACCAAATTATATGTGGGAGCAACCATACCGTATGCAAAACTAGCCTCAGAATTCACCCTAAGAGAATACTTATAATCCAGAGTGGAGTAACCCTTACGCTTATGGATGAAATAATTACGCTTCAATTCAATATTTACAACAACAGTAGTAAGAAGAGTGACTTTAATATATAATAAAGGATACCTTGCTAAAAGTGAAGCTACCCGATGTGAATTCAAATAGAGATTTTCTTCACTTGAATACATCGAGTATAATACATCATATTATTTGAGCTTATTAAAGCCTCTAAATGAAGAAGAGATGAAGATCGATTTCATAAATGAAGTTGCATTCCAAGAAGATGATGGGATAACTGCTATTTAGAAGAGAAGGATGAACAGATGATAGAGGAAGAAGAAGAAGAGGAAGCCTTTGTCAAAGAAGAGGAAGTAAAAAAGTGGCAAAAGATGATTGAAGAAGAAGATCAGGAGGAAGTCTTTGTCCAAGAAGAGAAAGTAGAAGAGTGGAAAAAGGAGATTGAGGAAGAACAAAAGGAGGAGCCAATTAAGGACACTACTGATGAATCATTGGTAGTCACCTTGAGTATAAATGGTTCCCACTTCCTACAGACCAACTATTTAAGCTAACCGAAAATTCAGGGAGTTTTGTTATTCTTTATTTTATTAAAAGTTTGTTACTAAAAAGGGCTTTAATGAAGTCAACTAGATTTCTTAATTTGACAAATTATGTCCTTATTATTATCTTAGAACTTGTGGCCTATACCATCATTGATGGTGTTTCACATTATGGCCATATTTGGATTTCTTTTACACTAAACAATTTCATATTGTGGCCATAAATGGATGATTCTATATTTTCATAAAATGAAAAACGTAAACAACAAGCTGTCATTTTTTCATAAATAAGATGGCCATTAGGGTAAAAATGGTGGCTTTTTTACATAAAACAAATTAAAATCCTCTAATGGTAAAACAAGGAAAAAGATAGACCAAAGAAGGAGTTCTTTCTCTGCCAATGATAAGAAGTGATCAAGAACTAATCCTTTAATTAAAAATAATAAAGGACTAATCATTTTAAGCTATTCGGTCAAATACAAACAATAACTTTATAAAATAAAGGGTAAAAAATAGAGAAAAAATTGTTAGGTTATATAGAGTTATTCAATGATGTCAGTTATTGACATGCATGACAACAACGAACATGGAAAAGTAAACAAAGTTTCTTTCTTTTCTCTTAAAAATGTACTACAAATATGATACTGATTGTATCTTCAAATTTTATTGTTCATGGTAAAGTTTCAAACAAAACCTTTAGATAGTTATTGAAAGTATAATTAACAAATACATATATATCAAATTTGTTATGTTTCATCTCAATCGAGATCAGAATTTCAATTTCAAATATGTAAATGATAAAAATAATTTTGATCAAAATGCAAATATGTAACTGGCTGTAGTATCAATGTTAGAATTTAAATGCAGATAATATAATAGGATTAAAATATTTGTATTTGTAATATCCTACCTCTTAAAATTGTTAAGAGATTAAACTGTTAGATTGAGTCACATGAGTTATTTCATTTAAGAATTTATGAGGTGAATTTCATTCACATGCATAATATTGATATACAAATATAAATCATGATTTAGAAAACATTGCAAAATAGTGTATGCACTCAATTGACATATTCCAGGGTATGGAATGAAAATGAATGTGATATGAATGCGCATTCCCAATGTTTTCCATTTTGATTTACCAATAACATGAATTGATGGATTATAATTAGTGAATTAGGAATTTATTGTTACAATTGAGTAATTGATGAGGTGATATGTGCATCTAGTCTTAGAAAAATGTTAAAAGCAAGACAAATTGATACATGGGAATTTTAGGTTCATTAGGCCTATGAAATGGTGACATATGGCATTGGGAATAAGTGACAAATGACTCAGATAAATGGATTATGAGTGGATTAAGTATAATTAAAACAATTGGCCCTTTAAATTTGTGACAAATGGGACTTTAAACTTGTGATATATGGAGCAATATAATGGTGACATATGTAGCTTTACAAATGGTGACATATGTCGCCTTAGAATTGGTGACATGTGTAGCCTTAGAATTGGTGACATGTGTAGCCTAACAAGTTGTGACATATGGAGGCTTAAAATAAGTGACATGTCGAGCCTAAAGTAAGTGACACATGGACCAATAGAATAGTAACATATGGACCAATAGAAGGATAAAATATGTACCAATAGAATCGTGACACATGGATTAGTTTGACCTTTTTAAATTTTTTAGAGAAAATGGATTAAAAAAAGGCAATAAAAGTAAGAGTGAACGTTTGCCATAAGGTTAGAAGAGGGGGAAAATGAAAATGAGAAGAGAAGGAGAGAAAAAGGGGAAGAGAAAAGGAGAAGGAAAGAAGTTATCAAGGTAAGTTGAAATTCTGGTTTCAATTTCATCCTTTTGTTTTGATCTCTCTTTCATATCCTTAGAGTAAGAATTTGAAGAAACTCAAAAGTTGAAAGTTGTAGATATAGGTCTTAACTTGACTTTATAAAAGTGGCTTGACAAAATAGTGACTAGAGCTCAAGTTATGCTTGTTTCTCTAATACTATTTGTAATAGACCCCTGTTTAGGAACCTTGTATTATTTCCTGATTTTTTGGGACTTTAGAGTCCGAGTTAGTGAAAGTATAAAACATGAAAATTATTATTGATGTCTTATTAATGCTTTTGTGAAATGGTTTTGTTAGGAGATGTATTAACAATGATTTATTGTGGTCTGAGTATTGGTTTCCATTATGTTTCTTAACAGAAATAGGACAAAATTTGGATAGAGATTATATTTTAAAGGTAGATGTTATTTATGTAATTTTTAGATATAATAAGATTAATGGAAGTCTAGTTTCATAAGGCATAAGAATCATGGAATTTGGATTTTTATAGAGAGTTATGATTAAAAGAAGACAGCTTGTTCATAAAGGAACATTAGGAAGAAAATGATGTAAACATTGCACATAAGGATAGGTTAGCTTGATGGTTGAGGAGATATTAAGCTTAATTAGTAAGTGCATTATTGACCTATTGACATATGTTAGAATAACATTTATAATTATTGATTAACGATGAATTTGGTTGTGGTGGTGTATGAATATGAGATACATGGTTGAGTAATAAATACAATGTATATTTGTATATATAAAGGCTTAGGAGCTCTAGATCAAGGAGCTGGTATCAAGGATTGTTAAAGTAAAGGGAGTGTACACCTTCTTTTGAGGTGAGTTGGGGAAACCATATCTCTCAAATGGGATTAGGACATCCTAATACATGCACGATGACTTGAATGTGAAATTTGAACCTAGGTAAGGCATAGTAGAATTGAATCTTAAATAGACGCTAGTATATTTATGTATTTAATAAACAACATTCTTTTGAATAACTCTTTGCACTTAGAGTGCAACTGATGTTTTTATTACATATTTTGAGAAATGATATTGTTTTCAACAAACCTAGACTTGAAGTGCAAAAGGCAATGTTTTATTTTTTGAAACTACATTTTTTATCAACTTTGAATTTGGAATGTAAAAGATGACTTTTAGTGCATAAAGTAATGTTTTGGAATTTACATATGCATAATCAAGTCATGTTTGCTATGTGTATTTGTTCTCTTATGTCTTAGAGCCATGACAAGGTTCCATTTTATCGATTGGACTGACAAATAAAGGCATGGTGCCTTACTTGATTTTTGTACTTAATATTTATATATGATTTTTATGATTGGTGATGAAATGATTGGCCAATCACGTGCTAGGCAAAACAAATTAAGCGACCCTCATACCCTTGATGCTAGTACATAAAAGTTGAGTCCCCATATCGAAATCTTTCTACGAGACTTGTGGTGATTCCACACCTAGGGTCTGGACACCGACAAGGTCATCACCTAAAGTCATGATGTAACGCTGGACTCTCTGAGCCTTTTGTATTATGCTATACATAGAGATGCTATTGTATACTAATACGTACATGGTTGTATATGAGTTCAAAGATTTATTTAAGTCCTTTGGGTATATATGTTAATGATTTATAATGTTATTGCCCTTACATCAACTTAGAATTCATCAGTATGCGAAATCTTGGAGATTTTCGACATATAAGCTTTTAAGTGTGTAAAATCAAGTTCATTGGATGGACATGACCATGGTAGTTGAATTAAATGTGTTCTAATGCCTTAGAGGTGATTAGAGATGATTTATAGATTTATGGGACACTTAGAAAGTTTAATTGGAAAAGTTGATGTACATAAGAGCTTATTTGCAAATTGTTAAAAGTTAAAGGACTTAAATGTAAGTTTTCAATTCTTGGAGGACTAATATGTAGTTTTATAATGTTAAGGGGGTTAATTATTATTCTCAAATGTTCGAGGACCAAAATAAAAACAAAAATTTTGGTGATTTCCAAATTTTGGGCATAATTGCAATTTAGGAAAAGTTTGGAGGGTAAAATGGTAATTTGACATAACGTAAGGGTAAAAAGGTAATTTCACCATATTTTGGTGACATAAGAGTCAATATTCTAGACCCTTCTTCATTTATGGTCGTGCATCCCATTACTAAAGACGTAAAACCTTTTGTTTTAATTAAAAGAAAGAGAAGAAAGGAGAAGAGAGGAGGAGAAGACCATTTTCGGTTATTCACTAAACCCTACCCTTTGTTTTGATCCTCTAACCCAAATTAAACTGTTCTAAGCTAATTTGGGGTCAAGTAACTCAAATCTATCATTATATTTGAGAAATTCTCAAAGGATTTGAAGATATCACCAAAGGAAGTTTTAGGTAAATTTTCTCTTATCTCTCTCTACATTAGGATTTTGAGTTTGGTGTTAAGATATGTTGTTCTCCATGCTTGAATATTCATGAAACATGGTTTAGATGAATGAAATGTGTCATGGATAAGTTTCTTTAAGCTAAAAACCAAAATGCTCCCTATTTTGTGAAAGTTTGTGAATTTTTGATTACCTTTTGAAATTGATGGTCTAAATGAATTCTATGGTGTTAATTGTACATGTATAATGTGAATCGATGAAGAAAAATGAAGAAGAAGTATGTTGGATAGGCTTGGTTGAAATGATGGGAGAAGGAGTGGATTAATGTGATAAGTTGCATAATTATAATGAATATGGATTAAATGAAGGGAATTGGATTGAATGGAGTGGTGAAATGTGTTGTTGATTGGAAGTATTTGTTATATAACAAGATAG
>JANSVA010000008.1:19788269-19813138 GCA_025504915.1 Erythroxylum reticulatum | reverse complement strand
CTCCATATATTCTTGTACAATCAAAAGGGGATCGACTATTGTGTTTTATACACTTATGTGATGGTGTATAAATATGAAATTCATGTTTAAGTAGTAAATACATTGTACGCTATTTTATGTATAAAGGCTCTAGAGCTGTGAATCAAGAAGCTCGTACTGAGGATTTTTAAATGCAAAGGAGTGTACAACTTCTTTTGAGGTGAGTTGGGAAAACCATATCCCTCAAATGGGACTATAACACCCTAAGACATGCATGATGAGTTGTATGTGAATTTTGAACCTAATTAATACATAGTAGAATTGGACCTCAAATGGATGTTAGTATACTTGTGTATTTCATAAATGACATTGTTTTGAATAACTCTTTGCACTTGAAGCGCAACTGATGTTTTTATTACGTATTTTGAGAAATGGTATTGTTTCCAACAAACCTGCACTTGAAGTGAAAAAAGACAATGTTTTATTTTCTAAAACTACATTTTTGAACAACTTTGCACTTAGAGTGCAAAAAATGGCTTTTATTACATGAAATAATGTTTTGGAACTTACATATGCATAACCGAGCCATTTATGCTACGTGTATGTATTCTCTTCCGGCTTAGAGCCATAGCAAGGTTCCATTTTATCAATTGGATCGATAAATAAAAGTATGGTGCCTTATTTGATTTTTGTACTTAACATTTTTACATGATTTTTGTGATTGGTAAGGAAACGATTATCTAATCGTGTGCTAGGCACAACAAATTAAACGACCCCAATACCCTTGACGTTGGTACATAAAAGTTGAGTCCCCATATCGACATCTTTCTACGAGACTCACGAGTGATTCCATAGCTAGGGTCTAGACACTAATGAAGTGATCACCTAGGGTCTTGATGCTCTTGTCAACTGTAATCCGGACTCACCACGAATAAAAGTCGAGCCAACAATAAGAATCGGTGGGTGTGCACTCTAGTTTGGCCGACTAGTGGCAACCACATGATTATTTTGGCTTATTCTAAGATTTATTTTTTGACGAGATTTGATTTATACATGTGATGTTTTTTGCTTTTGTGTACTAGAATTGGAATCTATATTCATCAGATGAGTGATTAATAGGCTAGGCCTATATGATTCCTAACCAGTAAACGTTGAGTCATAGGATAGGCCTATGTGATTTTATATGATGTATGTTCACTTTATAGATTATCGTCATCGTCTTGGTTTGTATCAAGTTCTATTTGCGATATATGTTTTTCCTACTCACTGAGTACATAGTGTACTCACCCCCTCCGCTTTACATCTATGCATGTTAATTTAGTGAGCTTGAAGCTCTGCATGGATTGTGTAGTTTCTTTTTACATTTTCAGGGTATTACCACACATGAGTAGTTTTTGTTTTGTACTTTAATTGTATAGTGGCTCATGAACTGTTTTGCTGTTTTCATTAAATTAATTATATTTATATGCTTTATAATTTTATAAATTTAACTGTTGATTGTTTTGTTGTTGTAAAGGACTTTATGTATGAACTTTTGATACTATTGTTGAGATTGCTTTGAGTGGACTTTAAAGCCCTGAAGTTGTGGTTAGATATGAATATAGAAGTGTGTTTAAAAATTGGATGCAAGTATTTAAGTGAGTTTTGGGATTTTTAAACTAAAGCTGTTGTGTTGCCCAATTTTTTTTTAAAAAGAGAAGACATATTTAGTTAGCCTTATATAGTTGGATTAAGGATACTGTGAGTGTCCTTAGCCTGGGTATGTGGCGGTTGTCATAGGCCTGATGTGGTACCAAGTCGTGATAATTAAATTGGTATCAAAGTCTAGTTTTTATCTTTTCAAAATTGTTATTTCCATTTTCAAAAAGTTCATAACCCTTAGGAGTCGAGTTTGGGTGTCGGAAGTCTTTAATCGAGAAGTTGAGTCTCAGATCATTAAGTTGACGTCCTTAACAGTTGGATGATTTTGACCTTAATCAGAGTACTTGTCGACATTCCTTGGGATGTTTGGGATATCAAATAAGCTAGGCTTAGCCCGATCTCTTTTATCAAACAATGTCTTTTTCTTTAATTTATAGTGATAGCATGGTTGGACCAAGAAGGGGAAGTCATCGCAAGGTTGGAAGTTTGTGACCCGAGCCAGAGGATATTAGTCATCCCCTAGAGCCGTTAGATCCCCCTCTCATTGTAGTCACTCCTTTTGGAGAGTAAGTGGCTTCTAATGAAGTATATACAGTCTGTGAGATAAAGATTGGTGATGTTGTGTTAAAGGCAAATCTTATTCCCCTCGATCTCTGGGATTTTGAGGTGATATTGGGGATTGATTGGTTACAGAGGTATCTAGCCAGGGTTGATTATTTTAAGAAAGAGGTGAAGTTTGACCCTTAGAGTAGAGTCTTGATTAAATTTACTAGTGACCAACGGATATTCCCAAGTTGTTTGATATCAGTGGTCAAGGCTAAGAGGTTGATTAATTAGGTATGCCTGGCATACCTCGCACATGTGATTGACACTTTAGTATAGAGGGTCGAACCGGTAGATGTCCCTATTATGTGCGAGTTCCCCGATGTCTTTTCAGAGGAGTTACCTGGATTGCCACCTGACTGGGAATTTGATTTCACTATTGAATTAGTCATGGGGACAGCAACATTATCTATACCACCGTATCGCATGGCACTAGTAGAATTGAATGAATTGAAGATTCAAGTACAAGAGTTATTAGAAAAGGGATTCATCAGACCCAGTCATTCACTATGAGGAGCACCAGTGTTGTCTATCACAAAGAAGGATGGGACCCTCTACATATGTGTTGATTATTGGCAATTAAACAGGGTTGATGATTTTTTTGATCAGTTAAGAGGAGCTACAGTATTCTCAAAGATAGATCTGAGGTCTGGGTACCATCAATTAAAGATTTATGAGCACAAAACTGCTTTTTAGACGAGGTCTGGGCACTATAAAATCTTGGTGATGTCGTTTGGATTGACAAATGCGCCTGTAGTATTTATGGACTTCATGAACAGGGTGTTCCATCCTTATTTAGATCAGTTTATCATAGTCTTCATTGATGATCTATTGATTTATTCTAAGGATGAAGAGGATCATGGTAGACATCTCCAGATTGTGTTGTAAATACTTCATGAAAGACAATGATATGTGAAGTTTTCAAAGTGTGAATTTTGGCTGAGGGAGATAGGATTCCTTAGGCCTGTGGTATCAGGGAGAGGTATTTTTGTAGATTCAAAGAAAATGGAATCTATACTTGAGTTGGAACAACCCAAAAATGTGACAGAAGTTTGCAACTTTTTGGGGTTAGCTAGTTATTATCAAAGATTTGTTGAGGGATTCTCAGTACTTGTAACCCCTTTGTTGAGGCTTACTTGGAAGGGGATAAAATTTCAGTGGAATGATAAATGCAAGATGAGTTTCTAAGAGCTAAAGAGGCAATTAACTTCTGCGCTAGTGCTTGCCCTACTTACTTAGGGGGTTAGGTATAAGGTATACAGTGATGCCATTCACTAGGGACTTGGCTATGCACTTATGCAGGCCAGTCGATTGATCGCCTATGCTTCTAGACAGCTGAAGAAACATGAGCTAAATTATCCTGCACATGATTTGAAGCTCACAGCAGTAGTGTTTGCGCTCAAGATTTAGAGACATTATCTCTAAGGGGAGACTTGCTATATATACACCAACCATAAGAGTCTGAAGTACCTAATGTCACAAAAGGAGCTAAACTTCAGACAAAGGAGATGGTTGGAATTGATTAAGGATTATGACTTAATAATCGACTATCACTTGGGAAAATCAAATGTGGTAGCCAATGCACTGAGTCGTAAATCCTATTCAGTAGTAACTGTTAGGCAAGATCCTTATATGATGCCTTTGATGAGCATAGGAAGCCTTAGGGTTGGACTTTCAGTGGCAGAGGATGACAGTATATTACTATCACGGTTTGAAGTTCAGCTAACATTATTTGATGAGATCAGGAGATCACAGGCTAACGATCTCGAGTTAAGAGTCATTTGGGAGGAATTGCCATCCGAAGACAGTGAAGGGTTCAGACTGAGAGAAGATGGGTTATTAGTCCTCAAAGATAGAGTTCGAGTGCCGAATGACTAGGGTCTCAAGCGAGCTCTCTTAAAGGAAGCTCACAGTTCAGCTTATGATATGCATCCTGGTAGCACCAAGATGTATTGAACTCTTAAAGAGAGTTATTGATGGCCAAGGATGAAGAGAAATATATCGAAATTTATGGCTAGATGTCTTCCCTGTCAACAGATAAAGGCAAAGAATTAGAAACTAGCAGGTATGTTACAGTCTTTGCCTATTCTAGAATTAAAGTGGTAGCATGTGACAATAGACTTTATAGTTGGACTACCTCATATATCGAAAGGTCACGATGCTATTTTAGTTATAGTGGATAGATTGACAAAGTCTGCTCATTTTCTGCCTATCCACACAACCCACTCATTAGAGAAATTGGCAAAGTTGTATATCGATGAAATTGTGAAGTTGCATAATTTCTATAATATCAGATAGGGATCTAAGATTCACCTAACAATTTTGGCTAAAATTCTAGGAATCTTTAAGGACTAAACTAAAGTTTAGTACTGCCTTCCACCCCCAGACCGATGGTCAGTCAAAGAGAACCATTTAAACATTGGAGGACATGCTGAGAGCATGTGTGATGGAATTCCATGGGAGTTGGGACCAATACTTGCCTTTGATGGAGTTTGCTTACAACAATAGTTATTAGAAAAGTATCATATGCCACTATATGAAGCACTTTATGGAAGGAAGTGCAGGACACCTCTGTGTTGGGATGAGGTTGGTATGACCAAAAATTGAAGGAGCCAAATTGATAAAAGCCACCACTCAGTAGATAAAAATCATTTGAGAGAAGATGAAAATTATCTAAGATCGTCAAAAGGGTTACGCAGATAAAAGGTGATGATCATTAAAGTTTGCAGTTGGTCACATGGCTTTTCTTCAGATATGACCATAGAAAGGTATTATCAGATTTCAAAGTCGAGGGAAGCTGAACCCTCAATACATTAGACCTTTTCGCATCCTATAGCGTGTTAGGATTGTGATGTATTGGTTGGAATTGCCATCGAACTAAGATAGGATCCATAATGTGTTCCATTTCTTGTTGCTTAAAAATTACTCACCGAATCTATCTCATGTTTTGGAGACACCTCCAGTAGAGCTAAGAGAAGACCTACGTTTTGAGGTGAAACCAATTTAGATTTTGGATCGACAGATAAAGAGATTACACAGTAAGGAGGTACATATGGTCAAAGTTCTTTGGAAGAGCGACAGGGTTGAAGAAATGATATGGGAGCCTGAGCATACTATGAGATGTCAATATCCCCATTTATTTGTGTCCTCGGCTTAGCAGTTTCGAGGACAAAACTCCTTTGAAGGGGGAGAACTTGTAATGTCGGACTCTCTGAGCCTTTTGTATTGTGTTATACGTGGAGATGCTACTGTATACTGATACATACATGGTTGTATATGAGTTCAAAAACGTATTTAAGTCCTTTGGGTATATATAATAATGATTTATAATGTTATATGCCCTTATATGAACTTAGAATTTATTTGTATTTAAGTCCATTAGGTATATATATTGCACAACTGATTAGGAGACCCCAATACTCTTGTCTCTGGTACATAAAAGTCGAGTCCCCATATTGACACTTTTCTACGAGACTCACGGGTGTGGTTTGGACACCGATGAGGTCATCATCTAGGGTCATGACACTCTTGTCGACTATAGTTTGAACTCACTACGGATGAAAGTCGAGCCAACACCGGGAATAGGTGGGTGTGCATATTAGTTTTGCCGACTAGTGGCGACACACATTATTGTTTTAGCTTATTTTGAGATTTATTTTCTGACGAGATTTGATTTATACATGTGATGTTTTTCTGCTTTTGTGTACTAAAACTGGAATCTATATTCACCAAATGAGTGATTAACATTCTAGGCCTATATGGTTCCTAACCAGTATATGTTGAGTTATAGGCTAGGCCGATGTGTTTCTATATGATGTATGTTCACTTCATAGATTATCTTCACTTTCTTGGTGTGTATCGAGTTTTATTTGCAATATATTTTTTCTTGATCATTGAGTACATAGTGTACTCACCCCCTCCGCTTTCCAACCATTTAGTTATCTTGAAGCTCTATGTGGATCACGCGGTTTTTTGACATTTTCAAGGTATTAACACGTGGGTAGTTTCTATTTTATACTTTAGTTGTATAGTAGCCCATGAATTGTTTTACTATTTTGATTAGATTAATTATGTTGATATGCTTTATGATTTTATAAATTTAACTCTTGATTGTTTTGTTGTTGTAAAATACTTTATGTATGAACTTTTGATACTATTGCTGAGATTGCCTTAAGTGAATTTTAAAGTCCTAAAGTTTTGGATGGATGCGAATATAGAGACGTGTTTAAAAATTGTTTGTAGGTATTTGAGTGACGTTTGGGATTTTTAAAATACAGTCGTTGTGTTGCCTAATTTTTTTTAAGAAAGAGAAAAGATATTCAGTTAGCCTAGGCATGCGGTGGATGTCATGGGCCCGATTTGGTACCAGGTCATGACACATGATGCTCTTATTGACTGTAGTCCGGACTCACCATGGATGAAAGTCAAGCCATCACTAGAAATTGGTAGGTGTGCACGCTAGTTTGGCCGATTGGTGGTGACATAGATGATTATTTTGGTTTATTCTGATATTTGTTTTCTAACGAGATTTGATTTATACATGTGATGATTTTTTGCTTTTGTGTATTGGAACTAGAACCTATGTTCACCAGATGATTGATTAATAAGCTAGGCCTATTTGATTCCTAACCAGTATACGTTCAGTCATAGGCTAGGCCTATGTATTTCTATGTCATGTATGTTCACTTCATAGGTTATCTACACCGTCTTGGTGTGTATCGAGTTCTATTTACGATATATGTTTTTCTTGCTCATTGAGTTCATCATGTACTCACCCCCTCCGTTTTCCAACCATGCAGGTTAATTTAGTAAGCTTGAAGCTCTGAGTGGATTATGAAATTTTTTGACATTTTCGAGGCACTACCACACATGGGTAGTCTCTATTTTGTACGTTTGTTATATAGTGGCTCATAAACTATTTTTATTAAGTTGGCTATGTTAATATGCTTTACGATTTTATAAATTAACTCTTGACTGTCTTGTAGTTTGTAAAAGACGTTATGTATGAAACTTTGGTATTGTTGTTGAGATTGCTCTTGAGTAGACTTAAAAGTCCAGAAGTTGTCGTAGAGTTTTAAATGTTAATATAGAAGTGCGTTTAAAACTAATTTACAAGTATTTTAATTGAGTTTTGGGATTTTCAAAATATAGTCGTAGTGTTGTCTAAATGTTTTCAAAGGATATTCAGTTAGCCTTTCATAGTCAAATTAAGGGTACCGTGAGTATTCTTAGCCTGGATATGCGACAGTTGTCATGTGCTCGATGTGGCTTCGGGTTGTGACAGTATCACTCATCAAATGAAAAAAAATATTTACTAAATTTTGCTCTATAATTCAAAAGATGAAAGTCCTTTAAAATTTTATAATCATTTTTGTGTTATTTAAAATTTTTCTTGTTATCAAATTAACATATTTACAATAAATTATATATTATTTATGATTTTTTAAGGTACAACCACCTAATGGTTGTGATGTTTAATATTATAAATGAATCTATTAATTTATTATGTGTTCTTTTTTATTACTAATCATATTATAATTATTTTTATTCTTAAACATTTGTATTTATTATTTTCAAGAATAGTTTCAAATGCCTATAGTTAACATTAGTTTAAGGTTTACGTATTTGCTACCACTAGTTTGTCTAACAAGGTCTAGAGAAAGAATTACATCATTTATATGAAGATGCTCACAAAGATTCGACACCTTGAACTTGATTTGTACTAAGAAGTTGACAGAGATCTCACACTCAGATGGGTTGATTGCAATAGACTTCTTTAATCTTGAATTTTTCAGTGTAGCTCCATATTGCCTCTTGGTTTTCTTTTCTTTTATTATGTTTAAGTATATATATATATGTATATATATATACATGTATATGTATAAATGTCTACATATGTTATGGTTTGAGTTTCTAGGCAAAAGAAAATGTTTCTACCAAATCATCTATTCTTAACATCATCTTAATGGAGGAGGAAGGTTGTTGACATTTTTTGTGTCTACAATGTCATTTGTATTGGTTTATGCTCCAAAACCAATCGGTTGGTTATAATTAAGTGAAATAATTATTTAAAGTTATTATTTTTCTTATATATATTTAATTAATTAAATAATGCATAAGATCAAGTCTATAAAATAAATAAGCATTTCAAACAAGAATATGATAAGATCATAATTATGAGATTCATATTTATTGATATATTAAGATTAATCATTGATAAAATATAAAAAGACTATTACACATTATGTTTCTTTCTTATGAAAGAAGTAGTCAATCTTATAAAATAAAGTATGAAAATACTTAAACAAATATGTGGGTGTATATTAAAGAATAAGTTCACCGAACTGACCCCATATGAGAATTTTATTTGGAATTTTATTTGTATACCTATATAAATTCTCGTTATGATGCTTATATAAGTAATTCTTCACATTAAAATCTCCAAAGTATCTCAACTAGGGATTGCTATATTTTGATAAATGTATGACATAAATTATATAGAGGCAGTTGAGGGATAAACGTAGAATTTATCATCCCAAAGTGATTAAGGAGAATGTTCTATTACTCTTATTTAGTATTAATTCAAAAAATCTTTGGCTAAAGTGGAAGCACATTTTTAAATAGTTCTCAAATATTATTAATATAGTTAATCAACAATGGTAGGGAAACAATATGATTAAACACATATAAAATAGGTATTAATTTTATGTTTTATGTCTAATTAGGACATCGTGTGATAAAATGATTAAATTATATAGAAAAATCATGTATAAAAAGGTTAGTTAACACCACTTTATCATTCACAATATCTGAATGGTCATGATGTATTACTAGACACCAATCTTTATCTATGGATATAAATTGTTTAATTAATTGAACTAAAAAAATTAAAAGAGTGTAATTTATATAATATTAACTATGATTTAGGCTTTTAATTTATATTCATTGTCAATATAATTACACATCTAATGTGTCACACACAAAGAGTGATTAAGAGAGAAAGAGGTATTTTAATCAAGTTAGACATTATTGTAATGTTTAAGAAACTTTATGATTAAATATGAAATATTTAATAAAGAAAGACCAATATGAAATATTAGATCTTCTTTGAATCCAATTGATATTTAATTAAAATTAATTAAGAAACTTTATGATTAAATATGAAATATTTAATAAAGAAAGACCAATATGAAATATTAGATCTTCTTTGAGTCCAATTGATATTTAATTAAAATTAATTGTAACTCTAATTGAGTTCAATTAAAATTAGAATTAATACATTAAAGGTATCAAGTAATGTACGTTCAATTTATATATCTAGCTCAAGCGGTGCTCTAAGACTACTCTTGGTCATACACTAAAGAACTTAGACTTGTAATATAACCATAACCATAAGATTAAGAAAAAAATTTCTAGAATAAAAAGTAATATAGAAACAAATAAAAAGGAAGATTGACAAAAATAAAAATTTCTAATATTTTAGTCCTTAATAATGGTACAACAAAACTTAATATGTGATATAAAGAAAACAAAATACAAAACATAATACTAAAAAAATCACCTAGCCAAGTGCACTTATCATTTCCTATAGTACAGCTTATTAAGTAATCAAGTATCAATTCCATGAGGATTGGAATTACTAGTATGATTGTCTTTTTATTACCTACTATAAAGAAATGAGTGATTGATTTAAAGAATAACGAAAAACTAATTTGAATCATCAAATTAAAACAATAAATAATGTTAAATCAACTAATAGATAAGTAAGATCAAAGTAAGAATTCCCTTTGAAGCTTTCCTATACCATGAATTTATCTAAACCCTATGATTAAATCAACTAATAGATATTTAATCAACTAATAGATAAGTAAGATATAGGTAAGGATTCCCTTTAAACCTTTCCTAAACCTTGAATTTATCTAAACCCAAGTATTAATCATAATTTTATAGATCTATAGGAATTCCAAATATACAATTATATTCTTTCCAGAGCAATGTAGCCCCTATCCTTAAGTTAATTGACCAAAATCTCTTTCTAGTTAAAAACCTTAAGAACAAATTACTTTCTTTGGAATTCTTATGAAAGGTTTGACCCTGATCTAGAAGATTTTGATCATTATTCATTTCATGATCTATTTATACATATAATCTCTTAATACTAATATAAGAAATCCAAAATTGAATTAAAACATCGATAAATAATACTTTTAACATAATATAATTATGAACAATCTCATAAAAACAAAGATCATTCATCAAATCAAAGAATCAATTCAAATTATCAAGTCTTAGCTTCTATCTTAAGTAGATCTATATCCTAATTAGTTCATAATAAAATAAAGAAAATCTTCAAAGAATAAAAAAGAATGTAGGAAAGAAGTTTGAATTCTTATAGCTTAAATCTTGAATGTTCTTGATGAATCTTTTGATATTCCTCTCCAAGATTACTCTTCCTTTAATTCCATTTACCTTAATTCAGCTCCTAACTAATTTTCTTCTCTAAAATTAATCTCCAAAAAGCTTCTCTATTTTTTGTTATCTCTCTACTAAAACATGAAACCCTTGAATTTTCTCCAAATATAGCCTAAATATGGGATCATACTAGGCTCTTATGTTTCTTAAAACCCCTTTCAACTTCTTTTATGTAACAAATCACCACCAACATGAGTATGAACATATATCCATATTTTCTTTATATTAGCGAGCATGGATAGAATATAGTAAGATGTAGTAGATGCTTAGAGGAACAAAAGGCTCCTTATTGAACTTAAGAACACTAGGACGTATTAATACCAAGTTATTCATAAAAAAATTTCTCAATAACAAAATGTGACTTATTAGAACATGGGAATAGGCACAGTACTATGTTCTGGGTCCTCAACTAAAAGGCTACAAAAATAGCTCTAACTTGAGTTGAATCTTCCCACATTACCCCTTCATTACGGGATGAAAACAAGACCTAAAACAAAATATTAGTTATTTTAAGTACCAAATCATTTGAAAAATATCAAAACACAAGGATAATGCTCTCCTCATTCGTGTTTAAAATATATTGAAAGTAGCACGAATCCCTATCCCACCAAATAAAAATAGTAAGAAAAAGCTTAAAACATCCTTAAATAAATTCTCTTTGCTAACTTTAACTGAACTATAAAGTTAAAGAGTGGCGCTAGTAATAATTTGAATTAGAGACCTAACTAAGCAATCTAGAGGATTTATGAGAAGACATTTACTTTCATGTTAAAGGTTAGGTGACTTTTCCAACAAGCCTTAATGCTCATTCGTTACTTCAATAATAATTGCTTTTGTATTTTCTATTAATTTATGTGATTAAATTATTTGAAAGTGGAAACTTCTAACTCATTTATGTCTACTTTATATATTATATTAAATTATATGGTTTAAGTTCATGATTGAAGAATTGTTGGAGTGAATTGAATTGATTTATGATTTATTATAAGAATATAAATGTTTAACTAGTTCATGAATAATGCAATTGAGTGGATAATCATTCCAATTAATTTTTTGAATTTCCTTATAATTACGACCTATTTAAGTTAAAGTGATTAAAATATTCATGTACGTCAAATAATCTCACAGTTAAGCTTTTATTTGTCTTTAAGTAAATCAATTTTAGTCACTGTCACATATTTCATTAGAGAACACAACGAAGAACATAACCTGAGCAGACTGTGTGGCATAGAAGAAAGCAATAAGCCTGAGTAATGGTCATTCCAGAAATTGTGGAAGTCACAAAAAACATGAAGGTCCACAATTTTGGGTACAAATGTGCTAGAAACCATATCTCTTCTTAAAGGAAATACAAGGACCTATAAACTAGGCTACTAATGTGAATCAAATCATTTCCATAGGCATCAAAATTTATATAATGGACATAATCTAATTTTTGGAAGACTTTTAAAGACTTCACACATCTTACATATCTTTTTCTCTCTAAACGTTATGGTTAGCTATTTGAATTTTCCAAAACCTTAAGAGACCAATTTCAAAGCTATTTTCTTGAAGAATCAAGATCCAAATATCATCTTATTAGATCAAGTTATCATTGAAATCATAATTTTCATCTAGATTTATTTCTACCATGACTTCCTTAATTTGTATCTATTTCTTTAGTTGTTTTGACTAAATTTATGGCTAAAAGCTTTCCCATGCCTGGATAGGAAAAATATTAAATTTTATTTTTATATATAGATTGATTTGTTTTAATTTATGAAATAGACATATTAATGTTAATTGCTTTTAATTAACCATGAGCATGATTTAGTCATGATAGTGACTGAATCTCTAAATTCACCTACAAAAGCCTAAAGAGAGTTTACTTATAAGTGTACTATAGTTAATGTAATAAAAGAAAGCTATTATGAGGTTTTATATATCTTAATACATTCAAAGGGATTTTAGCTTAATAGATATACGAGTTAACCAACTAGAGAGTAAATAGATATAGTCTGAGAGAGTGCACTTTTATTTTTTAAGAGATGATGCTAATCTCGATTAATATATGCATTCTAGGTTAATTTAGTTATGAAGTAAACATGATACTAAAAGAAGAACTTGTCTAAATATCGATGTAAGATTATCATTGATTCTCTTAGCTACCAATTTAAGTTTTGTTTTATTTTATATTTTGTTAATCAAAATCCACCATCATTACTCTTTTTATTTAGTTTAGATTATATTTTAGCTACCAATTTAAGTTTTGTTTTATTTTATATTTTGTTAATCAAAATCCACCATCATTACTCTTTTTATTTAGTTTAGATTATATTTTAGTTCTAAATTTCTAATCTATATCAGTTTCTTTGAGGGATGAACTCTTACTTACCATTATAGTATTTGATAATGATATGCGCTTTTTCCTTAATTTTTGATAATATCTTTGTAACACCCCGTTATCACATGCTAAGGGTTAGAACCCTAGAATAGTGTATATGAGAGTTTATTGAGAAGTTAGAAAGTGCATTTCATGTTCATGCATAATATAGCACACACACACCCGAGTGAATATTGATTTTTGCACATTCAAATGATTATACATGCATTCATTCACATTTTTCGAGTATAATTGATTCTATAAATGTGATTAGATTGAGAATTATGGTTTTTATGTATTTAAAATTGATTTGGAGAGTATATGTATTGATTTAGAATTTTTGGTAAATTTTAAGAAATTTCTAAAACTTTGGGTATTTTCGAACTAGGAAAAATGTCAAGTGACAAGACAACCGATAAATGGTAGTAGAAATTATTGTCCAATGACAATGGAAATTTTGATAAATGACTTTGGGATTTATTAACAAGTGTCATTGAAGATAGGGATTGGAATTGATTGGACTGGTTAAATAAGAGAATATAGTCTGTATTCATAGAAATTGGACAAGTGTCAATTGCCAAGCTATGTCTTAAAGTCCAAGGTTATTTTAACTTGAAAAACCATCCTTGTTTTGTCTCTCACGATTTCCTTATGCTTTCTTCTTCTCCTTCTCCATTTTCACTTTCTTCACTAACTCTCACCTCATTAACGTTGAAGACCACTCTCACCTCTATTTGCTACTATCATTCTTGCTATATTTTTCCTATTTGTCAATAAAAACCTATCCCTACCACCTTTACAAGATGAAGATCTTATGATGCTTGGGAGCTAGGGTTGAGTGATATTTTGAATATTTTGGAGCTAAATCAAGTAAGTAGCTAGTTAATCTTCATGGGTTGTGTTAAATGAAGCATGTATGATGATAGTTAAAAGTTAAATGGACATAAATGATGTTTTATGTATGATGAACGTGAGTGATGAAATGTGTATGTAAATGTCTTGTTTTTGTATATGTATGTTCATTAATGATTCATAAATTAATATGGAGTTGATTTAGAGTTAGAATGAGTCCTAAATGAGGTAAAATGAAGTGCAGAAAATTGATGATAGATGGATACATGTCTATATTCTGTTTTTGAGTTAATGATGATATTGAGTTGAAATGGAGTTGAGAATGAAGAAGAAATAAAGTAGAAAAGATTATCTATATACAAGATGTGTTAGGTGTAAAATGTAGGAACTTATAAAAATCTACAAAATTGGAAGAGAGAGAGACAGTTGGAAAATGTTAGCTATAACATTTTCACTTATTAAGCATTTGTATTTTAGCCATAACTTGTTTTTTAGTTTTCCAAATGAGATGATTATTGATTTGCATTAAACAAGAGACATATGGCTATATTTTTCATGAAGACATTAAATTTAAATTCTATCTTTAAGAATTTCAAAATTAGACATGAAGTTCAGTACTGGGTGGAGTAAATTAGTGGATGATCACATGTGTTTGTGTTCTGTTTTGAGCATATGAAAACCATAAGTGATAAGTTGTTATGTAGATGTTATGAGTTGAGAATTAAGGGTTTGATGAAAGTGAAAGCTAGGCTAACCAAGATGTTGAGTTATGTTCTTGAATTGAGATGAATTAAGGTAATAGTTAGGAATGAAATGAAGTAGAACATGTGCAAAAAATTTATGATGAAAGTGTATAAGAATATGTTCTATTTTGGTGTTTATGATCAGGTATGGAATTTGATTTATCTGTGGATGTTATTGAACTGAAATTGAGGTATACATGAAGAAGTTATCAACTTGAAATGAAGAATGTTGAATATGAATTGTTTTAGAACTATGAATGAGATATGTTATGGAAAAAATAATAGGATTTCATGAATGACGAGTTTTAGTGAGAATAATGAATCAAATGAGTTGAGGTTTGAGAGTTTAATGAAATCAATTTGGTAGTTGAATTAGTGTAAAATGATGTTGCATTAGAAGAGGTGAATCTAGGAAAATTTAGAGTGAAAGTGATGTTAGAATGTATGTAGAAACCATTGGAAGTTCTCTTGAGTGAGTTGTGTTTCTCCCATGTTCATTAAACAGACTTTAGGTCCACTAAACGGACCTTCTCAGGTCTAGAAAACTTCCCAGCCTCATCTATGTCTGTTAAACGGGCATTAGGTCTGCTAAATGGACCTTCACGGGACTGAAAAACGTCCCAACCCCGTCTATGTTTGTTAGGGGGTGTATGTCCGCTTAATGGACATTCATGGTAAACTTTGGTGATATCTTCTAACCCTTTGAGAATTTCTCAATTCTAATGATAAATTTGAGTTCCTTGACCCCAAATTGTCTTAGAACACTTTAGTTTGAGTTGAAAAGTTAAAAAGATGGTAAAATTTTGGGTGATGGTCGAAACCCTCTTCTCCTCCTCTCTTCTCCTTTCTTCTTCTTTCTTTTAATAAAAACTAAGTGTTTTAATATCAAATAAAGGGTCAGCCACACACTTAAAGAAGGGTCTAGAATTTAAGTTTTCTTTGACCAAACATTATAAATTTACCAATTTGCCCTTAGTTATGTGAAATCACCATTATACCCTCCAAACTTTTCCTAAATTTGCAATTAAGTTCAAAATTTGAGAATGACCAAAAATTTTATTTTCATCTTGGTCCTTGGACTTTTGAAAATTGTAATCAGTCTCCTTAACTTTATAAAATTACAAATTGGTCCTCAAAGAATTGAAAAATTACAATTAAGTCCTTTAACTTTTACAAATTTTGCAATTAAGCCTATATGTACATCAACTTTTCCAATTTAGCTTTCTAAGTGTCCAATGAGTCTATAAGTCATGGCTAATCACATATAAGGCATTAGAACTCATTTAATTTAACCACCATGGTCATATCCATCTAATGGACTCAGTTTTACACTCTTAAAAGCTTATATGTCAAAAATTTTCAAGATTTCGCATATCGATGAACTCTAAGTTCATATAAAGGCATATAACATTATATATCACTGGCATACATACCAAAAGGATTCAATTACATCTTTGAACTCATAGACAACCATGTATATATCAATATACAGTAGTATCTCCAAATACAGAACAACACAAAAGGGCTCAGAAAGTCCGGTGTTACAAAATCATAGGAATTATGAACCGAAATCTAGTATATGGTAAAATAAAATTTCATACTCGCTTAAAATTATGAATACCATTAATATCACATAATTTAGATGAAACTATTACCATTGTTTATAAATTTTATCGACAAAATTTAATGAATATTAGACAATATCTATTTTCTATAGTTATGTTTTAACAAATTCGCATCAAAGTATTGAATTTAAAAATACGGACAAAATTTATATTGATCGACTATTTAATGATGTTGCAAAAGTAAGAACCAATTTACGAACAACACTTAGAGAATGACTTGAAATAAAATATTCAATAAGTTTAGAGGATACTAAATTATCTTCTAATCATACTTTTAATCATACTCCTCTGGATTAAAAAAAAACTCTTTTTCATTCACAATCCTTACGTTTAGAAAAGCCAATTCGATTTACTAATCTCAGAATAACTTATACTCAACCTATAACACCCCTTGTTAGGGGTCAAAATATTGAGGAATCATAGTGAATTATATGCTTTGCATATTGAGTATAAAATGTGCATATGTATTTTTGATACATACAAATAACTGTACATGCACTCATTGACATTTTTTCACGTAAAATGGATTTATAAATGTGATTTGGAAATTTTGGTATATTTCAGGTATTTTGAAATTTTGGACTAAGAAAATTGTCAAGGGATAAGTTAAGTTAGTACATAAAAATTAGTATGCTTAAACCTACAAATTATTGACATGTGGTATCATTCATTATGTGAGAAATGGCATAACATATTGGAGACATGTGGTAGCTTGCATGAAGGACAAATGGCTCACATGCATAGAGCCATGTGTCAATATGAAATTAAAACACATAATCATGTGTTTTAGTGAGGCAAGTTATTGTAGCTCTCTATTCTTCTTCGAATTGTTTAGTCCTTCACTAAGGGCATCATGCTCTATCCAGAACCTTCATCACCTAAACCTGTGATGGACTATCCCTCTCTACATTAACCTTTGCAAAACAAATAGTTTAGCCCAGTCATTGATTTGTTTTCTTTAATCTCGATTTTTCCTTAGTTTATTAAAACCCTACTCTTAACTGTCGTAGCTGGGATTTTTGCTAGAGAAGCAAAGTAATCCATAGAGTGATCGATTCTAGATATTGTCGGGACTTCAAGGCAGTAAGCAATAAGGGAGCTTTTGTAAGTAATTTAGACGATCAATTTTGTAAGTAATTTAGTAAAAAAAATTGATGGTTTTTCTTTGAATGTTTTGTTTGCTATTGATTGCTCCATTAAATGATTTGCAAAGCCGTTAGTAATATTTAGGATGCTCACACTTTATTTTATTCTATTTAGCACTGAATTAAATTATGTTTATGTTGATTGTGTTCTGAAATCGAGACAATGAATGTCCGAATTGTTTGATGCATGTGAATATGATTGAATAATTATTTTTGCATATGAAATGAACTTATTTGGTTTTGTAACTGCCAAGTCCTAGTCTTGGGTAAATAGGCATGCCTAGAAGGGTCGACAGTTGATCTTAGACTCTTTGGTTTCGAGACTTCAATCTCTTCTGGATACTTCGGTGTCGAGACTTCGATCTCTTCTATTTAGTGATGCCACTTATGGTATCTTCTTTACAAGTCTCCATTACCCACTTCTGTTCATGGATTTACAGTATAACTTGTTTTGTGCTTTGATCTCTGATAAGCTTTGATAAGAAACAAACCCTACTTTTTGATCTAATAGGTTAACACCCTATTTTGAAAATATGTTCTGTATTTCTGTATGTTTTGTTTTGCTATTAAAATTTCTGACTTTAGCATGCTAAGTGTTTTTATTAATAAATCTTATTCTACTCTAAATTTCAGTATGCTAAGATGCTTTTGTATAACATGATTCAATATTTGTTATGGTTAGACTTAGTTTAGTTATTACTCATTAAGCTATATACTTAGCACGGTGGATTTTCCCCGAGCAGGCTCAGAGAGAAGGACTTAAGGACTGGGACACGTCAACTGCAATGGCCAAAGGAGTTTGAGTTTTTGTCAATGTATTTTTTTAGTTTTTATTTTTTTACTTGTATTTGAATTTATATGAAGGTTTGTAATAACCATAATGCAGGCTAGTTTCTAAACTTATGATATGTAATGAATGTTTAGTGTGTTTTGAAATGCTCCCGCATTGACCAGTTGTTTGTTTTTATTTGTGAGTCCGATGTGGCACTCCCGTATTCTCCCAAGAGATATTAGGGCACCATATCTTTTTGGTATCAGAGCATAGTTTAAGCGATTCTGGTTTAACCAGCACTTAACTCTTGCGTATATTAGAGTGTAAAAGTTATGTTTTGGCCAAATACAGTGTCCCATGTTTTGTTTGTAGAATTAACGATGGACAGATCACGCGAAGCCATTGACAAGGTTGCTGAGAGCGATCATCCCGAGCAAACTTGTCAATTGATATCTGGACCTTTTGGGATCAATCGAGGTGAAGCTAAGGTGCCACCTCCTCTTTTAGCTTAGGGAGAGGCTTTGTGTAGGCTAATTTGAAAATTGAAAGGAAAGAGATGATCAGAACAGAATGGAATCAATATAGGAGCTTTACTAGAGGAGGTCAGTCCTCAAGAAAACGAAGTCAAGAAAGTACTTCCTCTACACTAGAAGTTACCCAGAAACCTGGGGCTCAGGGAAGGCAATAAAACTTTCCCTCATCGACTGTTTCTAGTTAGAGTTCCTCTAGGGGCCGAGGTTCTGGTGCCCTGGAGTGCCGTCATTGCTCTATATAGAATTGGGGTGTTTGTTGGAGGGCTACGGGTGCATGTTTCTGTTATGGCAATACTAAGTACCTGATAGCCAACTGCCCTCTAAGACAGTCTCAGATGTCATAAGCCAATAGGGATGCCTTTCATGTATCTGCTGGGAATAGAGGACATAGTAGACTACAAGAAGGATTTGATCAGCAAAAACCTAATCTGGGTACTCAATCGAAAACTGTGGATTGACTAGCTGTGCCTTCTGCTTTGGCTCGAGCTTATGCATTGAAAGCTCGTGAGGATCAGTATGCACTTGAATTCATTGCTGGTATTACTTCTCTCTTCGATTTTGACATGCATGCATTGATTGATCCTGGATCCACTCATCATATACATCTGTGTTAGAGAAATGTTTGATACGAAGATGTCAATAGATCAATTAGAATATGACATTCATGTAACTAGTCCTCTGGGTAGTAATGTGTTGGTTAATCAAGTATTTAAGAATTTTCCTATTATGATACAAGAAATGAATATGTAGCAAATCTGATCAGATTGTCATTTTATAAATTTGATTTGATTCTGGGTATGGATTGGTTATCTAAGCATCAGGCAGTAGTTGATTGTCATGCTAAGACATTTATGCTTAGGAAGCCTAATCAGTTTATAATAATATTGCATAGCATCTATTCTAGTTCGTTAGCTAATGTAGTATCTGCTATGTAAGCTCGAAAGGTCCTCAGGAAGGAATATGAGATTAGTATTATGTTATGGTTGTATACCTTTCAATTAAAGTGGAAGGAAATGTATTTTTATGGATTTGACAGAGAAAAGGAATAGAGATATAAGTAAAAGTGATGGGATTTAAAGAGTACATTACCTTGAGAGATTGATCTTGGAACCAGAATGGTTGTTTAGGTATCATGTTGAAAGTTTGAGATTCAATACAAGGTTATATCATTTGTAACTGTCAAGTCCTAGTCATGGGTAAATAGGCATGCCTAGAAGAGTCTGCACCTGCTTCTGGACACTTTGATGTCTAGACTTCGATCACTTCTGGACACTTCAATGTCGAGACTTCGGTCTCTTCTATTTAGTTATGCCACTCATGTTATCGTCTGTATAAGTCTCATTACCCACTTATGTTCATAGATTTATAGTCTAACTCATTTTGTACTTCGATCTTTGATAAGCTTTGAATAGAAACAAACCCTATTTTTTGATTTGATGGGTTAACATCCTATTTTGAAAATCTATTCTAAATTTCTGTATGCTCTGTTCTACTATTGAAATGTTTGACTTTAGCATTCAAAATGTTTTCATTGATAAATCTTGTTCTGTTTTAAATTTTAGTATGTTGAGATGTTTTTGTATAACATGATTCATTATTTGTTATGGTTAGACTTAGTTTAGTTATTACTCACTAAGCTATATGCTTAGCATGATGGATTTTCCCCGTATAGGTTCAAAGAGAAAGACTTAAGGACTGGGACAAGTCAATCGTAATGTCTAAAGGCGTCTGAGTTTTTGCCAATGTATTTTTGAGTTTTTGATTTTTGACTTGTATTTGAATTTGTATGAAGGTTTGTAATAACCATAATACATGCTTGTTTCTGAACTTATGATATGTAATGAATGTTTAGTGTGTTTTGAAATGCTTCCACATCGATCTGTTGTTTGTTTCTGTTTGTGAATCCGATGTGGCACTCCCGTATCCTCCTAGGGGGTACTGGGACGCCACACAACTAACAAAATAACTGAACCCAAAGTTAACTTAAAATCAAAATAGTCAAATACTGAACAAAGTATCACATATTAAAAATACTTTATGATTGTTACTAAATATCTCGTTGAAATATTAGAAAAACAATTACAGATAGAAGTACAAATAAATGAATTATTAACAATCAGGCTAATATGTTACAATTTATGAAACAATTAACAATAGAAAATACATTAAATAAAGAACAAATAAGTCAAATAAAAAAATTAGTAGACAAAAAATTAGACCAAATAATCAATATAATGAAAGCCCAAAAATTGGGTTCAAAGTACCTTAACTACAAGCTATAGCTTTTAGTTCAAGTGGTATTGGAGCTCTAGGTATAGGCTTGGTGTAGCCTTACATCTCGTGTTTGAGTTCCAACACAACCACTAGTTCCGATCAGTGTGAAAGTGTGAAAGTGGAAGTGAAAGCGTGGTGGTTATAAATGGTTCGAAGTACCCTGACTACAAGCTATAGTTTTTAGTTCAAGTGGGATCAGGGCTTTAGGTATGGGCCTAATGCAGCCCCACGTCTCGTTTTCAAATTCCAGCACAATCACTGGTTTTGATCACCATGAATGTGCACAAGCGAAAGCGTGGTGGTTATAGAGGGTGGTTCAAAGTACCCTAACTACAAGCTATAGCTTTTAGTTCAAGTTTTTCGTTTTACTTTATTTTGTTAATTGAATTCAACCAAAAACCCCCTCCCCAATCCTAAACACTAGTTTATTCATTACAAAAGCTAAACACACACACTCTGTGGATAAGGTCTTTCCTCACCATTATTAGAAATTTACTTGTATAGAGTTAGGTTTTATTTTCTGGTGTTTTCGATGTGCATCACACACTTAATAGGGTATCACTGTTCTGTTGTTCTCTATATTTCAAGGGAGCTTAAGTTATTGTTAACATTAAACTAGTAAATCCTACTACTTGTAATTGTATTTTATAGTTCATGTTCTAGTTTTGATGAACTTCTTATTAGACCTTCTATAATTTGATTTTTTGTTTTAGAAAAGCCAACAATTCCCTATTTAATCATACAGTTGGTTGTTATGCATACCTTAATTTGCAAGTCAATCAAATGAACTAAAAAAAGGGTATAAGAAATTGATTAATCTATTGTTAACGATTTTTT
Organism: Erythroxylum reticulatum; assembly: GCA_025504915.1. Lineage (NCBI taxonomy): Eukaryota > Viridiplantae > Streptophyta > Magnoliopsida > Malpighiales > Erythroxylaceae > Erythroxylum > Erythroxylum reticulatum. Next base: position 19,791,300 of record JANSVA010000008.1, on the reverse strand, counting down.
ATGGTTGAGTTGTCTATACAATGCAAATCTCATCTAATTATAATAGAGTACCTTTCCTAACATCTTCACAATTTTTTAGTTTTAGTTCCAATAGCTTCCTTATTGTCTCCATTTTAACTATATAATTATTATTGAAATTTGATTACGTATATTTAATTGAAAATTAAGGATATCCTTTTTTTCTATTTTTCTAAAATTATGATGATATTTTTATTATAAAACCACAAACCTTTCCTTTCAATGAAGGTAAATTGTTATGATCGGTGATTTTTCACGTGGATAGTGATTTTTAGGGATCCGACCCTGAAAAGAATTGAAAATATTCATAATAAGTATTAGAGTTTAATGGTACTGAAACAGATTAAAAATAATTCCTACTGGATGGATTTCGGGAATTCAGGAAGTTTAGGACTTAAAATGACCTTTTTGGAAAATAATGGATATTGATTTTTTAACCCCATTCTAATATGTTTTAAAGCATTAAGTCAATACGTATTGACCCTAATAAGAGTATTTCATGGTCAATTTGATGATAAGCCCATTGCAGAATATAATCTGATTGTAATTCGGTTAGTCAGTGAATTAAATTCATAAAGGGACAATTTGGTCTTTTTGCACAATGATTAGGGGCAAATTGGTCTTTTTACATGTTGAATAGTGGATTGATGTTCATGATGGAAGATGACATGTGTCATGTGTTAAAGGAGTAAACTCAAGACAATTGCTTCATTCTTTTTGTCGTAACCATGTGAGTGAAAGTAAGTTACCCGTGAGTGAAAAACAAAAGAAAGTAAGTTACCCGTGAGTGAAAATCAAAAGAAGAAAAGGAGAGAGCCAAAGGTTGGTTTCGGCCAAGCAGAAGAGAGTGCAGCTGATTTTCCATGATTTGGAGCATGATTTGAAGAAAGCTTGCAATTTTCCAAAAGATTGGAAGAAAGTGGTAAGTTTTCCTAACTATATTTAGTGAAATTCTGTATTAGGATTCTCAGTTTCCTTGAACATTCCTAGTGTTTTGGCCATAACTTAGTCTACAGAACTCCAAATTGGGTGGTTTTAATTGTAAATGAAACCTAATACATAGTAATAAAAATATCTAGAAGAGACCTAGATCTAACTCTGGCTGAATGATATTGAAAATTGAGATTGATTATGGTAACCTGATACTATCTTTGTATTGAAGCATCTTGTGATATTTGTTTTATGTTTCATAATTTAGAAGTTGAAATGGCATGATTTTTGATGGTATGGAAACTAGATACATAGGGAACAAATTTCTAGAAGACTTCAAAACTTAATTTGAACATTTGATATATGAACATTAAGGAACAAGTGTAGGCATGAATTCTGGAGTCGTAACCATGATTCTTTATGCACTATTGTGACATGGTGAATTAAATTAGGTGAGATTGTGTTCCAAAGAAATTAGTAAGTTAGAATGGATAAAATATGGTGTTTAAGTGAAATTTGAAGTTTTATTTGGTAAATGGAGAGGAAAATAGCATGTATATCCATATCTTATGTATGTTGTTCAATGGTTATTTATTGGTAGCATGTATATTGTACATAGTTCAATGGTTCAATGTAAGGAAAATAGTATGTATATACTATGTATGTTATTTAAATTGAAAGAAGAAAGCATGTATAAATCATGGAAGTTGTTCAATGGTTGAATGAAAAGAAAACACAATTTTAATCTTACAAAATGCTAAGATTTTGGCTAAGCCTTTTGTCATAAAATTTGTAAAACAAGGAAGTAAGTTATGGATGTACTTGGTACGTTTTAAGAACCCTTCAGGGGCCTCCCTCATAGTTGAGTAAGACAACAAAGTTTTCCCATCATCGTACGCTCGAGACTAATAAAGGAAAAGCACCGAACACATAAGAGTGGTTTATGATAAATGACAAACAATGGGTGCATATTTAAATTGATTTGTTAAGATGGTTTTTAACTTACTATGAAAAATATGTTTATAAATAATCCCATTAGTGCTAGTAATTGAATTTTTAAGTTAATCTTTATGAGCTTTACATATGCTTTGAGATATACAGATGCTTTGACTTGGCATTAAATTGAAATTTGCATATGCTTTAAATTGGCATATTAATGGATTTTGAATATGTTTTGAATTGGTATTGAAATGAGGCGCGCTTATGTATTAATTGTGATTTAGCCTATGGTACATCATTAAGTCTTTATACATATGATTATATCGGTCAGAGTACATTCTAATGTGCATAGTTATCAATAATACGGGTGGTTTTGTGTCTGTTAGTATGTCCTGTGAGCCACCCTCAGCACATATGAGCACACTATTATGGGTAAGTGATACAAAACTAGCTCCATAACCACTAATTTATATCTAGTGCTAACATCGTTATAGGTAAGTGATGTAGAACTAGCTTCATAACAATCGGTATATAGAGGTCAACTACATAGGTAAGTGATGCAAAACCAGCTCCGTGGCCTTACACCTAAGGGTACCATATGGCAAAGAAAATTAGTGGTAGGCTATGTTTTTGAAAAAAGTTCATGAAAGTATTGATTGCCATCTCTGTATACTTTACAAGAAAAGTTGAACTTGATCTCATAAAAATTTATATGTTCTGTTTGACATATTGCATTGTTCTTATAAAAAGAAAAGAATGTGTTTTGTAACGCTACGTATGGTTGTTGTGATTCATGTGCTAAGGTGGAACGAAACAAAAATTTAGAGACAGAATAGAACAAAAATTGGAGACAGTAAAATGTTTGGTTATGATGAACAAAACAGATAAAACTTTGTTCGTCTCGAGGATAGAAATATGTTTGAATGTAGTTGACAGAACATAAAAAACAATGCCAATGACTAAAGTACCCCTGTAATATAATATGATTGGAAATATGTAATTCATTGATTATTTTAAAACGAATGATTTGTATTAATACAAAAGTTAACAAATAATAATAATATAAAAATTAATTTCGTATAATAATAATAATAATAATAATAATAATAATAATAATAATAATAATAGAAGAAGAAGAAGATGA
>JANSVA010000008.1:19767106-19788169 GCA_025504915.1 Erythroxylum reticulatum | reverse complement strand
AAAAATGTGCTTAATTATGTCATGAAATGAGTAAGTTTGGATTAAAGGCATTAAATGCCTTAGAAAATGCAAAAAAAAGGGAGCTAATGTGATGGTGTATAAATATGAAATTTAAGTTTAAGTAGTAATTTCATCGTATGTCTTTTTATGTATAAAGGCTCAAGAGCTATGAATCAAGGAGCTCGTACCGAGGATTTTTGAAGTAAGACAGTGTATACCTTCTTTTAAGTTGAGTTGGAGAGCCATATTTCTCATATGGGATTAGATCACTCTAAGACATGCATGATGACTTGTATGTGAATTTTGGACCTAGGTAATGCATAGTAGAATTTAATCTCCAATAGATGTTAGTATATCTGTGTATTTAATAAACAATATTGTTTTGAATAACTCTTTGCTATTGGAGTGCAACTACTGTTTTTAATTCGTATTTTAATAAATGACATTGTTTTTAAGAAACTTGCACTCGAAGTGTAAAAGAATAATGTTTTATTTTTTGAAACTATGTTTTTGAACTTTGCACTTAGAGTGCAAAAGATGACTTTTATGACATGAAATAATGTTTTCGAACTTACTTATGCATAAATGAGACATATATGCTACGTGTATATTTTCTCTTTTGGCTTAGAGCCATAGTAAGGTTTCATTTTATTGGTTGGACCGATAAATAAAGGCATGATGCCTTAATTTTTTATACTTAAATGTTGTATATGATTTTTGTGATTGGTGAAGAAAAGATTGGCCAATTGTTTGCTGGGCACAACTAATTATGATTAAGCGATCCTCATCCCTTTCTACAGGACTTACAGGTGATTCCACACCTAGGATCTAGACACCGACGAGGTTATCACCTAAGGTCATAACGCTCTTGTCAACTATAGTCCGGACTCACCACGGATGAAAGTCGAGCCAACACTGAGTATCGGTGGGTGTGCACATTAGTTTGGCCAACTAGTGGTGTCACACATGATTATTTTAGCTTACCTTGATATTGGTTTTTCTACCGAGATTTGATTGATATGTATGATGTTTTATCCTTTTGTGTACTGAAACTAAGACCTATTTTCACCGGTAGTGAGTTAACAGGTTAGGCCTATGGTTCCTAACCAGTATACATTGAGTCATAGGCTGGGCCTATGTGTTTTCTATGTAAAATATATTCACTTCATAGGTTATCTACACTGTCTTGGAATGATTCAATTCTATTTATGATATATGCTTCTCCTGCTCACTGAGTACCTAGTGTACTCACCCCTCCTCCGCTTTCCAACCATGCATGTTAATTTAGTGAGCTCAAAGGTTTGTGAGGATCATGCAGCTTTTTGACATTTTTGGCGTGTTTATGCACGTGCGTAGTCTCCTATTTTGTACTTTTATTGTATAGTGGCTTGTGAACTGTGTTTATGTAGATACACTTTATGATTTTGTGAGTTAACTTTTGATTGCCTTGTGTTATATAAAAGATTTTATGTATGAACTTTTGATATTTTTGTTGAGATTTGTTTTGAGTTAAGATTGCTTGGAGTTGAGATTGCCTTAAGTGGACTAAAAAGTCTTGAAGTTGTGGTTGGATATGAATATAGAAGTGTGTTTGAAATCGGTTGCAGGTTTTGGGATTTTAAGAATATAGCTATTGTGCTGCCCAAATTTTTATAAAAAGGGGGATATTCAGTAAGCCTTGCATAGTCAGATTAAGGATACTGCGAGTATCCTTAGCCTGTGTATGCGGCGGTTGTCATGGGCTCGATGTGATACCGGGTTACAGCATGATTTAGAAGAGCATATTGAGTGACAACATCTAGACGTTATTAGGACTTCGAGGTAATAACTTTCTGGAGCAAACAGTGAGTAACATAGATGACCTTACTTAATTAATTTTTGCTTTAAATTTTGTATTGAATTGTTTTGTGGAATTGATTGTGTTGATTCCAAACATTAAATGTCTAAGGCGTTTGATGCATGAATGACATATTGAAAGTATTCCTTGTATGTGAATTCGACGAAATATGTGATTTCTCAATATTTTGTTGAATGTCGGACCGAAGTCCGAAGATAAATATGAATGTGAATGTGATACATTTCTTTACATGAATGTTTGAACAGATAATGACAGTTGTGACATGAGTAGCCATCGAAAATGAGCTTAAAGCTCAGAATGTGATTAAGAGCCAAAGGCTCGCTATGTATAATAAGCCCTGTATTCCTAACAGATAAGGGACAACTAACAATGAGCCCGGTATCTACAATGGATACGAGACAGTTTTAGACACTCGGTCACAACAACTTAATAATCAGAAATGAATCTCATGAGCATTGCATATACATTTAATATGTATGCTTGAGTGATTGAAATGAAATGTTGACTTGTATTTGCATGAGAATGTGAATATTTGTTAACAAAGTGTTATGTAATGCTACATGATGATCAATAAAATGATGTGAATTATGTGGTTATATATGTTGATGTGTTATCTGAATTGAGTGAACCATCGAGGATAGTTACCTCACTAAGTTCATAAAACTCACGAAAATTGCAACATTGATATTTCAAGATCGATAGAGGATACGAGTGATAGAGAAACTCTACAAGAAGCATAGTTCTTGTACGTTTAGAAAGAAGAAATGACTCAAACGTCGATCAGCTGAGAATGAAGGATTAGGTAGAGTTTTCTTTCTTTTTTGTATAATTCCTCATATGTATAGCGTATTTTATATCTAGTTTTGACATTATACATATTTGGATGATATTGTAAAGCTACAATGTACATATTGTTTAAGCAATGAAATGAGGAATGTGGTTGTTTTTTAATATTGTGTCTTTCTTTATGATGTCTTATAAGAGAATATCACTGCTCTAGCATGCCACTACTATAGGTTATGTACTGGAATATTCTCAGGAAAAACAACCAAATCTTAATTGAATTTAGTGCTTCTATTTGTTTAGGTACCAATTAAAATTATTTTCATATAGTACATAATTATTTGAATATTAAATAAAATATTAGAGAAACTTAAATTTTTTAAAAAGAAATTGAGCCTTAAAATGCACATTTTAAGTTTTTTTTCCCTTGAAGGTTAAGGAAATATTACCAATAGGAAGATAGAAAAGAAGAATGCTCGGGAGTAAAGACAATTTAACATTGTAGTCACATCATCTCAACCATATAAAGGATTAGGAATTTTTTAATTTGTACTTTTTCAAAATGTAAATTATATTAGGAATTTTTTTAATTTGTCTTTTTTCAAAATGAAACTTTGGGTTTGTTAAGGATTTATCAAATTATTGTAATGTAAATTGTGATAGAATTAACTGTTATATACATTAAAAAAACTATATAAAGAAAATGGTCTTTAATATCCAATAGTTAGTTGTTTTTTTTAATTATTTATAATTCTACAATATATTATTTTAAAAAATATATTTCTAACACCGAGGATTAATATATTTCTAACACCGACTAAGAGATCTTGTATGAATGTGATCCTTATCCTTTATGGTTCTCTTTGTATTTGTGGCAAGCCCAGTCCCACTTTCTGCCACCGCAAACAGCTCAACTGTCGGTTACTGCAACGTGCAATGCAAAAACTTCTACCCCAAAAAGATATGATAGTAACTAAAGAAAAGCAAACAAGTAGTAATGGGATTTGGCTTTGAAATTTATTCTATTTTTGTCTCCTATATTTGTACCTTTGTTTCAGGGCCTCATGTTGGTTGATTCTTTCTGTTAAATTACATATCCTTTTTGTTTTTAATTTCGTTTCTTGCCTTTATTTGCATTTCTTTGGTTTTCTTCACTTCCCCAATCATCACATCGCCGAATGTAAATCATTTCTCTTTTCTGGGTCAATATTCAGTTTCCATACGCCGATGGGTACTGCAGCTGCTCGGTGCCCACATACAATCACCAATCATTCCTATGGAAGATTGGGCCGAGAATTGGCTTCAGTCTCTAGCTTTCCTCATAAATTAGAATTATCAAGATTTAACTTTCGACCTACTTTTGAGTCTGCCGCTAATTCTAAGGTACCACCCAATCTTCGCCTTCGTTTCTTCATCTTTGTTGAGTTAAATGGTCTCATTTATCATAGAAACAAGTGGCCGAGAAAAGAACAGAACTTTTGGACTTGTATTGGTCTTTTATAAGGAAAGTTGAGCTTTACCTTACTGCCTGAGATACCCAATTCTGACATAGGAATTTCTGTTTTTATTGGCTGGAGTAGATAATTGATAAACGAAACTATGGCGGTGTAATTCTTATTTTATGGTCAATTAGTGAACTTACGGGAAGACTAAAAACCGTTGTATTACTTATAGTGTTTCAAAGGCTCCTTTCCACTACGAAAGTAGTTTAACATGGCTTTGAACGGTGCATTTTAAGGTGTGTAGGTCAACCAAGTGGTAAGACGTGCAATTTTGATATATCAAGGAATTCTGATGATCAAGAAATATTAGAAGAATGCTAGGCTGGATGTTTGGTTATCGGAGTGATCAACGATAGCAAACAAGTAAAATGTTAAAATCATTAAGGATCTTTTACTTTGGCTTAAAGAAGTATTTAAGTGAAAACTTTAGTTTTGAATTGGGCTATTAGATGATTTATTTGATCCCAGTGGTTCTAGTCTGCATCCTAAATAAGATGGGTAACTTATTTGATAAACATTGAATTATATGTAATTATTTCTTGAATGATAGTGAACATTTAGTGAGCATCTAATACATTTGGAATTTCGTTACTTCTTTAATAAAGAGTGAATTATAAGTGAGAGTACTGTTTTAATAACCATAACGTTGATCACTTAGTTAGCATATGAAACATTTAGAATTTCAATGACACTTATTAATGGGTCTGTGAGTAAGGTACCATGTCCCACCCAGGTGAGGATTTGAGCCCAAGACTTATTGTTCTAAGAGAGAGTTTGTGTGTGCCAACCACTAGGCTAATCCTTCGACCTCGAGTAATTATTTCTATGACAAACACTTCATTTTAGGTAAGGTTTTGTTGATTGAGATATTGACTGTTTTTCTTTTCTCAATTAATAGGGTTTGTATTAATGCCAAGGTTGAAGGTTGTTTGTGGCATCGTCCTTGGCATAAATTACCTACTTGGGTGAATTTTAATTGTCAGAAACTTACAATTTATGAAATAGAAAATTCTTGTATAATCATTGATAGCCACTGCCCGTGATCTAAATGCTTTGTTTTTGTAGGGATTCACTGGTCGAGTTCATGCTCTACCAGATATTGATGATATTTTTTGGGAGAAAGTACCTACACCTATACTTGATGTTATTGAAAACCCTATACACTTGAAGAATTTAACCCCCAAGGTTAGATGTATGCTTTCAATGTTTCAATTTCTGCGTTGGGTCATAATTGTTGTTCTCACGGAATTTACTTTGTGCAGGAACTTAAGCAGTTAGCTGGTGAAATAAGATTAGAGTTGGCTTCTATAGTTTTAAAGAAAGAAAAATATTACAAGGCTAGTTTAGCAGTGGTGGAACTAACGGTTGCCATTCATTACGTTTTCCATGCTCCAATGGATAAGATATTGTGGGACGTTGGAGAACAGGTAAGGTAGCTTTGATATTCGTAATCCTGAGTGCTTAAGCATGTAAAGGAGACAGAACAACATTTAAAACTTGCTCCTTGAGCTCTTAGCAGGCATTTCAGGGTGCATATGGGGGTTGGATAGTTATTGTTCATGTTTCTGATTTGGGAAGCTGGAGTGTGGTGCATAGCTAGTGGATTTTCATTTAACTCTTCTTTCTTTACAAATCTGTTTACTATTCATTGATAGGCATACGCACATAAGATTCTAACCGGAAGGCGATCCCATATGCATACAATGAAAATAAAGAATGGTCTCTCTGGATTGACATCTCGCTCAGAAAGTGAATATGATCCATTTGGGGCAGGGCATGGATGCAATAGTATTTCTGCTGGACTTGGTAAATTTTTTGTTCTTGTTATTCTTGTTTCAACTTTAAATAGCTATTTCATAGCTTTTTGGTGGTAAATTCCCTTAAGAATTCTTTGTGAATGTATTTTGCACTAATTTTGATTAGCTTATTTTTTGATAATTAACCTTTTAATTTTTTAGGAACATATTGACCTACTAATGGTATTATGTCGAAACTGTAATACGTTATAAGCATATGAAATCAAAAACTCAAGTTTTCTCTTAATATGCTCTTATTTTCTTAATGAAAATTCATAACATTGACTATAATTATTTTGTCACCAGGATTGGCAATTGCGAGAGATATAAAAGGGAAACGGGAACGTGTAGTCACGGTAATTAGCAATAAGACAACTCTAGCTGGACAAGTATATGAAGCAATGAGCAATGCGGGCTATTTAGATTCAAATATGATTGTGATTTTGAATGACACTCGTCACTCTTTACATCCGAAGATTGAAGAGGATGTGAAGACTCCTATTAATGCTTTATCTAGTACCCTAAGCAAGATCCAATCAAGTAAATCTTTTCGGAAACTTAGGGAAGTTGCAAAGGTACCCTATCATTTTAATTTCTTCTTGACTACACTTATGAGGAACTGTTGATTGTACATCTTTAATATAAGTTGAGAACTATTTTCTTTCATGAGTAAAATTGTATACTTTGTGCATGGTATATACCACGTGTCGGCATCTCCTTACACCAAAAGGTTGTCTTTAAGAGTTAATTGTTTGTGTGTGTTTTTTTTTGACTTTGCTTCCAAAGGGTGTCACCAAGAGGATTGGTAAAGGTATGCATGAATTGGCTGCCAAAGTTGACGAGTATGCTCGTGGTATGATGGGTCCCAAGGGATCAACTCTCTTTGAAGAACTTGGTCTATACTACATTGGTCCTGTTGATGGACACAACATGGAAGACCTAGTTTGTGTTCTACAGGAAGTTGCATCTTTGGATTCAATGGGTCCTGTATTTGTACATGTGATAACAGAGGAAAATCGGGTGGTGCAAGATGTACATAAAAATGAGGCAATGGAAAACCAACAAGAAGGTATGTTCATTTCATACATTTTATCTCATTTACTATTCATGTCAAATTTACTCATTAATTCTATGAAGTAACACTTGGTATAGGTGTTAAATGGGCATATAAAACATTTTGGAGTTGCTTGATGGATGTCAATAGTGATTAGGTGCAAACTTCATGACAAGTTTTTAAAATTGGCTTGTAGAATGGTTGGGTTTTCCAAGGGTACATATAATAGAAAGAGAAAATAAGAGTTGCTGGCTATGCAACAACTGGACTACTAAAACTTGGGATGTGGTTATTTCTTATTCGTCTGCTACTACTAATTCAAACAGTGTGCTTGAACTAGCAATTCTTTCCTAATGCACTGTCATCTCTTTCTTAAACTTCATCTTCCTGGTTGAGGCTTATTGCACCCAAATTTGTTTTTCTTCCATAGGAAGTCCTCCCCTTTTAACGACCTTGTCTACAAGGTTTGCTTCATGAAATCTTTGTAGTTGAAAAGATATTCCCATATTGCATTTTTAGCTGAACCATCTACTCATTGCAACAAAAACTAGGTTGTTGGCTTATTATGCCTTTTTTCTACTCTCCTTTCCAAAATGGCTACAGGTGTATGATCATTTGTAGAGAGTTGCTTAGGGAGGTCAAGTGATGTAGGGACTGGTCATGATGTGCGCCTTTTTAGTTTAGACACATGGAAGTTAGGATGTGTTTAATTTCCCTATAGTAATTGTAATTTACAAGCTACCTATTTTTCTCAATAATTTCATAGGACCGATAGTACGGAGGAGAGAGTTTGCGATGGGTTCTTCCTTGAAGTGAATGCTGCTTATCAGTTTGTAGTTTGAGAAGTACCCACCTAACTAAATTTCTTTGTCTGTTCTTCTCTTATTAGCATGTTGTTTCATCTTATTTTGAGCTTTCCTCAGATGAAATCTTGTCATTGCCAATGTTGTTTCCCTCACCTTCATAGCTTGATCCATGTCTAAAAGCCTTGAAATCTCCTATAAAATAAGGTATATATAATGGGAAAGGGTACCTAAATACCACCTCAAATGTTGTCAAGTTTATAGCTATGTGGTGGTTCTTGTTGTACCTCCATTCTGCTAATGAAATCCACTCAACCCACTTCTGTGGAGCTTCACAAAAAAAATACCTCAAGTATGTCTAATATTTTTTTAATGGCTTCTGTTTGGCCATCAAAAGGAGGATGGGCAGTTGAGCTTCAAACTTAATCCTTTTATCCTAAATGTCTCTTGCCAAAAAGTGCTCAGGAATAGAAGATCCCAATCACTTACAATGGACTCGGACATTCCATAAAGTTTAAAAACATGATTAATAAACAATTGAGCTCCTCCAAAGGCATAATAAGGAAGTTTTAGGGCAATGAAATGTGCTAAAATTTTCAACCACCACTTGTATGACTGAATTACCTTTTGAAGGTGGAAGGCTCTCTATAAAATCCAAGCTAATTTTCTTTGAACACTTGTTAGGTACCAAAAGAGGTTGAAGGAGCCCAGGATAGGCCATGTAGTCATGTTTGTTTCTTTAGACTTTGACATAATAGACATTGTTTTATGTAATTTCTGACATCTTTAGCTAACATCTTCGAGTAGAATAGGTTTGGTAGCCTTTTGTGGTTGACAAGATCCCCCGAAGTTCCTCCTTGTGCTTCATCATGTCCCATAGAAATAATCTTGGTTCTTAACTCTGGGTTAAATCCTATTACCACCCTCCCTTTCCACCTTAAAAACCCATCTTTCCATTCATAGGCTTCAGATTTTGTCGTCCCTGATTCTAAACTCTTAGTGAGATCTTGTATCGAAGGATCAAACTTCCATCCTGGTTTAATTTCTTCCAACAAATTAGTTTGCACTTGTGATATTGTCATAACCAACAATTTTGTGCTTGGGGGCCTAGGTAATGCATCTTCAACTATATTCTCTATGTCACTCCTATAGTGCACCTCGAAGTCATACCCCAAGAGTTTGGGGAGCCACATCTGTTAGAAAAGAGTAGAGATTCTTCATTCCAACAAATATTCTAAGCTTTTATGATTTGTTTGAACCTTCCATTGAGATAATGATGTCAATAATTAATGGCCTTGATCACTAGAAGAAATTCCTTCTCGTATGTTGATAAGCCTTTATACTTTACTTCCAAGATCTTACTTAGGAAAGCTATGGGATGTTTATCCTAATAAAGGATTATTACAATTCCTACTCCACTAGCGCCAACTTCAATTACAAAGTTTCTAGATGTCTGGTATGGTAAGAATGGCTACAAAGGTGACAACTTTTTTCATTTGATCAAAAGCTTGTTGTTCTTCACTCTAACCCAATTGACAACATTTTGCTTCTTTAATATTTCTATGAGAGGCTTGGCTATCATCTCATATTGTCTGATAAATCGAGGGTAATACCCTGTCAATCCTAAAAGCCCCCTTAATTCTTTTATTGTTTTTGGTAGTGGCTAGGTTTGCATCATTTGCACTTTTGTAAAATCTATTGCGACTCCATTTTTTGAGATTGAATACCCTAGGTAGTCAACATGTCATGCTCCAAAAGCGCAATTGCTCTGTTTGGCAAACAATTGATTTTGTTTTAAGGATTTCCATTGCTTTTCTAATATGTTCCAAGTGCTATAAAAAGGAGCTACTATAAATTAGTAAATCGTTAAAGAAAGCTAGAATGAGCCACCTCAAGAATGGTTTGAAAATGTCATTTAAGAGCGTTGGTAAAGCCCAATGCCATAACCAAGAAATTGTAATGACCTTCATGTGTTCTGAACGTTGTTTTGGGTGTGTCCTCAAGATATATCCTTATTTGATGATATGCTGATATGAGATCCAACTCATAATACCAACTAGAACTATGTAATTCATCTAATAGCTCTTCAATGTGAGGAATAGGGAACGTGTTTTTGATTGTGTTTTTGCTCAATTCCTATGCCCATCCACCATGAGCTATTCTTCTTCTTGACAAGGACCACCGGAGAATCATAAGGCCCTATGCTATGGTGGATGAACCCTTGCTTCATCAGATTTTGGACCGAGTTTTCTGCCACATTCTTTTGTGTGCCGGAGTAACGGTGCAGTCTTATGTTCATTCCCTCTACCCCTTCCTTCAAGTAAATTTTGTAGTCTTGTTTTCTTTTTGGAGGTGAGTGAGTACATTGCTGAGAAACATAAGCAAACTCAACTAAGATCTCATTAATTTCGTCAAAAGTGCTTGGCTATTCATATCTTATCATTGATTATTGTAGCTTGTATTATATCGGGTATGTCAGTTGAAGCATGTAACGCTGCCCTCTTCTTGTGTTTTTGAGCAACTTATTGAGGTTTTTTCCCAAAATCATGTTAGGCCCTTTACAAGGATTACCCTCGAGAGTGAATAGTTGGTTATGCCACTTGAAAGTCGTGGTCCTCTTCTTGAAATTGCATAGCACATCATCAAGCCCCACCAACCATTGCATCCCTAAGACCACACCAAATGCACCTAATGCTATAACCAAAGCATTCATGGGAAACTCCTTTCCCTACATTGACCACTGCTAATCCAAGCAAGATTGATGACAATCCAACTTCAATCCTCTTTCTACTGTTATCTGGAATGTTGCTACTTCTCCGACATTATATCTGCTTTTCTTAATTACAGACACATCCACAAAGTTGTGGGTATTCCCATTATCTATTTAGATGTGGATTGCTCTCTTTTGGTGAATTCCAGTGTGTCATGAATCTGCTTGAACTCCCATTCCCCCTCTATTCCAACCATAGCTTGCAAGGAAACATCAGGGAAAGTATTTTCACTATCTTCATCGTTGGCTGGTTCTTCATCCCCCATACTTGATTCTTGTTCTTCCTTAAGCAATGTGGCTGTATCTTTTTGCATCTATGACCACAGGTGTACCTTTTGTCACACCAAAAACATAGGCCCTTGGCCCTTTTTTTTGTTGAATTGGCTTTTTTGTTGAACTCTCTGCTGCTTATTGGTTTTGGTGTTTTTTTGTTCCATGCTAACCTATCTTGTTGTGTTGGTCAATCAGGGCGGGAACGACTCCTTCCTGTGGGTTGATTTTAGTGATGTTCAGTCCTTGAGAATTTCCTTTGGCAGAGAGCCACCATTAGAATTTACAATGGTGCTAGGCAGCTTGACCCCTCACCCCTTAATGTACACAGCTACATGGGCAGCCAACACTACCTCTTGCTTTCTGGCAAGCATGTAAGCTTGCTGGACACCATTTCTGGCTTTGGTTTGAGTCCTTTAAGGTAGCACCCAATTGATTAATTCTCCAGCATTGATAATCGATATGAATATCAATCAAATTTCACACATTATGCCAATACCATTCCTTCTTAATTCCTTCAAATCTCCCACGGGATCCCCAAAATTTCCTCATTAAATCATTAATTGAACGATTCGGTAAACTCCTTCCATTCAACAGGTGCCTCCTTCACCTAATTCTTCAGATCCAATTGGTAGCATTCTTATGCTTGTTCTTCTAGGTGCATCACTGCCATTTCTACCTTTAGATTGGCGGTTTGTACAACTAGGTCTTGATGCTGCTCCATCTAATGTTGGGAAGTTGATTCTGCTGAGTCAACAGTAGCTTGAATCACCCCACTTGAGCTCTCCTTTCTGCTCATCGCTATCCCTTGGGTCCACTCTAGCTTGTCGCAAAAATTGAGTAAACATGGATTTGAGCCATCCCATGTTCCTGCTTATCGGCCATGGTCTTAGTTTCTAGTAAAATCTTTTCATTTCAAACCTGAGCTTCCACCCAGATTTTCACATTCTCCTCAATCTGTCGTAGTTCGGCTGCACGCATTCCCTCTACCATTTCTAGTTGTTTCTGAGGTTCGATCACTCTGATACCAGATTGTTTTGTATTAATTTGTCTTGAACGGAAACACATAGCTTCTGTTAGACGTGAAAAGTATCAAGGGGAATAGAGAGAGAGAGAGAGAGAGGAAAATCTATCCTATTATTGCCTGAAGAGTGTCCATTGTGCAATGGTTACATAAAACAGAGAGAAAATAAGAGTTGCTGGCTATACAACAATTGTACTACTAAAAAATTGACATCTGGCTATTTCGTATTCATCTACTACTGCTAATCCAAACGGTGCGTTTGAACTAGTAATCCTTTACCAATACACTGTCATCTCTTGCTTGAAGTTCATCTTCTTGGTTGAGGCTTCCATCGCTCAGCCTTGTTTTTCTTCCACAACAGTAAACATTTAGATAAAACTTTTCAATAAGAAAAACCAACTATAGTGAGTATGATCATCTTAAAAGGGACAATACTTAAAGCCAAGCTGAGACTGATTGAGCTTGGACCCCAAATATTGCAGTGATCAACAGAGAAAAGTAGGGTCTTGTAATACTATGTGGTAAGTGGATAGATAATGACATGACTCACAATATAAGGAAAACAAGGTGGATGGATAAGTTATTGACTGTTGTAAAACAGACAGAATAGGTGATTAAGACAACTATGTTTTAGGAGAGGAGAGGAAGTTGCCATACAAGGTTTGGGACATGAAGGTGATCCAGGTAGATAACACATTCTAAAGTGCTCACATTCAATATCTACTCTTCAAATCTTATATCCAAACAGAAGGAGAAAAGGTTACAAAACAATATAAAGATCGAGCTAGGTGATGATAGAAATAAGATTAAATGATCAATAAGGAGCATATAAAATTGAAAACAAAGGTAACTGTTTTAATGCCACCTACTTGTGTGGTAAATCCATCAGCAAGAGTGACATTGGTAAGAGAAGGCCAATTTGAGATAATTACCATCTATGTGGTCAGAAGAACCTTAATAAAAATCCAAAGATTGGGTTTGGTATTTATGAGAACAATGAATGACAGAGGTAGTCGGTTGAGTCCCATGGAGGGGCAAGACTGGATTGAGTGAAGATACTCCTCAATAAATGTGTGACTGTAGAGGGGCGCAAACATGTTGGAGGATTTGTATAAGTAGGTCTGGGCTAGAAAGGCGGTTGAGTCACAATTTTAGTATGAGGAGGATATCCATGTAGAGAATGACTCTCTTCTCCGTCATGCCCTAGACTTCTGCAGTATATATAGATAAATCATGGCTTCCACAATTATCATGGCCTCCTCGATGACCAGTACCTATAAAAAAGGTGCTGCTTGGAGGAGCCACGACTGTACCTTGTGAGGCAGAATTCACTGGAACCGCTGAGAGATCTCCAGAGTAGCTAAAACATCCTAGTAGAAGGGTTGATGAAATGGATTATTTAACTTGGAATAGTCAAGCATATACCTCAAATTGGATGTTGCAGTCTTGACATGAAGTAGTTGAGTGCAAGTTGACTACAATTTATGATGAAGGCTGGATTGAAAGATCATGGTGAGGAAAATGTTTCTGTGATGGGCTTGCTCTGTGAGATCAGTAGTGATGGCTATCAACTCATAATAGCCTATGGTAACATCTAGAGTTTCCAAGATAGGTGGTAAGGAGATTCAAAAGTGTTGATAGTGTCAAATATACGAGTAGAATCTCACGTGAACAGCTGAAATGTCTAATTCCAAACAACATAATATGAAATACATGCTTGAAACAGTGAGATCAAGTGCTCATGTACTGCCATAAAATAGACAGTATTAGTGCATCAACCTGGGTTCAATGAGAAAGGTCATTAAAAGAAACATTAGAAATGAGAGTTGTAAGATGATTCTCAACTCCTTGACTATGGAATCAAATGAGAACAGTAGTGGACCAAAAGGAGTAATATCGATCATTGAGATGCTTCTCAGTGATCACTGGTGTGGTTGAAACTATATAGAGGAAGGCAGCTTAAAGAGTAACTTTGTCTTTCTATAAGGGGAGAGGGATGGCAATCAGCATTTGTGGCAAAGAAGATGTATTGTTACTGTTTTCGTTAGTGAAAGAAGTGGTACAGTCGGAAAAAATTGCGGGAGAAAGAGAAATGATACAAACAGCTTGGAGAAAAGGAAGGAAAAGAAACATATAGCTTCCAGAAAAAGGAAAGAAGAAGAGGATAGTTTCTTGCAGGAGATAAGATTGCTGGAAAAAGGATAAAGTTGCCAAAGATGATAAAGAGGATTTGGAGAAACTCATTGGGAAGAGATGATAAGCTTGCTGGAGAAGATGAAATGATTTGGACTAAATCGTCTGTAGGAGATGCCGACGGCTAGAGTTTTGATTTAGGTTATGACTCTCGTACCATATGAATAAAGGGAATTGGGTGAGTTAGGATCGTTAATGTATTTTTTAATTAGATAAAGGTAATTTAGATAAATTCTCTTGTTATACATTATTATCAACAAATTGCATTAAAGTTAGAATGTTATCTGTATTTTATTGTTATTATTGGATTCTAGGAGGGACCGCATACGGAGGGTGTCATTTTTACTACATAACTGGTTAGTGTTAATTTCATTTTGTGGTATTTTGTTGTTATTGTTGCATTCTAGAATGAATCTCATCCGTCTGTATATGGATGGTGTTGTTTCTACTACATAGCGTTAATTGTTTTTTTCTGCTTGAAGAGACTTGTCCCTGATGTAGTTCACATCTTTGATGCCAAGTTATCCTCTAAAGCAGTGAAATGTGACTTCCAATTTTCCATCTCATATTGTACCTAATTTGCCATCTTTTGCAGGTTCATGCCCATCTGATTCTTTGCTGTTTGGTATTGATACTCGAACATATAGTGATTGCTTTGTGGAAGCCTTGATTATGCAGGCAGAGAAGGACAAGGATATTGTGGCAGTTCATGCAGGAATGGAGATGGAACCCTCACTGCATCTATTTCAGGAAAAATTCCCAGATAAATATTTTGATGTAGGAATGGCAGAACAACATGCTGTGACATTTTCTGCTGGCTTATCATGTGGGGGTTTGAAACCATTCTGTGTAATCCCGTCTGCTTTTCTACAGAGAGCATATGACCAGGTTGTCTCCATCTCTCTGTCTCTCTTAGTGTGTGTGTGCGTGTGTGTATGGGTGATTGAGAGAGAGAGATATGTGGAGACAAGCATGTTCTCGTGGCATTACATGCTAGCATGCTTTAAAAAATTGCTTTAGTGTATTGCGTCTGTTTTGTTCTCGAGTAGTGGAGAAATGTCATTGTCAAAAATGATCTCTCATTGAATGACGCTTGAATAAACTTCTGAATGAAACCAGGACATTTTGGGCATATTGAGTTTTAACATTTTTTTTATTGTGCTTATATGCAATTGGGAAATAGAAACTCTAATGCTACATCATTTTTGGTTGAGCCTGTTGTAGGTGGTTCATGATGTAGATCGACAGAGAATTCCAGTTCGTTTTGTCATTACAAGTGCAGGTTTGGTAGGCTCGGATGGACCTATGCAATGTGGTGCGTATGATATAACATTCATGTCATGCTTACCAAACATGATTGTTATGGCTCCAGCCAATGAAGATGAGCTTTTGGACATGGTGGCTACTTCAGTCCTCATAAATGATCGTCCAGTTTGTTTCCGGTATCCAAGGGGTGCTATTGTCAGGACAGATCATTACATACGCACTGGGATTCCAATTGAGGTAACCTACTTTGCAGGTTTCACTTGTTCAAATTTTGGGTCTTGTTTACCGTTATCAACACTTCTTTTCCTCAACAAATAGTGTCTTTATCATTTCAGTTTATATTTTTCTTCTCTCCTTTCATTCTTTGCTTCTCTATGGTTGTTTGATATGTCTACCAATATTCTGACGGCCAAAAGGGAACTACCAAAAATTGAGTTAGATCCATTTATTTACTTCTCTTTGTTTTACTCCTTGTGTATATACTTGATCGCATTTTACAACGGACTATTGTACAACTGTTCTAAAGTTTCCAATTGCCTAGTCTTCCCTAAAACTTCGAATGGAGTTTGTATAGAGTTTTGTTGAAAATGAACTTCTGTTGAGCAGATTGGCAAGGGAAAAGTTCTTGTAGAAGGCAAAGATGTTGCATTGCTTGGCTATGGGGCAATGGTCCAGAACTGCATTAGAGCTCAGGCCCTTCTTTCAAGACTTGGTATCAAGGTAACTGTTGCTGATGCAAGATTCTGCAAGCCCCTAGACGCAATCCTACTCAGGGAACTATGTGAAAATCACACCTTTTTGGTCACAGTTGAGGAAGGATCTATTGGAGGATTTGGATCCCATGTTGCACAGTTCATTGCACTTGATGGACAACTCGATGGTAGGATCAAGGTATTGTATCTTATAATATGATGCACTTATTTATTTGGTTTCGAGAGAGACAGAAGGACCCATTGAGTGTGTTCCTGAAACACCGACTGCGTCGGGGTTTTCACTTTCTGATCAAAAGATTAACTTTTCAAACGCTTGATCATATTACCTTTACAAAAGCTTGTTCATCTTGTGATTGCAGATCTTTACCTTTTCAAAAGCATGGTCATATTACCTTTACAAAAGCTTGTTCATTTTGGGATGGCACATCTTAGAATCAAAATCCTGTTACTTTTGTTGTTATTCTTGTAACTTTCTGCTATAACTTTCTGCAGTGGCGGCCAATTGTGTTACCAGACAACTATATTGAGCACGCATTGCCACAGGAACAGCTTGCTCTTGCTGGACTAACTGGACATCACATTGCTGCAACAGTTTTAAGACTTTTAGGTCGTACCCGTGAAGCTATCCTCTTGATGTGCTAAAATTTCGTATTCAAATGATAGATCAGGGAAGAGGGGCCTAGATGAAAGCTTGAAGATGGCATTTAGCCAGCAGGCTTTTTGGTATATATGATTCTTGCTACCTGTATATAAACTCCTGTTAGTTTATAGGTAATGCAAGCTTCAGGCTACTAATCTGGTGGAGTTGGATGTAAAGCAGAAACATGCGTGTAAACAACTGTGATATTCTCAGGCTGGTCAGCGCTTAGGTACATTTTTTGTCTGTCGTTTCTATTAACTTTAGGTTTCAATGCAATTGCTTCTTTACAGTATATACAGATATATAAGGTTGCCTGTTTCTGACGGTGATTTCTAATCGAAATTTCGCATTTATGGCTGTAAAGTTGAAACAGTTGGTCTAGCCAGAAGTAAGAAAGAGAATTGAAAGACAGCCAATGGTCTTCATCGATTTTAACATTTTAAACTTTAAAACTGTCAGCTCTGCTAAACTGCTAGCATCGCAATTATTGAATGTCACTTGGTCGTACTATTGGTATTTTTTTTGCACTCAAAGGTAGAATTATCCATTTTAGGTATTTTTATATTTTGCCCGATAGAATAGTGAGTGAGTAAATCACGATTTAATCTCACTTAACTTCTAAAAAAGGCAACTCAGTGTTTGGTGCGCATAAGGAGTCACCACATTAAATGAATTCTTACACTGTCGCTATCGAGACTTGAATCTGAGACTTTGCACTCACTTTCCTTTCTGATAATCAGTTAAGCAACTCTTGCGGGTGGTTTTTGTTTCTCAAGGAAGGTGACACAGGAATTATGTTATGTTAAATTATGTTAACAGAAGAAAAAGGAGAGGAAGATGAGGAAAAAATTATTAGAAAGAGAAGCAAAACATTATCTTAATATTGCATATCTTGTTAAATCTGTTACATTAAACATAAGAAGGTTAAAAAACAACTTTTCTTGTAATTTTACTGATCTAACAAAAAAGGAACTTTATTTAAAAAATTGTGAAAAATCTTCATATTTACTTAAAATTTTTCTAGACTTCCATTAATTAACATTTTTCGTTAAAAGTTCAAACTTTCTTCATATGAATATTTTTGGAACAAGAGATGATTAAGAATTTGTAGATCATACATACGTATGTGTCAAAGACGTTGATTTATCGACTTATCATATTTACATATTATTTATAGTAAAATAATAATATATAATATCATTCCATTTTAATAATTAAATATATTTATTAATCATTGATAATATATTTATTAGTTTATTTATAATACATATTTAGAAAAACTTAAGAAAAACTTTTTAATCTTTAAAATTTTCAAAAATTTTCTTATAATTTCTAGTTTTTCAAGAAAATCCATTCTCTTAGAATTTGGTTATAAAATATCAATGAAACATACCTGATATGAATATCATATGTAAATAATTAAATGTCAATGACATGGTAACTCAAGTTAGCTTTTAAACTTAACTCAAACTAATTAAACTCTCCTTAAATTAATAATTTAAGATAATTATAATACAAATTAATTCGAATCGAATTTAATTAGTTTAGTTCGAATTTAAAAGTTGGGTTGAATTCTCATATAAATAACATTTGGTTGGTCCATGTATGATATTAATGTCATGTAGTATTTCATTGTTATTTTTTGACAAAGTCTAAAAAAGGAGTTTTTTGGAAAATTAATAATTATAAGAAATTTTTTGATAATTTTAAAGATTAATTTTTTTAAAAGTTTGTTAAACTACAAAGGTGTCACGGCTTGGAACTACATTGGGCACATGACAACCATCGCATACCCAAGTTAAGAATACTCACAGTACCCTTAACTCGATTATATAAGGCTAACTGAATATCCTTTGAATTTAAACAGCACAACGACTGTATTTTGAAAATCCCAAAACTCAATTAAAATACCTATAAATAAGTTCTAAACGCATTTCTATATTCACATTTAAAACCTTACCACAACTTTTGAATTTTTGAGTCCACTCAAGAACAATCTCAATAATAGTATACAAGGTTTATACATTTACAAACCATAAGACAGTCAAAAGTTAATTTACAAAATCACGAAGCATATTAACATAACCAACTTAATAAAAATAGTTCATGAGCCATTATATAACAAAAGTACAAAATAGAGACTACCCACGTGCGGTAATGCCCTGAATATGTCAAAAGATCGCACGATACACTTAAAGTTTCAAGCTCACCAAATTAACCTGCATAGTTAGAAAGTGAAAGGGGTGAGTACACTATATACTCAGTAAGCAGGAAAGACATATATCGCAAACAGAACCCGAAACACACCAAGACGGTGTAGATAACCTAAGGTCGGGTTTTTTAACACATCTAACATGCACATAACCTCCTATGAAGTGAACATACATGACATAGAAACACGTAGATCTAGCCTATGACTCAACATATACTAGTTAGGAAACACATAGGCCTAGCCTATTAATCACTCATCCAGTGAACATAGGTTCCAGTTCCAGTACACAAAAGCAAAAAAACATCACATGTATAAATCAAATCTCGTTAGGAAAACAAATCTCAGAATAGGCCAAAACAATCATGTGTGTCACCACTAGTCGGCGAAACTAATGTGCACATCCACCAATTCTCATTGTTGGCTCGACTTCCATCCATAGTGAGTCCAAATTATATTCGACAAAAGCGTCATGACCCTAGGTGATATTCTCGTCTATGACCAAGACCTTTAAGTGTGCAATCACCCTCAAGTCCCGTAGAAAGGTGTCAATACGAGGACTTGAATTTTTTGTAATGTATCAGCGTTAAGGGTACGAGAGTCACTTAATCTATTATGCCTAGTACACGATTAGCCAATCATTACCTCACCAATCGCAAAAATCATATACAAATACTAAGTACTAAAATCAACTAAGCACCATGTCTTTGTTTATTGGTCCAAACGATAAAATGGAACCTTACCATGACTCTAAGCCAAAAGAGAACACTTACACGCAACATACATGACTCAGTTATGCATATGTAAGTTCCAAAACATTATTTCATGCAATAAAAGTCATCTTTTGCACTCCAAGTGCAAAATTGTTCAAAAATGTAGTTTCAAAACATAAAACATTATCCTTTGCAATTCAATTGCTGGTTTGTTGAAAACAATATCATTTCTCAAAATACTTAATAAAAAATCAGTTGCACTCCAAGTGCAAATAGTTATTCAAACGATGTCATTTATTAAATATACAAGTATACTAGCATCCATTTGAGATTTAATTCTACTATGCATTACATAGGTTCAAAATTCACATATAGGTCATCATGTATGTCTTGAGATGTCCTAATCTCATTTGAGAGATATCGTTTTCCCAATTCACCTCAAATGAAGGTGTACACTCCTTTGATTTCAATATCCTCAGTACTAGCTCCTTAATCCACAGCTTCTGAGCCTTTATACATACAAATATACAATGTATTTACTACTTAAACATGTATCTTATATTCATACACCACCACAACCAAATTCATCCCTAATCAATCATCATAAAATTTATTCTAACATATGTCAATAGATCAATAATTCACTTACTAATTCAACTCAATGTCTCATCAACCATTAAGCCAACCTAACCTTATGTGTAATGTTTACATCCTTTTCTTCCTAATGTTCCTTTATGAACAAGTTGTCTTCTTTTAATCATAACTCTCTCTAAAAAAATCTAAATGCCATGATTCTTATGCCTCCAGGAACTAGACTTCCATTAGTCTTAATATATCAAAAAATTACACAAACAACATCTCCCTTTAAAAGATAATCTCCATCTAAATTATGTCTTGTTTCTGGTAAGAATGAGACAGGCAACCGATACTCAATCCTCAATAAATCATTATCAATACATCTCCTAACAAAATTGTTTCACAGAAGCATTAATAAGACATTAATAATCATTTTTCATGTTTTATACTTTCCCTAATTCATACTCTAAGGTCCTTATAAATCAAGAAATAATACAAGGTTCATGCACAGGGGTCTATCACAAGCAATATTAGGGAAACAAACATAACTTGAGCTTTAGTCACTATTTTTTCAAGCCACTTTCACAGAGGTCAAGTTAAGACTATATCTACAAATTTCATGCTTTGAGTTTCTTCAAATTCGTGCTTTAAGGATACAAAAGACAGATTGAAAGAGAAAGAGGAAATTGAAACCAAAATTTCAACTTACCTTGATAACTTCTTTCCTTCTCCTCTTCTCTTCTCCTTTGTAACCTTACGGCTGACCTTTACCATTCTATTGGTACATATGTTATCCTTCTATTAGTCCATATGTTACTTTTCTATTGGTCCGTGTTTAAGCTCCACATGTCACTCATTTAAGCCTCCATATGTCACTACTTGCAAAGCTACAC
>JANSVA010000008.1:19752516-19763403 GCA_025504915.1 Erythroxylum reticulatum | reverse complement strand
CACAAAAATTATCCTAATCCAATATCAATCTTAACCTTAACCGAAAAGAAAAACTTACTCACACATATTTATCAATGAAACATAAATCATTGTCATAATATATGTTTGCATTAATTAAATCCACACATTTAAAATAAATAAGGAATAAAATAAAGAAAACAAATTTAAAACACCCCTTTTTTTTACAGCTGTATTTTTTTTGTCGTGTCTCTGCCTTCAGCACGTCTTAGCCAACGTCTTTTTCCCTCCAGCTTATGCACAATATAGCTCACGCATAATCCGTTTTTTTTTTCATGCACCAGCTGTCACATTCTTCTCTCTTGCCATAGCTCCACCTCACGCACAGCTGCTGCCTACGTCTCAAACCACCAGCTCAACGTGATTTTCGTTTTTTAGCCACCATCATGCAACGTTGTGTAGTGAGTGTTGAGTGATGTAGCGTGAGTGATGTAGTACTCTCCTTCCTTGCCACCTCCACTTCATGCACAGCTACTAGTTTCGACTTGTTAACGCCACCAGCTGCTTCAACTTGTTCACCAGTGGAAGGTTTAACGTAGCTGCTTCACGTTCTCTCCACCCAACTGACGTGTTTTCATCTCCACCAACAGCTTCGATTTTTTATCTCCACCAGCTTAAGTGTTTCTTTATGCCACTACTAGCTCTAATATTCTCCGGCCAAAATGTTCTCTTCTAGCAATAGCTGCCACTAGTTTTTAATCTATGCCCAATGTTGTGTGAGTCTCCTCTCTTTTTTTTTACCAGCTCACGTTCCACCCTTTAGGTAGCGTTTTTCCTTCTTTATTTATTTTTATATCTCCACCAGCTGCTTGGACATCTTCACACTATTCAGTGTTCACGCCCACGCCTTTTCTCTAATGTTTTTCAAAGATTTTTGGTCCCATGCAAATTCCTTCAGCACACACTCTCCCATTTTTTTTGCTTCACTATAGTCAGCTCCTCCTTGCCATACGCTTCCAGCTCATACACGCACGTCTCTCTTTTTTAACTAACGTTTTTTTTTCTTTTAATGCCACAAGCTACCAATTCATCTAGCCACCAACTTCACACCTATAACTAATATTTAATCAGCTCTTTTTCTTCACTTTTTACACCAGCCTCTTTAACGCCGCCAACCTCCTTTTGCTCTTTGTTTATTTTTTATTCTTTCCACATAGCACACACCTCTAGCTACCAGATCTCATGCTGCTATTTCCTTCTTCTTCTCTTTTATGTGACAAATTAAGTGCGGTCTACTGCGCACTCCAAAACCTTGCAAAACTCATGCATGCCTCTCCAATTTGCTTGGTTAAATTTCTTTTTTTTTTTTAAATATCCTTTCTTCCTTTTAGAGCTTTTCTTGCTTAGGCTTTTTTTAAAATTCCAAATCTAATGTGTACCTAAAATTAAAACAAATAATTCTTAATTAGTGCAATTTAAACATTAAATGGGCAAGAGTTTAATAAATTATGTATCTAAAATTAATATAAAAATGTCCATTAACAAAATCATACACTTTTAGCCGAAGAAAATTTCATAAAGTACTAAAATATAGCCATAAAAAAACTAGGGAAGCCTTTAGTTGTTGAAAACTGTAGGAGACAAAATAGGATGTAGATTACTAGTTATAGCTTTAGACTAAATATGTTCGGTTAAGGTACCAAAATAGACTTCAACATTTGTTGTCTTAGAGCCAAATATTCTATTGTTCCTCTCACGTAAAATATTGTATAACAATGTGCCAAAGGCTGCTTTAAATAGTTTAGCATCTCCTTGACAATATCCATAAAATGAAGGAATGACAGGGTCTAATCAGTGAGTCCCATATCAACTTAAAACCAAGAATTGAAGTTATATAATATGAGAGTAACTTCCTACAAGATTTGGTGGTGAAATTTTCAAAATAATGGAGGGTCCAAGTTACTTATCAGGTATAGATTGATTAAAGGAGTAATTTTCCAAAGGTTAGCACTTCTTCTTTTCCCCTTACAAAATGAAAGGGCCAAAATTAGGATTTATCCTTAATAAAAGCTTGAAAATTGATGTTAGATGGAATTATAGATTTTACTAGTTATAGTTCAAGCAACCTATAGAGAAAACCCCTACTGTGCTAGTAATTAGACCAGAAGAAGATACCACTTCCATCTCCAATCTTATTGCACAGGTGCACTAATTCTTAAAATTTTAGGATTTAACTAAAGGTCCAAGATATTCCAAGTGTTGCTTTAACATTCTATATTCTTGAACCTTAAACAAATGTAGTTGTGTCCATCTAATCCAGAGGTTTTCACCCACTGAACATAATCTCTATAGCCTCTTGATGAGCATTATTTTTCTCATATTTCTAATTGAAGTGAAACCTAGTCCACTATGGACTTTAACTTGATAGACTATAGTCCAATTAACCTTGGGAATTTTTTTATTATTCTTTGATCTGCTCTAAAGGAAATTCCTTAATTGTCTATCAATTTCCTTAATTACTCCTTTAGGTAAACCAATATATGAGATCCATTACGTATATAAATTAGAAATTAGGGAAAGGAATAGTGAAGTCTTCCTTCATAGGATAGACATTTGTTGCACTAGATAACAAATCTATTCTTAATGAAGTTTAAGAGAGGAGAATAATCCCTCTTAGTGAGTTTCTCCACAGAGATGAGGATCCCCAGGTATTTGAAAGGGGTAGATATTGGTCCATGCCTTTAAAGGAGAGAGATGTAGTTACATTTGCATCAGAACTAGAAGAGAGTATGAATGAACTTTTGTTAGGATTAAAAGATAGTCTTAAGAATTATTTGAATTCCTCTAGATATTTGACAAGTAGCTCTATTAAGCTAGATAGAACCACAAAGTAGAAACAATCATTAGTAAAAGACAATTGAAATATTTTCAATTTTGAATTTAGGACCTCCTCTAATTCTGAACATGGTGAGTTTATGAAAGGTTTCCATAAAAATGACAAAAATGCAGGGTGATAGTGGATCACCCTGCCTTACTCCCCTCCCAGCTTTAATGATGTTTGAAAGTTCTCCATTTATGATAATTATGTGATACAAGTAATACAACTCCTTATCCATGTTATGAATTTGGTAGGCAATCTCATAGCCTATAGTGATGATATTACAAAGTCCCAACTTAAAAAATCAAAAGCCTTGATAAAATCTATTTTAAGGAATAATTTTCAATGGATGAATTAGATTTATAGTTTTTGAATAATTCTAATGCCAACATGATATTGTCACCAATGTTCCTGTCCTATACATAGGCATCTAGGTATTGATTGGTGTATTTAGGCAATATTATTCTCAATCTCTTAGCAATAACCTTTGCAATGATTTTGTAATTCACATTACAGCAAGCAATAGGTCCATAGTCATTGAGAGTTATAGGATTTGATACCTTTAGAACAGAGCATAGATGAGTCTGATTTAACTCAACAAGCATTCTACTAGATTTTAAGAATTCCATGGCAACATATGTTACTAGTTCACTAGTTTAATTCCAAAAATTTCAGAAAAATCTAGCATTGAAATCATCTGTACCTACTACTTTGTCTTAAAGGAAGGAGAATAATGTTGTCTTTTATCTCCTCAAATGTAAGTTATTTGGTGAGATCATTAGAGATGTCATGTGAGATTAGAAACTTAAGGATGTTCCATAGCTCATCAGATATAGTAGTTATTTTGTAGTTGGTACTTAGTAGCCTGGGGAAGTGATTAATTGTTAGTTCCCTCAAAATGGATTATCCAATGATGATATTTCCATAAAGTTTAGATATTTTTGGGATATTGTTAACATTCCTCCTTGCTTGAATAGATCTAAAGAAGAATTTAGAGTTCTTTTGGCCTTCTTTCGACTAGTTTATTCTGGATTGCTATAAGAGTTAAGAGTTATATACTTAAAAATGCTTGTGTATCTTCTTAACTCCTAATAGTTTTGTAACATTGTGTGAGTTATCCTGTAGATTCTCAGCTAGTAAGTCCTAGCATTGGTTTAGAGCATCCAAAACTTCTCTTTTTTGTCAAGTCATTGGATCAGTTGTTAATTCCCTGCAGTTTGATTGGTTCTCTTTTCACAGCTTTTAGTTTGGTTACATATTTGTATATGGTGAAGCTGTTCATAAGCTACCAAATAATAAAATACCTAACTACATAGCTAGGGTGAGTCAGGGTCAAATCTGTAGGGAGCTAGGGTGAACTATTATCTCTAATGTTGCAAAGCAAAGGAAATCAAAAATAAACCCTAGAATGATGAAAGCGGAAGAAACTAAGATTTAATAAACACAAAACAAAACACGAAAAGACTACTACTAATAATAAATAAATAGGCTGAAGATGTCATCGGGATTCAGGAATGAACATTGATCCTCAAATCTAGATACAGGGTATTCTAGCTATGGTGTTAGCCTATAGGTTCGAACAAGTTCTCAAACCCTCAATTCCTTTAACTTACGTAAATCGAACAAGCTCTAAAAATACCCCTATCTCCATCTATAACCTAGAACAAGCTCTCTAGATTTAATAGTGGATAAGTTTTAAGTGCTAAGGAATGACTAACTTAGGCCATTAACACGCAAGCTCGGAAAGTGTAACCTAAAGGTATGGGACCCTAGATTAGTCGATTAAGCATCCTAACAAATCCGAATAACCTATTGCTAATTTTGGGAATCATTATGAACTATTACGTATCACATGCTCATTCTTAGTTTTAGGATTAGGGAATTACCTAAAGGGTGATTAATCCTAAGCGAACACCTAATCCATGGCATTTTACATAAAGTCCCAAACCATCCTAAGTCTAGAAACACCAAACTAAGTAAAACCAAAGTCAAATTCTCACAATTTTCACCCTCAATCCTTCCTATAACTTCAAGCCCTTAAGCAACTAGCCACACATAATTAAATTAATGAAAACAAAGACTAAACAAAGATAAATCATACTTAATTAAATTAAATCAATGTTGGAAAATTAAACCAAATCCATTCATTAATCACAATCCCAAGTTAAAAAAACATAAAGAAATTATACTAAATAAAGAATTAAACTAAGCATTAAACTAATGAGCTGGAAATTAAAGCATTCGGTTAAGACAAATAAACATAAAACATTTAGATATGAGAAAGGAAAAACAAGCATTTGGTCAGAAAACTAAAGCTATAGCAAACACCAAGCAAAAGGTGGCAAATAAATATTTCAATATCTGAAATTAAATCCAAAAAGGTAGCTATGGACATGCTGCATCTCCTAGAAAGTAAGGAAGGCTTTAAGCTCCAAGCCAACCGTCTCCAAGTTAAAGTTGTCACCTCTTTACTCTCTTTTTCTATTGCAAGCTCTATTCTCTATTTATTTCCCATGCTACTCCCTCTCACTGTTCACTTGATGTGAAAATCAATGTTGGTGGCCACCTTACTGTTCACACAAAAACCCTTGCAAATGTCTCCATTTGGTCCATCCTAATAGCTGGCATTTTCCACGTATCATACTGTCGTTTTGTTCCTTGGTGCTGTCCTCTGTAATATGTTGTTTTGGTGTGGATGAAGGCTCCATCAAATGCTACATTTTAAAGCCTCCCTTGCACCTGTTGTGTTGCTCCCACGTGTCGATTGCTGTTTGGTATGGACTTTTGTGCTGCATTTCACCTTCTTCTGTTTTCCTGTACTACGTGTTGGTTCATGCTTCTGCCATGCTTTTTTTTTTCCGTTTCACTACTCCTTGCCTCCCCCCTTCTGTGCTATTGTTCTTATGATTTTGTGATTTATTTTCTGGTCCATCAGTATTGTTTACACCCCTTAAAACCTCATGCATTACACACCCTTGTTGCTGTTTCTCACTACGTCTGCATTTTGTTGGCCAAACGACAATGTTTCTTCTTTTCCAAATGTCCTCTAAATGTTGCATTTCATGCATGAAACTCATCTAAAAAATTGATGGTGATGCCATATTTCTAGATTTTTAAAAGCCCATCAAGCTGCATTTTGAAGCAATGAGTGTTGATTTATGCCCTACAGCCAATGGATATGGTTGTAGTTTAGTGACAAATTATTTATAGGCATTCTTTATCTTGTACATGTTTATATGTATATGATAAAGTCCATGGGATAATTGTACATTATAAATGAAATTATAATGAGATTATAATTATGAGATTCATATTGCATTTATGTATTATTCCTAAATGTTCCTAGTCATTGTTCTATTAAGATTGGACATTAATAGAACGTAAAAAGATTAACACACTTTTTGTTTTTCCTTATGAAGGAAGTAGTCAATCTCATAGGCTAAAGTATAGAGATACTTAAACAAATGTGTGGGTGCTTGCTAGAGAACAAATTCACTGAACAAACCCGATATGAGAAATCCATTTGGAACATTACTTGTATGCCTATAGAATTCTTATTGTGATGATTGTACAAGTGATCCTTTGACTTAAGGTCATCAAAGTTATCTTGTTTGGGCATTGCTATGTTTTGATACTACTTATGATCTATTTAATCATAGGTCGTTTAATCAATAGTCATTAGATGTAACATAAACTATATAGAGATAGTTTAGTGATCAAGATAAGATTCATCACCCTAAAATAATTAGGGAGAATGTTTCATTCTTCTTGATTAGTATTGATTCAAGAAATCCTTGGCCAAGGTGAAATGATGCTTTGTAAATAGTTTACAAATGTTATTAATTGAATTGATAGCTACTGACAGAGAACTAACGTGATTAGACTCAAAATAAAGAAGACATTAATTCCATACTCTATGTCTAATTGAAACATTGTATGATGAAAGGATTGAATTATATAGAAAAATTATGTACGGAAAAGTTAGTCAAAACTACTTTGATATTCCTAAATAATTGGGTAGTCATGCTGTGTTGCTAGATGCCACTCTTGATCTATGATTATAAATTGTTTAATTGGAGAAATAAAGATAAATTAAAAGGAGTAATTTATCTAATAAAATTAGATTTTATAATCATTGTCAATATATTTGGGAACCTAATGGGTCTCACATATAGAATGGGTTGAAGAGAGCAAAATTAATTTAACCAAGTTGGACTTGATTGTAAAGTTTGAGAAACTTTATGATTAAATATGAGATATTTAATAAGTAAGGATCAATATAAGATATTGAATCTTATATGGGAATAATTGGTATTTAATTAGAATTATTTGTAATTATAATTAAAGTTTAATTAAAATTAGAATTTAATTTTAATTAAATTACTAAAACATTCAAAGCTTATTATAAATAGGCTTAAGCTTTATGGAGCTAGCACTTCATGCTAACCCTCTCTGTAAGAGTTACAGAGTTCTCTCAACTTGTTTTGTGGATATTATTAGAGGCAGGATGCTTGTGTGGTTATGGTGGTTGAGACAAATCAGTTTTGGAAACAGTTCGAGGGATACAATAAGATAAAAATCCAGCTTCAGAATAAGGTACGAATTAAGTTATTGCTTTATTATTATTCGTGTTAATCATTTTATTGAATTAAATAGATCTTGGATTTTAGAAACTCAAAAGTTATGAAAAAGTTTTGTGATTATTTCACTGTAGTTAGGATTAGATCCCGACCTAGTTTTCCAACAGTGGTATCAGAGTCAGGATTTTAATTCTATAATTTAATTAAAATTTTTATTGTTAATGAATGAAATTTGGAATTGAATTGCAAAAGGTTTCCAACTAAAACCTAAAATGTGTTTTAGATTAATACTGAATAAACCCTAAAAACCACGAAGACTAGAATTGTTTTGGAATTCTGGAATAAGAGGCATGTGATTGTTTTACCGAGCATTGGAGTTATGGAAATACAAATGGAATCTGCGTTTGTTTTTTTTATTTGTGGTGTTTGCATATCTGTCAAAACTGGGTTTGAGAAACTCATTGCCTGTGTTTGTTTGCTCTTACGTGCATTCTAGATTTCGCATATGTTGTTATGCTTTTTCTACAAATATGGTTTTTGGTTTTCGAATAAGAACCTATACTGGTATGCTTATGACTGCTTAAAAATTAGATTAAGCCTTTTACGTTTTGTTTTTGAAAAACTGGGAAAGTGATTAGGTGTGTTTACAAATCTAGATTTGCAGGTTGAATTTTGATTCTTGAAAATTTATAGAAAGCATAAAAGTTGTGTGCACGTTATGCATTTGTTGGTTAGGCGTTAATGAGGTCAGAGAGAAGCGATTCACGAGCATTGCTAGTGGCGAATCACTGCTAGTGTGTCAACTAGAGATAGAGTCAGTGGCGACAATCGCCACTGGCTACGTTTAAATCATGCACAAACCCAGGTCGAGGGAGGTGGGCAGATGGGAGTGGACACAAAAATGGGAGGGAGACGTGAATACTGGGGGTGGACCACTACCTTTAATTGTCACATCTATGAACAATATATAAGAATAAGAAGTTGCATAGAGAAGTAGAAGAATGGATTTGAAAAGGTGTTTTTATTTTTTTGAAAATTGGTTTTCAAGGTTAATTTTATTAGGAATGTTTTAGAAGTTAGTTTAATTTTTATGTTGAATTATTAAATTAAATTAATCAACAATTCAATTACGAAATTAACATAATTATTTTTTTAATTTGATTAAGATTAATAATTATTTTCATTCTAAATTAATTTAGAAAATTAGTTTCTAAAATTAGAATTAATTAGTTTCAATTAGATTGAAACTAATTAATTACAAAGCTGTTTCTAAAATTAGAATTAATTATTGTCAATTATATTAAATTAATAAATTAGACTTCTTGAAATTAAGAATTTTTTTCTTAAATAATTAAGAAAGTTGTTTCTTAATTAAATTTATCTATTTCTATTTGATTGAGATAAATTAAATTTATAATTTTATTAGTTTAGAGAATTATTATTCAATTTATTAGAAATTGTTTATTTATAAATAACAAGTTTTTTGATTTTTCGAAAAGTATTTTTCTTGGTTAAATTTTGAAAAGTGTTTCATTTATTAACTAAGAAAAACATACTTTATTTAGTATTTTTTGAAAAATAGTTTTCTAACTTATTAAAGAAAGCTTTTCTAATTAGTCAAGAATTAAATCTCTAAACAAATAATATCTAATAACTTTCTTAATTAAATTTAAAAGTGTTTTATTTAATTTTCAAAGTAGTTTCCTTTTAATTTTAAAAAATAGTTTTGTATTTAAGGAAAAATAATTTCTAATTAGATTAAAAATACTTTTCTAATTGGATTAGAATGTGTTACTTATATAATTTTGAAAAGAAGTTTTTCTAAATTGTAATAAGTAAGAAGTACAATTTATTGAAAATTGTTTTCAATTAAATTTTATCAAAGGAGTCAAGATACTTGGAAATAGTTGTCAATTGGATTTGAGAATTGTTTTCAAATCAAATTAAATTTCTATTTGGAATAGAAATTTAGTTTATTTAGGAATCAATTGTTTTAAACTAATTTAAGTTTTCCAAAATGTTGGAAATGTTATTTTAAATTATGAAGATCAATAACTAGAATCAAAAGAAGCTTGATGTTTTATGCAATACAATTTGATTATGAGTTCATAAGTTGAATACTTTATTTATATGGTTGATATATATATTTATGCATGATAAATTGTTTGTTTTATATATGCGATATTTTACATGTAATTTGTGTTTGATGAGACAAATGAAGCTAAATCCCTCGTTAAATTTTAAGTACATGTTGAGAACATGATTGTTGCCTTCCATTGTTATAAGAATAAACCAGAGTTATGTTTATTGTATGCTTGTTGAGCAAACTCAAAGTCACTTTAACCCGAACATGTTTAATCTTATAATAGTGGGTTTTACTTAACAAAAATTGTGTGATTTGGATGAGCAAACTTATGATTACATGAATTTAGAGGCAGGGTTAGGAATAATATATAAGATATATTTTGCCAAGAGTTGTCACCTAACGGATTTAGGAGTCACATGAGTTGTGATTAATAAAGTTGTTATCTACCTAATTTAGGTTTGGTTTGTTTATTGAGCAAACTCAAGATAACTACATTTGAATGGGATCCTAGCCCACTAGAAAGATTAGAATAATCTTTTCGAATAGTAGTGAGGGCTATTATTTTGAATAAAATAATGGAAGTAACCAAATGCATGGTTAAAGTCCTAATCTTATTTGGTAGTCATGGCATATAATTGATTACTTGTTTCTCTTACACTTATATTTTGTTCTTAGTGGAATGTACCTTATTTAGTATAGTTGATTTAAGTTAGTTAACCCAAGTTCTTAGATATAGGATAAGTTTGAGAAAAGTTCTCAAAAGTTAAATAGAAAGTTCATTATGCAATTTTGCTATAATCCTTATTGAGGATATGGCAACAAAGTTGTAGAAATATATCAAAATCATACAGATTACAAAATGTATTGACATTTTGAGTTGACTACTGTCTCGTAAACTTTGACGATGACATGTAAGATAAATGTCAACACCATGATAGCAAAATTCAAGGGGTTGTATAGAGTAGGGCTAAAAAGTATAGTACCTTGTTGAAATTATTTCACTTAATTAAGCCTATTAGAAGCATAATCGTGGACTACAATTAAAGCCTTAGCACATGATAATAGTTGTCATTAAAAGAAAACGTTTGCATGACTTTTTGTAACATCCTATTACTTATGGGAGGGTTAGGATGGTAGATGTGAGTGAATAATGAGAGGCTTAAAAATGCTTCTTTATGCTCATGCATAACATGCCATATACTTATAGATGAATAGTAAATTTATCTGCACATGAAAATAATTGTACATGCATTCATGAATAATTCTAGGTACAATTGGATTGATTTGTGAATTTTTGATAATTTTGAGTGTTGACATGGGAAATATTAGTGATTAGTGGGAGTATTGTAATTGTGAATTTTGGTGAATTTAGGCATAAATTTTTG
>JANSVA010000008.1:19735468-19749963 GCA_025504915.1 Erythroxylum reticulatum | reverse complement strand
CTTTTGACAATTTGCAAATAAGCCCTTATATACATCAACTTTTCCAATTTAGCTTTCTAAGTGTCCGATAAGTCTATGAATCATGTATAATCACCTATCAAGCATTAGAACACATTTAATTTAACCACCATAGTCATATCCATCTAATGGACTCGATTTTACACACTTAAAAGCTCATATGTCGAAAATCTCCAAGATTCCGCATACTGATGAACTCTAAGTTCAAGTAAGGGCACATAACATTATATATCAGTGGCATACGCATCAAAAGGATTCAAATACATCTTTGAACTCATATGGAACCATGTATATATCAATATATAGTAGTATATCCAAATACAGAACATCACAAAAGGGCTTAGAAAGTCCGATGTTACATCTTCAACGTTGTAAAGACAAATGATTAATTCGAAGTAAGAAAATGTCAAAATTAGCTCAACAAAATATTGAATATTTAGGAAATGAATTTCACAATGGATTTTTAAAATTACAACCCAATATCTTACATAAAGTCTAAGACTTTCCTGATCAGTTAGTCAATAGAACACAAGTACAACAATTTTTAGGCATTTTGAATTATATTTCTAATCAAGGTTTCTTTCGCAATCTAACTAAAGAGCAAAAACTCTTACAATTAAAATGTAGTACTAAATGTTAATGGAGTTGGAAGGATGCAGACACTCAAGTCGTGACGAAAATCAAGGCTTTATGTATGGATTTACCTTAACTATATAATTATCTTCCTATAGATATACTCCTAGTTCAAATTGATGCCAGTATGGATACATGGGCCGGATGCCTTTTGGCAAAACCACCCAATCAAAAGAACTATCATTTATGCGAATACATAAATGGGACATTCAATCCCACTAAATGCAGATATCCAATTCATGAAAAGGAGACATTGGCCTGTCTCAAAACATTGAGAAAGTGGTGCATAGATCTATTACCGGTTGAATTTACCATTCAAACAAATTCCAAGTATTTATGTGGATTCATGCGATACAATATAAAAACCAATTATAATCAAGGGAAACTTATATGGTGGCAGCTTGAGCTGAACCAGTATCAGTTCCAAATTCAATATATTAAGTCTTCGGACAATTTTCTTACAAATATTTTAACAAGAGAATGGAAGCAGTCATCTTAAATCTCAAAGATGCATTATCCCAAAAGGAACTAGAATTGATAAACCTACAACAGCAAATTGGAACCATTTCTAAAGACAGCAACCAGCTCAAAACTACCATATAAGTGTTGAATCAGAATACCAAAGACCAAAACTCAGCCCAAAAAGAATCTATAAATATACTTACCTCTACCAATATTACGACAACTACTACTCCCATTCCTTTAATCACACCACAACAATTAACCCAGACACAACCAGCAACTTCCTCTAAAAAGCAAGTGGATGAAACTAAAGCAAAAACCTATGTGATCTACAATGGACCCATGGCAAGATTATATGATGCATGGCACAATGCAGCAGTACACATCACCGATCATTCAGGTATTTTACATAAAAGTTTTGCATCCAAGGCAGAGGCCGAAAAATCTTTTGCAAATTTCAAAAATAATCATTCAGGGTTACGACCCCAATATAAACAGGTATTAGAAACACTAGCCATCACTATTACCAAAATGCACTTATTAGGAAAACCTATCAACCTAGATCGCATCAATGCGATACCTACCAAGACTTTACAAATGGAATCACGAAAATTGATCTCAAAAATGTTTTTTGATTGTTTCCAAAATCTCAATACATGGATCGAAGTCCAAAAAATTTACTAATATTATCCACAAAACCGTGGCAAAGATGGACCTAAAGCCATCATCCTTCTAGATGCAGAACCTTTAACCACCTACCTCCTTTTTCAAACTGGACTTATAGACACCATTTATATAACCAATCTTAATATCCTTTTAGAATTTTTCACTGGATTTATTCAAGCCATCAAGAATTATAAGGGATCATTTTGCCAAAGATAGAGAAATCTACATCAAAATTTGGAGCAGTTATCCCATCTTCAAGGAAAATGATACAATCAAAGATGTAGATATTCTTTTATCTCGCGTTGCATTCCTCACCATTGGCATCAGCAATGGCATATACCCAGCAATTGACCCACCATCAAATCATCAGTTTGATTAGGAATTAATTAATAAATTTAATCTCAACTGTTTTGAAGGAGTCTTTATGCAACCAGATCAAATCGGCATTGATTTAACCATCAGAATCAATTATAAAGGATTCAATTTACTTATGACCACTTTATACAAAAATGCCATTCTCCCAGAAGTTCTACATATCATCAAGCAATTTCTCCTTCCCTTCACCTCTATGGAAGGCATATTCACTGACCATATAGTTGAATGGAAGTATGTTATTTGTCATCAAATGCATTCACATGCAGAACATAAATGCAAATACTGTCCATCTACAGCTTAGACGGACGACACGGGCTCTATTGAAGCAATAATTGAAGAATAGACAAAGAAAAGCAAACTACCTTATGTAGGCCCCATTTTTTGTATAGATTTGTAAATTATTGTACGATCTTCTCTTTTAGTTTTTCTTTTTTCCATTATGTCAAACAGATTCCTTTTTGTTAGTCAGATCAATCAGGAATCTTTCTTTTTTCTTTTTCTTTTTTCGGCCATCATATTTTGTCCTTTTCTCCTTCACCCCTCTATATAAAGTAAGCTCAGAGCCTTTGCTCAATATGAAATAAACAAATCCTCTTACCTTACTCTCTCTCTCTCAAGTAGCCTTCCATTTGGCAATTAAGCTTTCTCAGAGAAGCAGGACGAGTATGAGTTCTTATTTCATCCTCCATTATCTGTTATCTTAAGATTGTTTATAAATTAGTTTTATCATGCAAACCTATGTTGAACAAAAGCAACATTTAAAAGATTTAATTGAAATTACTTATCGTAGAGAAACTCATTATGATCATGTTATTCAACAAAATTAACTTTATATAGAACAGACACCTAATGATATTTTTCATCGCTCTCAAATTGCTGAGCATTTTCAACATCTTAAACACTTAAATCATTTATACAGAAAAGAACTTCGTCAAGAAATTAACCAATTAACAAACTAATATTTTCATATTTTCTTTTCAGAATGAATTCAGGATATTTTGAACGTAAAACATATTTGAACCATCATATCCAAGAAACATATAAGAGAGAACAAGCACTCGATGACATCCTTGCTCGCTACCATGCACAAAACAAGCATGCTCACAATAGTTTTGACCTACATAGATATGCTCAGATCTATCAAACCAGTTGACTTATTGAAATGACCAAGGAACTTAAGGACATAGTTATTCAGACACGAAAATATTATCAGAAGTTAATGAAAACTCTCATAGATTAGGTTTTAATCTCTCTTGTAATCTACTTGTTTGTACTAAAAGATGAAGTTGAATCATATGTTTACTTGCATGTATATTCATTGCTTTATTATTTGCACAAGCTTTATAGAAATTTCTTGAAATCTGTTATTTTGTATTCAATTCATCTACACTTATTAGTTTCTTACAAGCAATATACCATTTTGGTCTCAACCATAGACTAGGACAGTATCTATATATACAATGTTCAGTATCTATATATACAATGTTTATTATTTATAGATCATTTTCTTGAATGGTTTAATAGGAACTATCAAGAATATGGAGAAGACTACATGTCCTATTTGTAGTCAACTAGAAGAACATATCCAATTTAGCACTCAACATAGAAACCAATATTATGCAGAATATTGTGTTTGTCTAAATGAGTCTGCATTATTGAGTAAAAAGGATTGTACTATGCCTGTGGTTTTATAAGTAACGAAGTTGCACAATAATTCTTTATTTTTTAATTCTCCAAAAGATTTTTCTATTTGGAGTAAGAGTTGTATTTTATTTGTCCATTCTATTAATAATTGTTCTGGTTGGACTACACAATCAAGATTTAAAATTCCATCAAGTCCTAATGTTATATGTTTGGAAGTATATTCTATAGGATATTTGCGTACTTTGGAACTTTTTGATAATAAACATGTTGATTTAGTATTTCATTGGATCGCCATTGATATGACTCTTGTTGATCTTTTTTGCGTTTATCTCCACTCACATGTTCTCTTTTTACATATTGTTTGCCCATTTGTTGTTCTCTAGCTCTACTACATTCTGGTTTTTCTTCTTCTACATAGAGTTCTTCATCAGATTCATATCCATAAATAATTTCATCTTTATCAGTCATTTGATGTATGTTTTCAATTGGTTGTAAAGTTAATTTGCTTACTAAATGTGTAATTTCGGTTGATTGTAATTGGATATTTCTCTCAACATCTTCTAATGGTTCTGCATTTTCTAAAGTTTCAACTTTTTCTTGATTTAGTGTATTTACGGAATTCTCCATGGTTTTATTAATGTAATAACTTTTGTACTGGGCTCTGATACCAACAAACCTCGAATAATATACACAACTTTGAATTTATAGCTGACCAAATTTATAAAGAATTTTTTGGTAAAGATATTCTTTCCTTTAAATATGAAGCTTCAAATAGTGAAAGACTAAAAGCTTTATGGCATTTAAATAATATGAGAATATTTAATATTTTTCATCTAGATGAATATATTTGTGAATTTAAGAAATATTATTATAAACTAACTAGAGCAGAATAAGAAACTTATATTCAAATATTTGTTCAAAAATTACCACTTCCTATGAATCAAAAAGTATAATCCACATTTCAGGAAAAACGAGAATCTAGAGCCATTGCCTATAATTTAGGTGGAGCAATTTTAGTCACCCAAGAAATTTTTGTTGAACAATGTTTTGAATCACAACTAAAACGTACATTAATACATAAAGATATTCAAAGTTGTTGTTCAAAATATGCAGAAGTACCACAACAATATAGATGTGAAACAAAAACAATACACCACAGGAAAAGGAAACCATATAAATCGTATCGATGGAAACGATATCCAAGACATTATTATAATCGTAGACCTTATATCCCATATCGAAAACAATTTAGAAGATCAAAATATAGACAATTTAAACCCAAAAGAAAAAATTGTCCACAAAAGAAAAAATTATTCAGATGTTAGTTATGTAAAGAAGAAGGGCATTATGCAAATACATGTCCCAAATGGAAAATTTCAAACCAAAAATATACAGAAAAATTTAATATTTTGCAATCAGCAATGCAAGAAGATCTAGAACCAATCGAATCCGATTATAATACAGATTCTACAATCTCATCTATTTATCACTATGAATCTTATACAGAAGACTCAGAATCCTTAGTTGAATCCAAACACAATTTTTATTCAAGTGATAATTCAGAAAA
Organism: Erythroxylum reticulatum; assembly: GCA_025504915.1. Taxonomy (NCBI): domain Eukaryota; kingdom Viridiplantae; phylum Streptophyta; class Magnoliopsida; order Malpighiales; family Erythroxylaceae; genus Erythroxylum; species Erythroxylum reticulatum. The sequence goes on along the minus strand of JANSVA010000008.1, from coordinate 19,744,598 downwards.
AAAAAAGTAAAGGTATATATAAATATAGCAGCAACTATTTGTATTGCTTCCAAAAAATTATTAACAAATTGGAAAAAAATTAGAAAAATCATTACAAATACGAATAGCTGATAGAAGTTTTAAATTCATATGGTATGTAAGTTATTACAACAATATCTTGATAGAAAAATTTACATTTTCTGTACCCTCGATCTATCAACAAGAATCAGGATTACCATTAATTTTAGGAAATAATTTCTTAAAATTATATAATCCATTTTTTCAACATTAACATTATATTAGATTAAGAACACTGGTTATCAAAAATTTAAATCAAATTCAATTATTCTCAAAATCCCTATTTATCATACAACATATTATCAAAATTTACAAGATATAACTCATAAACTAAACTATCTTCAGATCTATCTTTTTAGCAATATATCCATCCAATTAGAAATTGAGACTTTATTAGATAATGTTTGTAGTGAAAATCCTTTATATCTTATTAAAAATCATAATGAACAATTAATTGAAATAAAACTAAAAGATCTGACACAAGAAATTAATATTCGCAATAATATACCTTACACACAACAAGATGTTCAAAAGTTTATTACAGAATGTGCATATTTATTAAATAAAAAATTAATCTCACTAAGTAAAAGTAAACACTCAGCCCCAACTTTTTATGTAAATAATTCGGCTGAACAAAACCGCGAAAACGCAGGATGGTCATAAATTATAAAAAACTCAATGAAGTAACTATAGGAAATGCATACAAACTTCCCCAAAAGGATTATATTATTAATAAATTAAAAGGACATACATGGTTTACCATATTAGATGCAAAATTAGGTTATTGGCAATTACGCTTACATGAAAATACGAAATCCTTAACAGCTTTTACCTATCCACCTCAGAAACATTATCAATGGAATGTACTACCCTTTGGATTAAAACAAGCACCCAGTATTTATCAACAATTTATGGATAATAATTTGGAAGGATTGGAAGAATTTACTTTTATTTATATTGATGATATTATTATTTATTCTAATCAGGATAAAATCGATCATTTAAAAAAGGTTAAAATAGTTCTTCAACGTTGTAAAGACAAAGGATTAATTCTAAGTAAGAAAAAGGTCAAATTAGCTCAACCAAATATTGAATATTTAGGAATTGAATTTCACAATGGATTTTTGAAATTGCAACCTAATATCTTACATAAAGTATAAGACTTTCCTAATCAGTTAGTCAGTAAAATACAACTACAACAATTTTTAGGCATTTTAAATTATATTTCTAATCAAGATTTCGTAATCTAGCAAAAGAGCGAAAACTCTTACAATTAAAATGTAGTACTAAATCTCAATGGACCTGGAATGATGCAAACACTCAAGCCATGAGGAAACTCAAGGCTTTATGTATGGATTTACCTTCACTATATAATTATCTTCCTATGGACACACTCTTTATTCAAATTGATGCCATTATGGATACATGTTTTGGATGCCTTTTGACAAAACCACCCAATCAAAAGAACTAACATTTATGCAAATATATAAATGGGACATTCAATCCCACTGAATGCAGATATCCAATTCATGAAAAGGAGACATTGGCCTGTCTCAAAACATTGAGAAAGTGGTGCATAGATCTATTACCGGTTGAATTTACCATTCAAACAAATTCCAAGTATTTATGTGGATTCATGCGATACAATATAAAAACCAATTATAATCAAGGGAAACTTATATGGTGGCAGCTTGAGCTGAACCAGTATCAGTTCCAAATTCAATATATCAAGTCTTCGGACAATTTTCTTACAGATATTTTAACAAGAGAATGGAAGCAGTCATCTTAAATCTCGAAGATGTATTATCCCAAAAGGAACTAGAATTGATAAACCTACAACAGCAAATTGGAGCCATTACTAAAGATATCAACCAGCTCAAAACTACCATTTAAATGTTGAAACAGAATACCAAAGACCAAAACGCAGCCCAAAAAGAAGCTATAACTATACCTACCTCTACCAATATTACGACAGCTACTACTCCCATTCCTTTAATCACACCACAACAATTAACCCAGACACAACCACCAACTCCCTCTCAAAAGCAAGTGGATGAAATTGAACCAAAAACCTATGTGATCTACGATGGACCCATGGCAGGATTATATGATGCATGGCACAAAGTAGCATTACACATCACCGTCCGTTTAGGTATTTTACATAAAAGTTTTGCATCCAAGGCAGAGGCTGAAAAAGTTTTTGCAGTTTTCAAAAATCAGCATTCAGGGTTACGACCCCAATATAAACAGGTATTAGAAACACTAGCCATTACTACTACCAAAATGCACTCATTAGGAAAACCTATTAACCTACATCGCATCAATGCGATACCCACTAAGACTTTACAAATGTAATCATGAAAATTGATCTCAGAAATGTTTTTTGATTATTTCCAAAATCTCAATACATGGACCGAAGCCCAAAAAATTTACCAATATTATCCACAGAACCGTGGCAAATATGAACCCAAAGCCATCATCCTTCTAGATGCAGAGCCTTTAACCACCTACCTCCTTTTTCAAAGTGGACTTATAGACACCATTTATATAACCAATCTTAATATCCTTTCGGAATTTCTCACTTGATTTATTCAAGCCATCAACAATTATAAGGATCATTTTGCCAAAGATGGAGAAATCTACATCAAAATTTGGAGCAGTTATCCCATCTTCAAGGAAAACGATACAATCAAAGATGCAGATATGTTTTTATCTCACGTTGCATTCCTCACCATTGGCATCAGCAATGGCATATACCTAGCAATTGACACACCACCAAATCATCAGTTTGATTGGGAATTAATTAATCAATTTAATCTCAACTATCTTGAAGGAGTCTTTATGCAAGCAGCTCGAATCAACACTGATTCAACTATCAGAATCAATTATAAAGGATTCAATTTACTTATGACCACTTTATACAAAAATGTAATTCTCCCAGAAGTTCTACATATCATCAAGCAATTTCTCTTTCCCTTCACCGCCATGGAAGGCATCTTCACTGACCTTATAGCTAAATGGAAGTATGTTATTTGTCATCAAATGCAATCACATGCAGAACATAAATGCAAATACTGTCCATCTACAACTCAAATGGACGACACGGGCTCTATTGAAGCAATAATTGAAGAATAGACAAAGAAAAGCAAACTGCCTTATATAGGCCCACTTTTTTGTACAGATTTGTAAATTATTGTACAATCTTCTCTTTTGCTTGTTCTTTTTCCTTTATATCAAATAGATTCCTTTTTGTTAGTCAGATCAATCAGGAATAATTCTTTTTTCTTTTTCTTTTGTCAGCTATCATGTTTTGACCTCTTCTCCTTCGCCTCTCTATATAATGTAAGCTTAGAGCCTTTGCTTAATATGAAATAAACAAATCCTCTTACCTCACTCCCTCTCTCTCTAGCAAGCAGCCTTCCAGTTGGCAATTAAGCGTTCTCAGAGAAGCAGGTACGAGTATGAGTTCTTATTTCATCCCCCATTATCTATTATGTTAAGATTGTTGATAAATTAGTTTTATCATGTGAACCTATTTTGAACAAAAGCAACATTTAATTGAAATTACTTATCATAGAGAAACTCATTATGATCATGTTATTCAACAAAATCAACTTTATATAGAACAGACACCTAATGATATTTTTCATCGCTCACAAATTATTGAGTATTTTCATCACCTTAAACATTTAAATAATTTACATAGAAAAGAACTTTGTTAAGAAATTAACCAATTAATAGACTAATATTTTCATATTTTCTTTTCATAATGAATTCAGGATATTTTGAACGTAAAAGATATTTGAACCATCATATCCAAGAAACATATAAGAGAGAACAAGCACTCGATGACATCCTTGCTTGCTACTATGCACAAAACAAGCATGCTCACAATAGTTTAGACGCGCGTAGATATGCTCAAATGTATCAAACCAGTCGACTTATTGAAATGACCAAGGAACTTAAGGACATAGTTATTCAGACACGAAAATATTATCAGAGGTTAATGAAACCTCTCATAGATTTGGTTTTGATCTCTCTTGTAATCTACTTGTTTGTACTAAAAGTTGAAGTCAAATCATACTATGAATTTCCTTTGTTTACTTGCATGCATATTTATTGCTTTATTATTTGCACAAGTTTTATTGAAATTTGTTATTTTGTATTCGATTCATCTACACTTATTAGTTTCTTAAAAGTAATATACCATTTTGGTCTTAACCATAGACTAGGATGATATCTATATATACAATGTTTATTATTTATAGATCATTTTCTTGAATGTTTTAATAGGAACTATCAAGAATATGGAGAAGACTACATGTCCTATTTGTAGTCAACTAGAAGAACATATCCAATTTAGCACTTATCATAGAAACCAATATTATGTAGAATATAATACTATGAGCATAGATATTTTAGCTTACTTTTTAACCATATTCAACCAGAAGGACCAAATCCTATCAACGAAAAGTTAGAATTATCCCAAAACATGTATCAGTTTTATGAAAATGATTTAGCATACCTCAACAGAACTTTACCCCGTCATCAAACTACAACGTCATATCACCCTTAAAATGTCAATCGAAAATAATAACAAAAAAGATTCAACTATATTAGATATCGATAATTTAGAATTAACAGAATCACTAGGAACTTTTCATATTAATACCTTAGTATCCACTGATAAACAAAAACAAATCGTTAAAACTAAATCAGATTTAAAATCTGGATAAGATATTCAACATTCTTTAGTTAATATATAAGACCAATGACACAGTTGCATAATATATATAGATATCCATTAGAGAATCTTGAAAGACCAATGACACAGTTGCATATATATATATATATATATATATATATATAGGGTTGTGCTATAAGATTGTTAGAATTTACAATGGGTATATGGGCCTATATAAGAAGGAAAGTTAGACCATATACAAGTCTAAGTGAGGTTCCATCCTAAAACTACTTGGTGATAGATGGAGTAGCCCACTAGACTTATATGTTAGTTTTCTTTCCTCTCTTTTTCCAATGTGGGACAAACTCCCACTCTTTATATTTTAACACACACCCCTCACGTGTGAGTCTAACACGTGACATAATCTATCATTTCGAGATGTTAACGACTATCATAAGAGCAACCTGCTCTGATATCATGTTAGAATTTACAATAGGCCTACGGACCCATACGAGAAGGAAAGTTAGACCACATAGAAGTCTAAGTGAGGTTCCATTATAAAACCAATTGGTGATAGTTGGAGTAGCCTACTAGACTTATATATTAGTCTTCTTTCCTCTCTTTCTCTAATGTGGGACAAGCTCTCACACTTCAACACACCCTCTCACTTGTGGGTCTAACACATGACATAATATATCATTTCGAGTTATTAACGACTAACATAAGAGCAATATGCTCTGATACCATATTAGAATTTATAATGAACCTACGGGTTCATACGAGAAGGAAAGTTAGATCACGTATGAGTCTAAGTGAGGTTCCATCCTAAAACCAATTGGTGATAGGTAAAACCTACTAGACTTATATGTTAGTCTTCTTTCCTCTCTTTCTCTGATATAGGACAAACTGTCACTCTTTATATTTCAACACACTCCCCTCAAGTGTGGATCTAACACGTGACATAATCTATTATTTCGAGGTGTTAACGACTAGCGTAAGAGCAACATGCTCTGATACCATCTTAGAATTTACAATAGGCCTACGGGCCCATTCGAGAATGAAAGTTAGATTACATATAAGTTTAAGTGAGGTTCTTTCCTAAAATCGATTGGTGATAGGTGAAGTAGCTTACTAGACTTATATGTTAGTTTGCTTTCCTCACTTTCTCTATTGTGGAAACAAACTCCCACCATTTATATTTCAACAAAGATCCTTTTAATTTTAGGAGAATATTTGTTAATCAAGTGCGAAGCTTCTTAAAGCGAGAGGATTTGTTAGTTAAAGGCCCCTTTTGTTGTTGTAATTCAGAAATATTATGCCGTAGCTTTTCCTTGGAGATGTGTTGATGTAGAACAATTATGGAGTAGATGAAATCTCATTCTCTGTTTGCTTATTGATAATACGCTACTTGCGTTTTGCAGATTCAGTCACTTGGTGTACCATATCCGACAATAGATGCTACTATTATTCCAAGCATTTATCTCAGTCAAAGGAACACTTCCGAAATTGTTGCGTTGGACAATTCTACATATTTTTCGTAAACATGATAAGTTACATTACACCTGTGAAGTTTCAAATTAAACATTGGATTATTCTAAAATTTGTGCCAATTCTTAAACTGATTGATTAATTTTATTTACTTCTCTTTCTTGTTTTCTTAAACATGTTCTTTTACTTTGTTGGAAAAGATATTACAACATGGAATTATATTTCAGATCGTGTAGTTAGGAATAATTGGCAATTTCGAGAATGCTTTGGGTTCATGTAAGTTACTTCTGAGCAACGACGGAAGGAGAGGCAGTGAAATGGACCAGCGCCGATGAAGCTCTAAATGGAGAGAGACAACAAATAACATTCGAAATTTTATGAATTACGTTAGTCATCTATATGGTTTCAACTGAAAAAGAAAAATCACGTTAATATGACTGACGGAACTTGGATAAAAATTTAAGATTTAGGCAATTTAAAAAATAATGATATTTTTAATATAATTTAAATTTTAGCAAAAATCTTAAGTGAGTAGTAGAACTAAATACGATATACACAAGACTTGAGTAGTTAATGTGTGCAACTCCTGCGGCTTATGACTACGAATCTAGGGTAGGCTTCTCAGCCCAAAGGACCGCTAAAACGAGCCCGAGACAGACAGACAGGGTCTTTTTGTCTTTTTACTTTTGTTAGTGTCATTTCCTGTTACAAAGAGCCTCGTTCCAGAAAATACCACCAGCAAGAAGAAAGATCAATACCTGGTTCTCAAATTGCGGACGTGAAAATGGCATCCTCTTTTCTGGAAGCGTTCTTGGATCCAAGGAAGAACTGGTTCGCCAAAATGCACATGAAAGCTCTCTCCAATCGCCTCCGAAAATATGGTTTGCTGTTTCCCCCAAATTACCCGTAATTCCTAACAATTATTTTTTCTTCCTGATTGCTTGAATCGGTCGTGCTAGGCCTCCGATACGATGATCTTTATGATCCCTACTACGATCTTGACATCAAGGAGGCGCTCAATAGGCTCCCCCCGGAAATCGTGGACGCCCGTAACCAGCGACTCAAGCGCGCCATGGACCTCTCTATGAAGCACCAGTACCTTCCGGAGAACCTTCAGGTACTTTCTTATTAGTCCTTTTTTTAAAAAGAATTTCGATGTTTCTGTTTTTCTCTATTTGACTCATATTACCTGTTGAATGTTGATTGACTCATATGTAGGCAATGCAAACACCTTTCAGGAGCTACCTTCAAGATATGTTAGCTCTTGTAAGTTCTTTCCTAAATCATATATGCAAGCTATACTACCATCAATTACCATACGTTTTCTGTATTGGCAACAATTGCTTGATTTATGTTGGCTATTCTCTCTTTATGAAAGAAAAAGTTGGATACTTCTTTCTAGTTTTAACCACTTAATCACATTTAGCCCGCATCGACGTAAGTTGCGGTAAAATGATGTCCCAATCGGTCGTCCACTCGGGTCTACTTCACTTAATATAGATCGTGCTAAGTTATGAATTAGTCGAGTGCATGTTCCATTTTGCTTTAAAATACTCTCCTGTTGAAGACTAATTCTTATTTGTTATTTTCTTGTGCTTGTAGTTCAATTTATCTTGCATTTCTCTTGTCTAGATTTCACAAGCATTAGTAAACATAACGTTTCAGACTTACTAAATACTTTTAGGTAACTGTATATTTGGGGAATAATGAAATGTGCCACAGTCTATTCTTTTGCATTTGTGTTAAAATTCTAGATAGTTGCGATACTATATCTATTCCGCTAGGAATGTACCTAGGGTAGGGCTTTGCCGAAATTTGCTACTAAAATTATGTAGACAAACATAAGCATTGTGTCCGAAGATTCTAACATTTTAAATTCTCCTTTGAGAAATGTGAAAACCATAAACATTTAAATGTTCTTATAAAGATGTTTGGTCATGGATGAGCACTTTTCACTTTTCACTTTATGCTTTATGACTTTGTTAGATAAACCTTAATGTGACATCTCTACTGAAGAACTTCATTAGTATCTCAAAAACCCAGCTCATTTATGTAAAGTAGTCCAAAACATTGTCTCATTGAGCTTATAATGGAATTAAAAATTCATATTACTTAGAATAAAGAAAACCATGGTGGCAATCACCCAACTAGTAATTCAACTTCAAAAGTATGGAAGCCAAAGTTCAACCATTAATTACTCCGTTGATGTAAGTTTTACATTGATCCACATGAGCTTTACCTTATTTATCGTTTTCTTTTTTAGTTCAACAAATGGATGGGTCATTAAAGATCCTTGAATTAGATGGGTGCATTTGCATTTATCTCTCTCTTAGTTTCAGTTGCATTTGTTGAAATTTAATGGAAGTCCTTTGATCCACTCATCTATGGGTATATTATTAGGTTAATTAGTACCTTGATTGATACTAAATTGCTTATTCTAACCTAATATACTTTCTAAGACTTTTCCCATATGATCTTCAGCTTTTTCTATCTAGATCTCCGTCTTGAATTGCCAGTTCAGTTGTTCATTCCTGTTCAACTGTTCCAGTTTAACTGTATTTTTCATGTCTTTAATATTTGTCATGTTTCTTCTATTTGTAAGTCTCTCAGTATCTGCTCCCTTTTTCTATCATGTGCTATAAATGTTTTTTCTCACTTTATGCGCATTATGGCGAATAATGTTGATCATACTATCTATTTTAAGCTAGTGCATCTATGCTAGAGCATTTTCTCTTAGAATTATGGGTTTCAGTCATCTTAGTAAAATGTTTATAAAGCCAAATTTAGCATCACTGAGAAATTATTCATTTATCTTCTCTCCAAAACAATTGAGTCTTAAGCATTTGCCTTTTATGGCATTTGATGTGTATCAAAAGAGCAAAAGGCAAAAGGTACAACTTC
>JANSVA010000008.1:19718789-19735428 GCA_025504915.1 Erythroxylum reticulatum | reverse complement strand
TTATCTTTAGTACCGAATTGCATCCTAATGTTTACAAAATGGCATAATTCAATTTGCACCTTTAAACCTTACTTTATTAGGTTTCCATTAGATCATCACGATTAACATGTGACACGTGGCATCTCAACTATGCGGTTTTAGCCAAGTGGATGCCAACGTGAATATTTTAAAAATGTTTAATTTTGTCAATATTTTAAGGTAAAAGCTGTGATTCGTCTCCTAACTTTTTGCATAAGGTTTAAGATAGTTCCTGCTATTAGTTATGATACTAATTTTTATTTTAGTGCTTACAACATGGTACGATTTGCACCTTCAAACTTAACTTCATTATGTTTTCGACAGATCTTGTCACGGCACCTTTAAATTGTGACATATGGCATGTCAACTGTGCAAGTCTAGCAACATAGATACTAACATGGCTATTATTAAATTTATTTTTAAAAAAATTCTCAGCATTTAATTATTTAAGTTATTAAAACAAAAATATATTACATTATTATTGTTGTTTACGCAACAAAAGTTTGTAAACAAAACATTTTGCATATTTTAAATTATTATCCGTTGTAAATATTGAAGTACAATGTAAAAATATTTTAAATATATTTTTATGAAAAAATTGTCATATTTATTAGAAAACATACGCTTATGATAAGGTTGTTATATTTATTTGTCACATATTTAGTAAAGAACAAGTGAATTGAATTCTGAAATGTTAAATGTTAAACTTATTATTATATAATAATTAAAACATAATACAAAAGTTTTTAAAAAAATTGACATCCATTTATAAGAAGTAAGATTGACTTTAAATACTATGTTCATTTATTCTAACAGGCTTATTACTCTACTAAAAAAGTGTGTTGCACTTTCTTAAGTAAAACTTTTAATTTGACAATACAAGACTTTTAAATATTTTACATGTTTGTCAAAATTACATGCTGTGACTTATAATTATACATGTTTTTTTTACTAATTCGTATATTCCTTTTTATATATCTAAAAATGTCGTTTGCATCTTTAAAATTGAAGAAAATATGAAAAAAAAAATCGTTTCTATGTGAATATAGATTATTTTTACAATATTTTTCATATTATATTACTAAAATATAATTAATGTTGATATTAATTCAATTTCTTATAGTTTTTGAGTTAAGTGGATAAATAGTTGAATATACAAAAAAAATTGTAAAATGTTTGATAATAATTAAATGTTGACAAAATGAAAAAAATAAATAATTTTATAAGTAACGTTAGCATCCACATGGCCATAATTGCTTTGTTGGCACAGTTTAATGGTGTGGTGACAGATCTAACGAGAACCTTACGGAATTAGATCTGAGGATGCAAATCTTGTTATTTTGTCAAAGTTAGTATCCAATTATAGATGAAGGTAAGGGTTATCTTAAGACTTTACGAGAACGTAAGGGGGCAAATATCACTTTTTGTCTTGAAATATTGGCAAAATTTTAAAGAACATAATAGCCACGTTAGCAGTCACGCGGTTAGAGTTGCATAGTGGCATGCCAAACATCACAAGTTAATGGAGCTATGATGAAGATTTGACAGAAACTTAACAGTTTAAGGGCGTAAATTGTGTCATTTTATAAATGTTAAGGTATAAGTTGGTACTCAAGATAACGGCATGGGTTATTTTAGACATTATGCGAAGCATTAGAGGACGAACCTTCTGCTAAAAACAAAATAACTTTGCTATTACATGACAGATGGGAAGAATGTGTGGTACATGCGAAGAAGAGGTTATTTTACAAGTAGGAATATGTGAATACATTATGTATAAAAGTTGGACCTCCGCTGCAAATCCCAAAACATGAATTAATTCATCCTTACAAAGACCAAAGCACTACTCCTGAGTTATTCTGATACTCTTGACTTACCAGCAATCGAAGTGATTAAAGAAAGAGATTGTAACGCTTTGATAGATTAGGGCTTCCTTATATTTAGTATGTTGCTGGAGTATTGTCCTCCCTGATTGTTTTTTTCACTATTTCTTTCCTCGTTTTGTTTGTTCCTGTGTTCTTTTTGCTTTTTATTTTGTTCATGTGACCTTTAGTAGGGTTCCTGAACTGAAAGAAACCAGCAGCACTGTTGCATCTGATGCAAAGAAAATGACGCCGAGATTTGAGAATAAGGGTAAACTTTAGTACCAATAAAGCAATGATGGGTGCTCTGGTGTTTGCTATCGATAATTATGGTTTCTAGAAGACATCAAAATGATTTCCGTGTTCTTGCCATACATGTTTAAGAGTTTTTTGTGTTGAATGACTTCATTTGATGTTTCGTTTATTTTATTTCTTTTTTATTTATTTTAGTTAAATGAACTCATGATTTTGTGGGTAAAAAGGAAGGGGGCAAATGACGTCATTTGATGTTTCGTCTTATTTGTTTTTTATTTATTTTAGTTAAATGAACTCATGATTTTGTAGGTAAAAAGGGAGGGGGCAGAACGGGAGGCTTTAGGAGCTCTACCTCTCTACCAGCGGACTATTCCCTAAGCATGCGAGGGTTTAGTTACTGTTGGTGAAGCAGAAGGGGGCATGCTTCTGTCTTTTACTTTGTAATTGTTTTTCAGAATACTGTTACTACTTTGTGGTTATGTGATGGGAGTTCTATAATAATCATGTAGAACCCTTTGACTTTAAAATTCGAATAAAGTGAGTTTCGACGAAGCGTGTACATATCTGTTCATAATTGTTACACATGCTCCCTCCGGAAACAGATGGACTGTTCCTCATCCTCCTATTCTGTTACACTTTGTTCCTAAGTCTTTTCATTCGTTCAGTTGTCATTTATTTATTGCAATGGTGGATGAAAGGCTTGAAACAGTGGAATAGAATAAATTGATCATACGACGGAGCGGTTTCTTATCTCGTGACGAAATAGACGGATTGAAAGACGTTGAAAGGTGCCCATTGGAAGCCGTTGAGAATATGACGTCGGTCTTTTTCGGCTTTTCATGTTACATCAGAAAGCAATTATGATGTGCTTTACAGGTCATGCTTACTAAATACACGGCGACGCTCGTGAAATCCTCGGTTTCGATTACATTATGCTATCTTATAGTTGTTTATCTCTTTGAATTATGTCGTGTTTTAAACTTTGAATTAGTATGGCAATAGGCTGAGCTCAGGTGGGGGCCCTACTCTTTTAAGTTAGGGATCGGCTCGAGGCTTAACCAGATTTAGGGTTTTTCGCTTGATAAAAAATTAATATTTTTTAAAACATAATTTTTAAAAGAATGTCATTTTTTTAAAATAATTGTCATTTTATATAGTCTATAAGATTTTGAGCCAGACCGGAATAGCTTGGGCCGAAACTGATGTCGTTAGTTTAAATCGATTATTTTACCAAGTACATAATCATTTACCACTCAAATTAAAAGAGTGCATTAAAAAAATCTTAAATTTTATTTTTATAATTATAATCTAAATTTTAAAACATAATAATTAAATATTTAAAGTTTTATTTTTTTAATTTTAATCACATGTCAGTATTTTTAATAAATTTGCTAATTTGACTTGTTACAACTTTCAAAAACCGTAACTAAATTACGTCGTTTAACCTGTCAGATTAACTAAAGAATAGGTCAAATTAACCAGGGACACGATGCAAGAACGAGTAGGTGACTGTGTGGAAGAATGAAGACGACTTAGTTAGCTTCAACTGCTCTGGCAGCAGAAGTTTGTGTGACCGGAAGGGCAATGACTTAGGGATTTCGTTAGCAGAAGGAAGGAGGCAACAATTTAGAGATTTCATAGTTAGATTACATTATTTTTAGGAGCCGTTTGTTTCTTCTTCTTTTTTTTTGCCATTTTCTATTGTCACCTTGGTAGAAAATGAAACAAGTTAGTAAAACATGTTTGCCTATGTTTGCTACTATTTCTTGTTTATAAAAATTAAAAAACTACATCATTTTTATGGAAATAAGAATTTCTCGATATTTTGGCAATGTATTTTCTTAGATCAAAATCAATCGATTCAAGTTTTTTATTTCTATTATTATATTTAGCAAACTCATCATGAACACGTTTTTATATTAAAAATTTTAATCAAACAAATTTTTGTATTTTTAAATTAAAAATTAAAAATTAAAAACTACAACAAAAAAAGTAAGAAGTGAAATCAAATGATCCATTAATCAATTATTTTAATTAAACGACTTAGTTTAATTAAATGTAATTAGTTAATTTGACTTGTATTAAACAATATAATTTAGTTAGGTTTTTAAAATATGTACCAAATTATGTTGACAAATTTAATTAAAATATTAATATAAAATTAAAATTGAAAATATTAAATATTTAAATATTTAAGTGTCAAATTTGTGGTATAATTATAAAATTAAGTAAAGGTTAAATTTTCTTTTTAATTAACCCATATTAAAATTCGCATTTTGGGTCGCAGTCTAAGTGGCAACTACATTTACTACCACAACTACCACATTCTGTTTCAAAAACTTCCTTTAGGTGTCTCCAAGATGCCAATTCTCCATGTGAATACGCTCTCCCAGTACCAAACTTGACGCGACAGTTTACATGGCTGCATGCACCAACAACCAGGATGTAAAAAGTGATGGTCTATATGAATTACATGGCTAGTTGCTAATCATATGAAACTGTGTCAAGTATAATTTGTGTATATGACTGCTATTTTGCCTTACTTAAACTGTAAGAATATCATAACCTGAGAGAAGATCTACCTAACCTGCAGATTGCAAATAGCTGTTATACGTGCTCGGAGTTTACGTAAGGCAAAATAGGATTGTCATATACACAAAATAAGGTTTAATAAAACAAAATTAGAAAACCAAAACTGAAACTTTCATTAGGGGCACACCGTCGCGGAACCACCGGAAGATTTTTTGATCGAGGGAAAAAATAAATGGGAAGGTACTTTTGGAGACACGTCAGTTTGGTTGGACTACAAATTGCCACAATTACGATGAAGAGGGTTGATGAGTTTGATTGAGGTAGGGTCGATGGGCTTTCGTCCCCATCAATTTTATTTGTGTTCCCCTGGTGATAAATTGGAGTTTGTGAAATTCTATCTACAAATGGACATTTCCATGTGATTACATGAGCCCATGCTTTTATGAGAAGACCTCTCTGTACAATAATGAATCATTTCCTTTCCTGTCTCTCCGACTTTTGTCACTGACTCTTCTCTCCTTTCAATACCAAGTTTCCTTTGAAAACACTTACGGTGATGAAAACTGGTCAATATGAAGTTATTGTTTGCCTATTCTAATAATAAAATTTACCAAAGAGAAGTACAATGTAACAAATAAATAGAAGGAACTGAAAATAAGCAGCTTGTAAAAGTAAATGCAAATTGAGTTAGGGAATTGACTCCTAAAAAAATTTACGTAACAATTAGGCAATAGGTATTGAATCAATAAGCATACGTTTTCTTTTGCTTTTTTTTTTTTTCCAGCTAGTTAAAATCGGGAACACATATCAGACCTAAAATATAAAGGTAGTGTTTCTCATTATTATCTCATATGGGAACGTCATGAAGTTTAAATTCATCCTATTGATATTTTTAATAAAACAAATCCAATAAAACTGTTTGAATAAACATTTTAATTTCGTTTGGATGTTAGACCTTCAATCATTGGAAGTAGCAAGTTAGGAGTTGGCAATGTAATACCGCTGAGTCTGTACATGTGACCAACCAATTTCCAGTCCAGTATCTACTCAAAGATTCGTTTCATGAGGAAAGTAGATGTGTGTCCTAATCCATTTCTTCTTTTCTTTTCATTTTTGCATTATTATTTCTCTACACCGACAAAACCCATTTCTGAAAGACAAAAGAAAAAAAAAGTGTGTTTTGGATGGAACAGAAAGTCCAAATTCAAATTTAATATAAAGATTTCTTCTTTCAAAATGATCCTAAATTGCTTCTTCCTTTTAAGAGATAACTGTTCAAGTGTAGTATAAACTAAATCAATAACCTTTCATTGTTTCGGAAGAAGTTGTTCTAGTAGTGATTGCACTAACAAATAATACTCAAAACGTTAGTTAAGTTATATCAATAAGGATTATAACATGTTTGCAACTAAATAGGACTGAAAGAATAGTAATGAATAGACAGATTTTACGTAAAAAAATCCTAAATTAGGGTAAAACTTACAAGTAAGAATAGAAGAATTTCACTATAAAATTTAGGAGTACAACTTTTCTCTATTTTACAAAGAAAAACACTAACTCTCTTGCTAAATTGGAAAAACAATCTCTAAACTTTTGTGGGGATTTAATAGAAGAAGAGATTTTTGGAATATTAGAAAACTAATATGGGAAGGCCTATATGCATACACGTAACTATGGATACAGATTGTTCACAGCTGACCTCCTTTTTCTTTTTCTTTTTCTTCCTACTATTTTCGAATTTGTGCAATCGGCTGCCTTCTTTCTTGACTTTGGTGCAGTCGGCAGCAACAATCTCCTACTTGAAGATTTGATTGAAAGTCAATCAGATCTTCACAATATTTTTTCTACCTTGTCACTACATTTGCTTACGTCTATGTTAGGCCATGCGAGAATCGACACTACATAAACATGTCACCATTGATTGCTTTTGTCATTAAACATGTCAGGTTATCTATTGTATAAATTTTCTACACGTCCACCATTCATTCTTCCACTTTCTCACGAGCGAAGTGATATTGAACTCGAATGTGTTTTGTCTTTGAATGAAATATTGGATTCCTTACAAGATGCAAAGCACTTTGGTTATCACAAAAAACAAAATAATGTTCTATTGTTTGCATTCGAATTCTTTCAACATCAACTTCAACTACACTGCTTCTTTACTATCTTGTGTAGCTGCTACATATTCTGTTTTTGTTGTTAACGTAGCCACAATTAACTACAGTTTTGAAACCCAACTCACAACTCCTGTAACTAATGTAAACACATATCCTGTAGTGGATTTACATTTATCAAGATCACCTGTATAATTAGCATCAACATATCATTTGATAGTAAAATCTGACCCTCCATAACATAATGCAACATTTGAGGTTTCTTGATATATCTGAGAATCCTCTTAATAGTATTCCAATGCTCTCGACCAGGATTCATCATATATCGAATAACTACTCCCACTATATGTGCAATGTCTGGTCTTGTACAAATCATAACAAACATTAAGCTTCCTACTGATAATGCATAAGCTACTCAAGACATCTCCATCCTCTCTTCTTCATTACTAGGACTTACACTTGAGGATAACTTGAAATTAATAGAAAGAGGGGTATAAATTGACTTACAATCTTGCATGTTCAATCGTTGTAAGATCTTCTTTAAATAATTCTTCTGAGAAAGTCAAATCTTCCTATTATTTATATCTCGGTGAATTTGCATCCTTAAAATCTTGTTGTTGGTCCCAAGTCCTTCATTTCAAATTCCCTAGACAACTGTGCCTTCAATTCTTTGATACAATCATTGTTGGAGCCTGCAACCACCATGTCATCCACGTATAATAGTAAAACTATAAAATCATCTTTCTCAAACCTCTTAAAATATGCACAAGGGTCTGTATTCAGTCTGCTGTATCCAAGGTTCATGATAAGGGAGTCAAATCTCTTATACCAACACCTTAGCACCTGCTTTAAACCATACAGAGATTTGTTCAACCTACAAACTAAGTTCTCTTTCCCTATTTCTTCAAAGCCTTCTAGCTGGATCATATAAATTTCTTCTTCAAGATCTCCATGAAGAAATGTATTTTTCACATCTAACTTCTCAAAATGCAAGTCAAATGTAGCATACCTCGCCAAGACTACTCAAACTGTAGTAAGTCGAACTACAGGAGAAAATAATTCATTAAAGTCAATTCTTTCCTTCTGAGCATATTCTTTTACCACCAATCTAGCACGTATCGCTCTACGTGATCGTCACCATTCTACTTGATCTTATAAACTCATTTATTGCCAATAGACTTTCTTCCTTGTAATAGTGATACCAGCTCTATGTCTTATTCTTATGCAGAGCTTCAATTTTTTCTTACATTACTGCCATCCACTGAGATGCATCTGAATTATTCATTGCTTCGTGAAGAGTTGATGGCTCTCTGTCCTTAGTTAAAAGACAGTATGCAATATTAATCTTCGTAATATAATCTAAGTGTTAGCTCGGTACTCTTCTTGTGCAAGTTGATCTCCGAGTATCTGAATCATCAGATTTGACTGGTTATTGCTCCTCGTTCTCTGGTGTAGTTTAAGAAGAATCATTTTGATCAAATTCTCTTTCCACCTGTACTATTGTTGTCTCTAAATTCTCTTTTGAAGTGCTAACATCTTGTATTTGCTCTTGATCATTATCTTCCAAAAAAATAACATCTCTGTTGATAACAATCTTGTAAGCAGTGCGATCCCACAAATGATACCCCTTTACTCCTTCGGCATATCCCAAGAAAATACATCTTTTAGATTTTAGATCCAACTTTGTAATTTTCTTGAGCATTGAACATCATATAAGCAGGACTTTCAAATATATGGAGGTTGGAATAATCCATTGATTTACTAGTCCACATCTCTATTGGTGTCTTCAACTCAACTGCAGTTGATGGAGCTCAATTCACCACATAATAGGCGGTATTGACTGCTTTTGCCTAGAATTTCTTATCTAAGCTTGTAGTTCTTAACATCACTCTTGTTCTTTCTAACAAAGTTCTATTTGTTCGCTCTGCTACTCCGTTTTGTTAAGGAGTGTATGCCATCGTGAACTACCTTTTGATGTTTTCTTGCTTGCAGAATTCAACAAATTCTTTACTAGTATATTCACCTCCATTATCTAAGCACAAACACTTAATCTTCTTACCAAATTCAAGTTCCACCCACTCTTTGTAAAATATGAAAGTTAGAAACACTCTGCCTTCCTCTTGATAGGAAACACCCAACATTCCCTTGAATAATCATCAATGAAAAATACAAAGAAATTTGCTCCTCCTAGGGACGTAACTGGTGCTTACCATACATAAGAGTAAATCAATTCTAGAATTTCTTTGCTTCTGAACTTTGATGTGCTAAACTTCAATTGATACTGCTTACTCACAATGCAATGCTCACAAAAGGGTAGTGATAGCTTTATGAGACCTGGAAGTAGATTATTCTTTGCAAGTATTTTCACTCCTTGTTCTGACATATGTCTAAGCTTTTTATGCCACGTCATTGCAAATTTGTCATTTGGACTCGTCACCGCAATGGATGCCTCTCCTTTTGGCAAAGTTACTCCCTTCAGCATGCACAAATTTGCAATAATTTTCTCTATTTTCATAAATATCAGCGCTCCCTTAATCAGTTTCATAATCTTGTTTTGAATCTTAAATTTGAAACCGAGATCATCCAGTTGTCTTACAGACATCAAATTCTTCTTCAGGCTCTCCATATGTAGCCCTTTTTCAATAGTTTGAGTTGTCTTATCATATATATTTAACTTGATGGTGTCGATACCAACAATCTTCAGAGCTTGATCATTACAACTGTACACAAATCTCCCTGAGATAGATTCATACTGATGGAACCATTCTCTTCGAGAGGTCATATAAAAAGTAGCTGTTGAATCGAGAAGTCATATATCAACAAATCTTCTCTTACCTCCAATAGTTATTGTTGCTTCATAGACCATTACACCTCCATCATCTGAAGTATTTGCCGCATTTATTTGAGGAATAGAATCTTTCTTATTTAGATTCCGACAATCCTTCTTCAGTTGCCTTTTCTTACCACAATTATAAGACTTGAAATTCTTCTTACTTTTGGATTTTGATCTACTATGAATATGACTCTCACTTTAGCCATGTTCTATTGATTTTCCTCTCGTCACCGCCAAGGCCTCTACTTGTTGCGAATTTGCCATCATATCTTCCTTACTTTTGTGCCAACTTTCTTCTTTCAGAAAAACAACTGCAATATTATCGAAGATTAGAGTATCTATGTTGTTTGATAAATTGATGACGAATTGATCATATGAATTTAGTAGACTTTGGAGTAGAAGTTTCGCATGTTTACTTATCTCTATTATGTGCCCAAATGATGTGAGTTGAAACAATAGAGTATTTAAATTATTTAAGTGCTTCATCACCGAAGTGGATTCCGCCATGCGTAAAGTGTATAATTTTCTCTTTAGAAAAATTTTGTTGTAGAATTATTTGGTCTCATACAATTTTGTGAGATGACCTCAATTCTCTTTTGGTCATCTTCTTCTCCTTTATGCTTGACAACATCCCATTTGTTAGTGCCAGATGAAGATTTGCAATAGCATTCCTGTCCATCTCATTCCACTTATTATCATCTGTGAATGTTGTCGGCCTTTTATTGATGGCAGCTAAATAGTTATCTTTTCTCAAGGTAGCTTTCATCTTCAACTTTCACAATAAGAAATTGCTCCCATCAAACTTTTCAATCTCAAATTTTGTTATCATTGCTTCTATCATGAACAAAATTTTGGCTCTCACTATTTCACCTGAATAGTAGTCATATGTATTAATAGTACTCATACGTATGAATAGTTTCATATATATGAATAGTATCATATGCGTATGTATGAATAGTACCATACATGTGAATAGTATGTATACTTGAATTACAGTAACTGCACATTTTAATGCAAAAATAAATGCATGACATAGTTGTTACCTTTTGTGGTTACTGTTCACCAACTTTTATTGTGCTAACCGAAACTCCAAATGGATTACGCCAAAAAAATTTTCGTCATTTTCTCACCTCGCTTTGATACTATTTGTTGTAAAAATCAACCAGATTAGAGCAGGTTCGCAGCTAAATATGATTGAAGGAATAGTAATGAACAGATAGATTTTACGTAAAAACTTCCTAAATTAGGGTAAAAATCACGGGCACAAATAGAAGAATTTCAGTATGAAATTTAGGAGTACAACATTTGTATTTTACAAAGAGAAACATTAACTCTCTCACTAAATTGGAAAAACAATATCTAAACTTTTGTGGGGATTTAAGAGAAGAAGAGAATTTTGGGATATTAAAAAACTAATATGGGAAGGCCTATTTATAGGCCTCCCATATGCGTACACCCTACTATAGACAGACTGTCTACAATTTACTTCTTTTTTTCATCTTATTATTTTTAACTTTGTGTAGTCAACTACCTTCCTTCTTGATTTTCGTGCAGTCGGTAGCAATAATAAGTACCTTATAATCATAGTAGACATGTTATTCATTAATCTTTTTCCAAAATTGGAAAAAAAGGAGAGGGATGCCACTCTTTTTATCCTTTCTTATGACAAATAAACCTACAGAATTAAGACTAGGTTTATCATGTCAAGTTTTACTAATAAGAGCTCTCTCATTAAACAAATGAGATGGTTATTTTCTTTTGACAACTTGCATAGTTTCAGAAACTTGAGGGTGCAAGGAAAATGGTGAAAGAAACGGGAGAAAACTTAAGATCATACTTTATAATGTATTCTTTTCGGGAACTGTGTGATTAGAATTTCTTGTTGTCTGATTGTTAATAAAAAGTTATAAAGTTACACTTTTAATGTGTCGTGGTGCAAAAAAATTGACCAATAACTAAATTCTTATTGTAAATTACTATCAGTTTTTTAAGGATAAAAGATTTAGAGTATCCATGTTGGGAACAGATCCTCAACCATCCATGTTGATCAAAAATTCAGACCCAAACAAAAAAAAAAAGAAGTTAAGTTACTCAATTTTAATGGAGTAATCCCAAAACACAGTTGAAACAGCAGTTGACAACCTGCTTTTCTAATAGCAAAACGTTCTAAAGAATTCTGCCGCAATGGATTATTATGTTTATGGAAGAGCCCTTTTATTTCGTAATCGTACACTCTTTTATTCGGTGTCTCGTAATAATAGTGTCGCGTGTGGCCAATAGAAGACAGGCTCATTAAATGCAAGCCACGAGATAGGTTGAGTCACCGTCCAATCATGTTGTACAAAACTTAGGAGAAGAGATCGGTCCAGCTCGTCCGGTGGGTTGTCTCTTTCGTCAAATCCTCCTACTGAATCCACCCATGGCCGTCTATTATTACTGGCTCAGATCCCATCCGACCGCTTTATACATCCAAAGTATCCACAAGATTATTTATGGCGAATAGGAATAGGAGATTGCCATGATTGAAGATTATCATTTTTGCTAATACGTATATTGTTTTCAATGCCCATTCTTAGTCTACTGGTCAACCATCGAGAAGCAACGACATAATACTAAGAAGTTAAATTATTCAGAATCGTAATCTTTGTCTTAATATCAAGACTAATTGGGAAGAAAAAAGAAGATTTATAATATTCAAATTTAATTTACAAATATTCATTTACATTTTATAAAAATTGATTAATATATTTTATCATGCATTTAATTATAAACACAAATATTGAGAGCAAATAATGTAAAGATCCAATTTCCCTACTGGGGACAGGAAAAATAGAACCAGATTGGGCATTCCAATCCAAGTTGACATTAAAACTATGTAATAGTTAAAAGGAAAAATGTACAAGGGGCGGGACACCCTGAATATCCGCCCAAGGAACCGTCGACAAGGATGAGGTTGATGAAGTCGGCCCGTTCCCACTTGGCTTTCATTCTATACATTTATGCTCCTCACCTGTTCGATAAAACGCCCAATGAAAAAGCCACCCACAATTTTCCTAATTCTATATACATTTATGCTCCTCACCTGTTCGATAAAACGCCCAATAAAAAAGCCACCAACAATTTTCCCTCTCCTTACTTTCCTATTCGTCTCCAGTACAGTATCCCGCTATCTCCTCGACCTTACTGATTACCTGGGCCCATGCTCCTGGTGATATGTATTTTTTCACATTACACCTATAAAACTTTTCTTTGCCTCCACCTTATTTTTTAGGGCCTTTTCGGTCATCTAACGGTTAACAATTTCACATGGGTTTGCGTAGGACTTGGGAGCATGAATATCCATGCAAGTTGTCTACATGTGCCGTTGCTTTGTGTATTTTGGACCTACCAATATCAAGGGATTCATTGCAATTGACATTGCTATTCTAATACATTCGGTGTTTTCTTACGATATAATAAATGGTCTCTCTCTCTCGCGTCTATACCAAAACAAATTTAGTTATATTGTTCTCGGTAAGTCGAACAAGAACAAAAATAACGCATGAGGATAGATTTCATCTAATTTTATATTCTAATTCTAATAATTTGATCGATATATTTAGAAAATACCCTATCTATTGATTCGAGTAATAACGAAGAGCATAGAAGCGAGTCCAGTAAAAGATTTAAAAAGACAATCAAGTATGATGAAACAAAATTATCATAGATAATTCTCCTTCTAATGTAATCTTTCATGAATTAGAATATTAAAGTTCATTATTTATTTTAAACTAATTCAGGCCTTAATTAGGCTTTATAATAAGATCAATAACATATTTGTTAGATAATTGAAACGTTTAAAAAGATATAAGAAGTTGATGAAAGCATTTTTAAGAATGTATTTACTCTAAGAAACGTAATTAACTGTATTCAAGTGGTTTGATTTTTTAAACTAACCAAAAATTTTCTTATACTTGTTATATTTTTAATAATCAATCGATCAAATTTCATGTGGTCAATTGCATTTTTTAAAAATATGTGACAATTAGTTTTCAATGTTAAATAGTAATTAAGTGGATCTAATAAATAATTAAGCAAGAAAGAGGCTTAGTTAAGAACTTATTAGTTGTTGAGAAGTGAGAAAATTATAATTAAATATATTGAAGGAGCTTAACAATCTTTTGAGAATTCAACATAAAATTTTATCTTCACTATAATTATTAAGAGCTTTTAATTTGAATAAAAAGTTAAGATAATAGAACTTTGATAATCAAACACAATATTTCATCATTCTATTGCATTTAAGACTTAATTTAAGACTACAAGTTGCAAACACTTGAAAGAGATTTTAAATGTTTTTCTTTATCTTGAAAAGAGGTTCGTAATAAACTCAACGTCTCAAATAAAGCATGAAGAATAGATGTAATATCTCATGCCATATAGTCTTTACATATTATTAAAAAATTGTACATTATCAACGGAAACTTACCTACAGAAATTTTTTTGTAGTAAATTAGCGACATAAATTGCTTTCCGTAGGTAAAATTATTAGAAAAAGGTAATTTGCAACAGAATCGGTAAAAGAGGAGATCAAACTTTGCCGACGAAAGTTGGTGACGGAATAATGAAAGTCGTCGTAAAAATAAGTGACAATGGTTCTCAGCAAAAAAATGCCTACGAAATTTACCGACGAAACTTTTTTTTCGTTGGTAAATTCAAATGATGTTAAGGTTGTTGTTTTAATTGGAAACAAAACGATGTCGTTTGTTCAACCACAAACGACGTTGTTTCCTTATTACATTTAAACCACCAGACAACCTCTCCTCCCCTTCTTTCGAACGTCTCTAAAAAAGTTGTAAATTTTTTTCCTCTTCCCTCATCGTCGTCGTCATCATCGTCTTCAGTTCCCTATACTGTCGTC
Source organism: Erythroxylum reticulatum (assembly GCA_025504915.1). NCBI lineage: Eukaryota > Viridiplantae > Streptophyta > Magnoliopsida > Malpighiales > Erythroxylaceae > Erythroxylum > Erythroxylum reticulatum. The sequence continues at coordinate 19,720,914 of JANSVA010000008.1, read as the reverse complement.
GTCATCTTAGTCTACGGTTAATCGTTTATCGTGGTTAGTTATTCCTCCTTTGCACTTGGTTTTTTGTTTTGCTACTTATCGACACTAGGGAAGCTTTTGTTTGGGTTGGTTTTGGTTGATGTCGTTTGTGTTGTTTACATCTATTTTAGTTGTTAATGGTTCATTGTGTGTCTAAATGTGTTCCTATTGGTGAAGAATGTCACGTACCGGTGTTTTTGTTAATACTTAGGGATGAATTTCTTATGCCTTTAAAGTGTTCGATGAAAGTTATAAAGAGATAAATTTTAGTTTTAAAGTTCAAAAGAATGTGTTTCTATAAAGTGTTGCAATTTCTTATGCGTCTGAATGTGTTTTTGTTTGTTTCTTACTTTATTTATTTAATTCCAATTTCAAAATTTTGTTTTGTTTTAATATGGTAAGTTAAATGGATTCAGATACATTGTGGATAGCAATTTACTTGTTCTTAACCAATAACTTGATTGGTGAAAAAAGTATTGAAGTTTGTTAAAATTGATTGTCAATGTTTATATGTGTGATTAGGAGCATTAGAGCAAAATGTCTATACTTTTATAAGAAAAAGCTATATAGTAATACTTAAAATTGTTAGTTTACTGAAAATATATAATTAAAATAGTAGATGGTTTCCCGAATCTTAATTGTTAACAATAACAAAAGGTCAAAACATATACTAGGAAAAATTTGCCTTAATGATGATGGTTAAGTATAAGTTGATTAGTTTTAGAACTAAAAGCAATTAAATGAGACAAATCATTTATGACATGACACTGGTAGGGATAGAAAGGAATTTGGCATGTCTTTTGCACTTTTAGAATTAGTTTATACTCTACATTAATTATAGTCTTACTTAGGGGTTAGGGATTGGAGATAAAAATGTAATACCTATAGGTAGTTCTTAGGGCTTAAAACTTGAAATGGAAAATAAAACCTCCTAAAGTAGTTCCATAAGACTTGAAATGGAAAATGAAATGCTTATAGGTAGTTCTTAGGGCTTAAAACTAAACTAAAATGAAATGGAATCCCTAGCATAAATATTAGGGCTTTAAAGTGGAGAAAATGTTTGAAGTTATATCATTGGACTCGAAATAAAAATGAAACATTAAAGGTGGATGTCAGAGCTTAAAAATAAAATATTTAGAATGACCTTTAAATTAATCATGCACCTAATAATTAGTTAGACAACAATTTATATTAAAATAATTTCATAAATGATTAGTAAAAGTTAAACTTCTAACATCATAGAATATTTTTTAATAATTTAAATATTATTAATATTTTATTAAAATAAGTAAAATCAATTGAAAACACCTGAGGGTCTCATTAAAGACAATCATTTGTGTTAGCAATGCATCATACTCCCTTTTAAGAAAAACTAAACTAAAGCACTTAAGGACTTTAGTCTAAACCTCTTTTTGATATAAGTCTTGTTTAGTTGTAAAAGCTAGCTTAATATTATGGCTAGTATTTAAATAGAAATTGAGAATAATGGATAAACTCTCATTTATGAATTTACCTTCTACTAGCTAGTTTTTATTCATTGAACCATGTGAAAGCCTTAACCACCTCCTTTTAAACTATTTTTTTCTTCAATCTATGTGGAAATCTATGGTACTCATTTTCAATATTCACTAGATATGTCCTTGGCAAAGCTCTCCACTTTGGATTATATCTTATTCTAATAGGAACTATGAAGTAGGAAACTTGATTTAGTTGACACTTAGCTATTTTGTTTATTACATATGGAAAGAAAGAACTAACATGAATTCTAATAAACAAAACAAGAACTAGCAAGAACTCTTACACAAGATAATTCAATGGATAAGAGAAACTACATGGATAAAAATATCATTTTTCAACCAAAGCCAAGCATCTAACTAAAACCTATATAACTAATTGTCTATTATCTTTCTTGCAGGTCGTATTCTGTGTTGAAGAGCGTCGATAACTGCTTCTACTAGATTAAAAAATTCAATTCTAGGTACCCACACAAACTTGGTGCTTGGAGATTAGTTCTTAATTTTTCTTTCAACCCATATCTTTTTTGGTTTACTTCATAAACATTACTTCAAAGAGAAACTTCTATAGATATGTCTATAATCACCATAAA
>JANSVA010000008.1:19698365-19715124 GCA_025504915.1 Erythroxylum reticulatum | reverse complement strand
CGAGATGAGTTTACACACTCATAACCCGTTCCAATTTACTATTTTACCCTTCCCATCGGTGATGGGATGTTACATACATGATCACAACATTCTTTTATACTTAAGTTATATGTTATAATTTGACAATGATCTTATATACTAGGTTGGTTTCGTCTGAAACGTGCTTTAGAAATATCTCATCCAAGTTTAGGGAGATGATGGATCTTGAGGGTTATGTATGGAAAAATATCTCTCAGACGACAAATGATTTTTATTATCACGAGTTTAAGGTACCAATATATTCTTTAATCTTTTTATTTGATCTAATTTTAATTAGATTAATATTGTAGTTTACAAGTACTTATAGTATGTTTTTCTTTTTTTTCATAAAGAACTTTTCTGGGACTCAAAATTTGATGTTATAATTTATAATTTATAATTTATAGGAGAGATGAGCTCGTACATGTTATTGAAACTTTCTTGGTTCGATACACAAGAATGATGTATGGCCTCCTTATATATTTAAAGAAATATGGAATCGTTGACAGCAATTTTAAGAATCACCTGAGGTAATGCCTATTTTAGAGCATAATTATGCAAATAGACATTGAGGACTAGAGGAAGAGACTCTACTCGTACACATTGGAGGATCTATGACCCACCAGGAGCATGCAAAGAAACATGTAAGTATCAAAACTGTACACTTATGTTCTAATTTTTTGTACTTTGATGTATGAAATTTGATTTCAATGTAATTTCATGTATGAAATTTGATTTCAATGTAATTTCATGTATAAAATTAGAATGACAATATATGTGCATTATGGAAAATAATAATGTTATAAATGTTTGGTTCCATTAATGGTTATGTTGTTGAGAAATTTTTTTGGTTTAACAGTGGGTAAATATTATAAAAATAGAGAAAACTCTGCCAAAATTTTTGTAAATTGTAGTCACTTAAACAATTTATTTTGATGTAGGAAAAGTCTATAGGTAGGAAGCCTACATTATGTTAGCTCTTTTTACAAACTCACACTAAGACGCATGATGACGTGACTTTCGTCAACACCCAATGCAGACAACTTCATATATGTAAAATCTATACTTTAATATTAATTCTTTAAAATTGTCACTTTTTAATATAAACAATTATAATGATAAGACCAAATACAAGAAAGCATTGAACGACAGTCTTAGAACTCTGAAACTATTGATGAGAGTCAGATATATCTTGATGCAGTAGGTGGTAGAGACCGTCGTGGAATGATTTTCGACTTAGGTTTATTTACTAACTCATGCTAATCATAATCTTACACATCCACTACAACTGGATCTTGTAGGTAGTCTACATCAAAATAAGAGAGTCGTTCATCTTGAAAACACAGTAGAGAGGCTGATGGAGTGCATAATCCAGCTCTGTAATGAGGTGGATGAGTTGAAGGGGAGGGACATGACCTCATCGTAGCAGTCAGAATATCCGCCTTCACTAACTGCATAGCTTAGATGGATAAGTGAATGTATTTGATGTTTTGCTATTCTTAAATTTTTGTATGAATTCTTAATTTATAATTATATTCAAGATATTATTGGTGTGTTATAATTTTTTTTATTATATTACCAATGAGAATGATTTTTACTTTATATTATCAATCAATGTTATATTATTTACAGAAATTAAATGTATAAAATAATCAAAAGATTATTGATAGAAAGCTTAAGTAGGAAGTAAGAAATGGTGTTTGAAATTTATCATAGTTAAATTTTCTGACAGAATTACAATATTCAATCGGTAAATTAGCAATGAAATATTTTAATTCTATAGGTAACTTACCGACAAAATGATATATTCCATCGAGACAATTTTAGTGACAAAAAATGTTGTTCGTAGGTAAAATTTTGTGGCCGATATTGTAATTATATCAGTAAATTTAGCGACAAAATTTTGTATTACTGTCGGTAATTGTACCGATAGAAATACAATATTTCGTCGGTAAATTTAGCGACAAAATTACAATATGCTGTTGTGAAATTTGCGACGAATTCACAATATTAATCGCTAAAATTTAGCTACGACCGTTTCTCTGATGACTCTTTCTGTCAATAATTTTCATCCCTAAATTTGTTTCCCAATGGAAAATAAAGATTTTCTGTCTATAATTTCCGTCACTAAAACCTATTTTTCATGTAGCGACATATTACTTTGTTAATCATTTATTATTGTTTGAGATCTTTAAATTGAATCAATTATATTTACATAAATATGAATGTTGCATTCTTTTAGCATACTATTTGATTATTTAAAGAAATGTATCAAAATTTTATAAATACCTAATTTAACCCCCAAACTTTTGGTATCTTCTAACTATTAGTATCAAAGCCTAAGTCGAATTAGCTAATAAATAGCATATTATGAGATCATCACTTAGTGAAAAGGGATAACAACATTAGTAGGGCACCAGTAATGACAATGATTATTTTTATTTTGAAACTGATATGGAATCTTTTTAATAGTTAAACAAATTGACCTATATCGTATTGTAAAAAAAAATCCTATTGGTTTAACTAAATCCTTTTTCATAAGTGGTGTAATCGTGAATACCATACAGAACTTAGTACCAGATTAGGTTTTGATACGGTATTGTACTAATACCGATCAACACCTCATACCGTTTTGGGTAATTTTTTAGATTTATAAAATAGGCCATGAATTTTTTAAAAAATTGCAAAATAATCCATTGTCCTATTGTGCAGTTGTATTGTATACTTTTAATCCTATCTCTAAAAATTATAATAATAAATAATATTCGCAATTAATATGAAACACAATAATTTTTAGATATTTCATATATAAATAATAATCACAATTTATATGAAAAAGACAATCATCATCATACAAATATAAAATTAAGAACAATATATAGTATTTAAAATATTACAATTTTAATTTTCATTATATAATAAAAATAATTACGTCAAAACATCTAATAAAAAGAATAATAATTATTCTTAACTTTCAAATTATTACAATTTACAACAAAAGTTTGTGATAAGGAAACAACTAAGTAGAATTGAAATATGAAACAAAAACATATGTTATTTAATTTACTTTCAATTAAATATATTATATTTAATTAATTAAAATGAATTATTAGTAAAATTATAAATATCTTAATTTAATTTATAAAATTATTTTAATAAGTATTATTAAATATAATTAAATTTTAAAATAATTTTAAAATATAAATTTGAAGTCAAACTTGATTTAATAATTAAAATATATAAAATAAAATATTTATATTTTTGAAAAAAATTAAAAAATAGAGTAAAAATTGAACTAAATAATTAATTAAAAAACTTTGAAAAAAGAAAGGGAAATTTTTAATTTTTTTTGAAAATTTTGCTAATAAGTTCCTATAATTTTGAAAATTTACGGTACCAGTCAATATATGGCTGGTATTATAAATACCAATCGGTACTAAACGAAATAGGCCGGTATTGACCAGTATTTATACTCGGTACATAAAACCTTTTTTGTACCGTACCAACCGATATGGAAAGAAATTCAAAACCATGGGTGTAACTACAACCATCACTAAGAAGCTAAGTAGGACTGAAATAAGAAAAATATTTTAATATATAGGTTAATGAAAAATGGAAAAAAGGCTTATTGTCATAAATAGTAAGAATGTACATATTACATATAATATCTTAAAAATAAATGAGCTTCAAAGCATATCTATATGGAAACCAACCATAAAAATTAACATGTACTTGAAGTTACATACAAGGGCAATTTCCAAGTGGAAAAAAGTAAAGTAAATATGTTATCATATTAATATGAATTATACTATATGAAGCATGATGAACCTATTTTTAATAATATATGCTCATTTCTTTAGTATTATACATTGATCAAATTGTCTTAGCAAACTCATGTTAACTTTAAATTAGTGAGAAAGATAAGTCACTTTTTAAGGACATGGGTACTAGAGGTGATGACTATATAAAAAGTGAAGAATTAAAATACTTTTCCTCTTAAATAATACATTAAATCTCTCCTCACATATGAGATATGATTTAAGAGGTATAAAATGTGGGAGGTATAATTAAAAAGGAAAGAATTCCTTCCAAGGCCTTAAAGGGTGATAATAAAGATGATGAGATGACCACCTCAAGACGAAGATAAAATAATTGTTATTGTAAAATTCAGTAAAATCAAAGTTTAAAGGAAAGTGATCGAAATAAAGAAGAAAAAAGTGATTTTTAAAGAAAAAATAATATCGTTATTAAGAGTATAGGACACTAATATCAAATTTCAAGGTTCCACTATAAGAAAGAATAAAAGAAAAAAGAAGTTTAAGTAGAAAGAAATCTTGAAATGTATATAAAATGGTTCAAATAAGTCAAAAATCCTGCTAACATCTGAAGTTTGGAAAAGTCCGTAACCTTACCTTAACTAATAGAGAGATTATTTCTAATCTAGATGCATATATAAAAGAGAATAAAAAATTAAATAATGAAATGGAAAACATGAAAAAAAGATATTACTAACTTAAAGTCCTTGTCATTCAAGGTTTAATAAAGGAATAAAATTTAGATACTTTTCTTTGTGTTTTAAACATTAAAGGTGGAACTTATGAGTACTGCTTTTACAATGTAAACACGTGTATGAGTATGAGTATGAGCCATTTATGAATACTAACAAATAAGTTCACATTTTTGTAAAAAAGTGATTTCTTAAGTCATGTATCCTTATTAAGAAGTCAATGAAAAAACAAACTTTTCTTTGATTATCCTTTTTTTTTAATGTCAACAACATATCCTCAAATAAGTATGAAAGTCTTGTTAAAGATAAGGATTTATGGGGGGCATGTTGATGGTATCAATTATGTTCCTAACAAAAATAAGAATAAAGATGAATATACCAAATGGGAAGTTAGGATGCTCAAATAATGGAATGGATTTTGAGATATATTGAGCCTAATATCATCTTGAATCTTTGACCCTTTAGGACTACAATTGAAATGCGGTCTTATAAAAGAGGCTTTATAACCAATATAACACTAGTACTTGGTTTTAACTTGAGCATGAATTAGCCACTCTCCAACATGTAAGTCTCTCAAATTTTTAACTCTATTCTGTTTCTTAAATAAATGGGTTGTTTGAGGTCAATATGTTGAAGTTAAAACTAACTTAAAGGAACTATCTAAATAGTTCATAAGCAAATCAACTATAAGTTGTATGGCTATATGCATATTTACTTTGATTGGAACAGTATGTAGAACATGACTACGAATGCGTGGTTAGAAAAGCACCAAAAGATTACCTTACACAATACATTGCCATGTGATCAATATGCTTAGAAGAGTGTGAAACGATATCACTACTATCAAGTCACTAGAAGATAAGTACGCAATTTCATTCTAGACAACCAGCTGAATAGGTAATTAACTATATCATGACGAATATTGCATAACGGTACCTACTATATTAAGGCTATACAACAACTTCCATATTAACGTTACAAATGATATGTTAATAGTTTGGAGTATAGATAAACTCTTAAGAACATATATTTTAAGGGCTTTGAAATATTTTATAGAAATAATTTTTGGAAGAATAAAAGTAGAAAATTCAAATGAAAATTATGTTATGAGGGAATTGTGTAAATTGAAATAAATTAAGAATACCCTTTTGGGTGCTTATATGAGTTAGCTAATGTGTTTTGTTGAGAGTTTTGCTCAGTCATATTTAATAAAGTGATTTTTTGAAAATTAAATTAATATTATTTGTAAGTCTTTATTGAAATTCAAATATGAAAAGTATGCTTTTAGGTTATTCTTCACCCTTAAAGAAGTATATTGTACAAGCATTTATTTTTGCTCAAGTCAAAGGAGAAGATTATAATAACTTAAATAAGATTATAATAAATTAAATATTCAAGTGTTTAGGGAGTGGGCATAGATCCAAGGAGGGGACTAAACTACTACAAATAGTCGTAACATTCTCTCTTTCCTTGAACCTTATTGGTTACCAATTTGTATTATTTATTTTTTCCATACATGCAAACTTGAATATTTATACTGACAAAGCAAGTAAGGTCCTAACTCATAGTTCTGATGATAATAAAATATATTGCCACTAATTTTCTTATTATTGGTGATATTAATTTCTTAATTAAAATGGAATCAAACAATATATAGAAGATCAAGTTCAGTAGAAGGGCAAAGTAACAAAAAAATTAGTTAAATAATTTGAGAAATGAAAAAAAGAAACAAATTAAGTAAAGGGAAGTACAAATGTAATCCAAGTGAGTTCCAAGAAAATGCAATTCAAAAACCAAGAAAAAGAAGGAATTAAGCATTTCAAGATGTAACAAATCATTATAATATTTAATGTAATTTTCTTTTGGTAAATGGTCTAGGGGTTCAATCATTACATGATTATTTACATATAAGAAATAATGTATAAATGTCTTCGAAATCAAGAAGATTTTTTTTATTTCAAAGGGGAGATCTTAATCTTCAAATAAAGTTTAGAAAACTTTTAAAATGTTTTTAAGTCAAGTTTTTATTAAAAGAGGGTGTTTTATGTGTTAAAAAATTTTAAGTGTTGAAATTGTTGACTTAAAGTGTTTTGAAAGTTGAATTATGTAAGGGTTAAAATATTATAAGGGTTTTAAGAGACTACCTAAACATCACAATAAAAATCTATTGCTTCTTCAATAGGTTGGATTCATAAAGAACACAACCTGGTTATAACCCCATATTTATTAACATAACACCTATACAATAACTTGTCCAAGCTTATATTATGAATTGATTGAAATTGAAATTATGAAATTAACACAAGGACATCAAATTAGAGCACAATCACTTAGCAATTGAGAAATCGCACAAGACAAGATCAAACAATTATGGGAAGAGGGGATTCATTCTATCATTAATTACTACGTTAATTACTTTTGATGTAATTGGTATCGGTCTTCAAATTTTGAAAGGTTGATTATTCTCTCTCAAGTCTTAATCATTAAACCCTAAATCATAATCCCTAATTGAATCTGAATTTATGATTTTGCAATTTCTCAATTAACAAAACAACCCATGTTCTAATTAGCTCTTAAGCAATCTAATAGACAATCAGGTCTTCACACAAGATCTCTCTTTGTATAATTAGCAATTTGATGTTTATGTGATTATTAGGTTGTTAATTTTCATTACCTAACCCAATCATGTTACTATTGGTTTAATCTCTCAATATGTTACTGAAGTATGCAAAAACCATAAACAATCGCAATACTCAAACATATTAATATTAAAAGCAATTAAATCATAATTGATTAAAGAATCAACCCCAAATGAAGCTAGAACATCCTTAATAAAGTATTCATCATCCTTATATCCAAATCATACATCATATGAAGTAAATAATAAGAGAAATAAAAATTACTTTGAAAGGAATAACAAGGAGTGGCTCACAATGCTCCTCCTCCTCTTCTTCTCCTCCTCTTCTCTCCTTCTTCTCTCTTCCTTGACTTCTTCATCCAAATGGTAAGATGGAGGCTTAGCTCATTAGGGTCATCATATTTCCTTTTATAATTATTTTTCCTTTTAGGGTAAAAACTAGGTTTTACATAGGCCAAAAAGTCCAAAATGGCCTTTTAAAAAAGAAGACGGAAGTAGATCACCATGTATATCTCGCATTTTTCATAATCATAACCCTTTAAAACGAGTTTCTGTCATAATTATGACCCTTGGCTAGATAACTTTTGTCACAACCTTGACAGGGATGTCACGATCGTAGCCTGGCACTTTCTCTTACTTCTCTCGATCATCTTTATCTGATTTTAAACACTAACAAACACATTAAAATACCTCAAGCACACAAAATTAGAGTCCAATGACATGCTATAAACCATATAGTACTCAAAAACATAAACACATATTCACATTACATAAGTCTAATCCTAGACATGCACAATTAATCTAATCACCACCTAAAAATACACTAAAATACCTACTAAAACATGATATAAACTATAGCTACCACACAGTACCGTGTTGTTGACCTATGTTAACATTAAATTTTATTTAAAAATAGGGTTTCTAGTAGTGTTAAAGGAACATTGGCCTGTGTTTAACACAAAACCTAGGGTTTTATGTTAAAAAAGAGGAAAAAGAGAGGATAGAGGGGACAAATGTCTAGAAGGACAAAAAATCAACCCTAAGATAGAGGAGACTCAATAGCACATCATAGAGAAACAATCTTAGTTAAAGACAAGATCCCATTATGATTAGTCAATAAATAACAAGATTGAACCCATAAGAACTTTATCTTTGATCTTGTTTTCTATTATTTTTATAAATTTTCTTTTGTTTTATTATAAACTAAATTAGGATATAAATTTAAATGAGATAAATGTAACATCCCACTATCATAGAGCATATACCAACATTCTAGGGAATATCCAAGCACATACCCAACGGAAGCGGCATGTTAGAATAGTCACATCAACTTATCATGGCATTGTATAGAACATAAGCATTTGGAAGAACTGAGTGTCCTCATATTGTTTGTAGCCATGAGCTTACATTGTCATTATAGTCTATAATTCATGTATTTACATTACCAAAGACATATGAGATTCTTTGCATTTGATTCACAACATAAACACTCATAATTCATGTCTATATAATATATACCATGTGAAAGTTCATAGCTTTATACAACATGTAAAACATAAAACTGGGTACTGGACTAAAATAATCTAACTACATGCTTCAGAATCAGTTGACCAGACCTTTGAGCCATTCTTGATTCCAAAACAAACAATACTAGGCTATTACTAAATTGTCTTAAAAGCTAAGTCTCCCCAGTACTTGAAAATTAACGTTGCAATTTTGATGAGTTTATGAATTCAATGAGTGAACTATCATCAATGTGTTCACTCAAGTAAGGACATAACATCATAAACATATAATCCAAATTCTCAAATATACCACATTCTTCAAAAACAATTCCCATTTATCAAATCATTTAGTTTGAATACCAAATCATGATATATGTATCTCATATCTCAACCAACACATTATAAACACAAACATCTCATGTAATCATCCCAAATAATCCAATCACTCATCTTAATCATTCAGTTCAACATGTACATAAACATTTCATATTAATATTTCAACATAATTCAATAATTCTTCATAACTATTCACATGACATATACGTGATATATATATATATATATATATATATAAATGCAAATGTACATGTGACTCTACTTTCTTTTTATTTTGTTGTGACCGAGTGCCAATTTAACTGTCCCATATCTGTTGCAAATTTCGGGCTCATTTCAGACACTGTCCCTTACACATTATGGATACTGGGCTCATTAATCATTAAGCCTGTGGCACTTTGTGCACATTTCTAAGCTTTAAGCTCCTGTCCACACTGGTCACTCCTGTCAAAACTCCTTTATCTGATCATATATATCAATGTCATGAAATGCATCAAATCATATAATATGCCATCAACAACTTTTATTCAGTGTACTTAGGCATTTATCGCATTCATCGGATCTAATTCCAACATTCAAAACTTAGTTGAGCACTCATTTCCCACATTCACATACAAGGAGATAACACTTCTAATACATTCCTAAATATTGAACTTCTTGGATAATAAATGTTTGGAATTATCAACATCACAATATCAATATCAGTTCAAAATACTTATAAAGATTAATTAAGACAATTCAAACATATATACATATATTGCACATTTAGGTTACTCACAGTATGTTCCATATTAGCTATTGCCTTGATGATTTGGTAATGTCTGCATGCTGTCAATCAATTTGTGTTTCTATATCATGCAATACACACATATCTACACATTACTAACTTGTTTAATCAAATGAGTACTCAATCATACACATGTATATGTGTTATGTTTAATGCATGCTCAATTGACTATCCTGAGTGTGTAACCTTATTCACAAGTCTTGCTCATTCATTCATCAAAGCTTGTATATATCTTGTTTGTAATTAGGTTATGCCTTAAGTAAGTTTGGTTACTCTCAATTGATCAATCATACATTCACCAATCCTTTTCATTATATTTGCAAAATTTCCCAATTCTCAATTTTCCAACGATATATAGCCCAGAATTGTTGGACATCTCGGGTAAAAGTTGTAGTCCTTAAAAGGGGAGATACTTAGGAGTATAAAGATGCATCGTTTGTAAAGATGCATCGTCTGTAAAGAGGTATCATCTGTGATGACGTCATTACGTCTATAGGGATGTATCGTCTGTGATGATGTCACATCGTCTGTGATGACGTCATTACATCTGTAGGGATGTATCGTCTATAAAGATGCATCGTCTACAAAGAGGTATCGTCAATGAAAATGTATCATCTGTGATGATGTCACATTATCTGTGATGACGTCATTACGTCTATAAAGATGCATCGTTTGTAAAGAGGTATTGTATGTAAAGATGTATCGTCTATGATGACATCATATCGTTTATAATGACGTCATATCGTCTATAGAGTTATATCGTTTGTATTGTCTATAAAGATGTATCGTCTTAAGAGTTGCATCGTCTTAAGTTGACTTTGCTTCGTCTTAAGTTGACTTTGCTTCGTCTTAAGTTGACTCTGCTTCGTTTTAAGAGCTGCATCGTCTTAAGTTGACTTTGTTTTGTGTTAAGTTGACTTCGTTTCGTCTTAGGAGTTGCATCATTTGAAGTTGACTTTGCTTCGTCTTAAGTTGACTCCGCTTTGTCTAAAGAGTTGCATCGTTTTAGGTTGACTTAGCTTCATCTTAAGTTAACTCCGCTTCATCTGTCTTTCCATTTCATCTATCTTTTCGATTCGTCTGTTTCCTACTTCGTCTATCTTTTCATTTCATCTATTTTCTACTTTGTCTGTCTTTTCACTTCGTCTACCTTTCTGTTTCGTCTGTCTTTTTGCTTCTTCTGGTTTTTGCCTAGGTGACCAATACTTCTCCTTCTGTACACTATTCATTTGATGCTATCGTCTGCTCCATTTTTGACCCTTCAGATAATAGAATCTACTTTCGAGGTCTGCATGGAAATTCTAGATCTCAAAGTCTTCTTTCAAAACGCCCTAAGGTGGTATTAATATGATATCCCAAATGACAATTATGTTAATTTCCCTAAGATAAGTGCAACATGATTGAGGTCAAAACCCTGTTTGTTTTTTTAGCCACAACCTTGTTATGGGATCACCAAATGAGATGACTCTTGTCTTTAATTAAACTAGAGATATAGAGCTTCAAATATTCTGGACAAGTCTGTTTAAAATTTCATTTTGGGGTTTCCCAAAATCTGTTTGAAAGTAGGAAAAGGGAGTTGCTTTGATGTCTGTCCTGGTGTGGGCTAGCCACTCATGTGGGATAGTGACTAAAGAGGGTTCCTTGAAATAACTCGATAGGAAGTTTTACTCACGCTTTATGACCCCGAATGTTGGGCTTCGAAATTGGGGTCTAACATTTTGTGGTATCAAAGCAAGAGTTAGGTTCCGAAAATGGGATCCAACAAATATGGTATCAAACCAAGAGTTGGGTTCCAGAAACGGGATCCAACAGATATGGTATCAGAGCGACTAGGTTTAGGTCCAAGAATAGGAATAGGTTTAGGAGTATCCTAGGCATGAAGTGGGTAGTCTAAGACATGAAATGAACATGCATTATTTTAAACTGAATAACATGTATTGTTTTGAATGGTTTTACAAGATTTGAAATGTTTTATATGATTTGAAATTGTTTTTGCATAAACTAAAGATTTTTAATGATTTTAAATTGAAGGAGTGGAAAATGTCACCTCGAAAGAGACTTCGAGTAGCTGTGACCCAATCTAGCTCTCACCAAGGGAGCACGGATGAATCCTATATCCCTTTCAAGATGCTGGGACACAGCCTGCTCCTGATTCTGAGGCACCTAGTATGCAATATGAAGTGCCACTGCCTCCTCCTCCTGTGTCTGCTATGGACCCATGGTTCTTTTAAGCCTTTGCTTAGGCTTTCACATATTTCATGGGCCAAAGGTCACAAGTGCCAGTGCCAGCTTTAGTAGATAGAAGTGGGCAATATGATAAGCTCTGCAAGTATGGGGCTGTAGATTTTAGTGGAACTATAAATCCAAAAGAGGTTAAAGCCTGGTTGAAGAGGATCGAGAGGATTCTAATTCAAATGAAGTATTCTGATGAGGAGAAACTGGATTATGTAGTTAGTTTACTGCAAGGAGATGCACTGCATTGGTGGGAGTTAGTGCCCCACAGTTAGGATTTACCTCCGGTGTTGTCATGGAGAGACTTTTTGGAAGCTTTCAGGAGGAAGTACTTCTCGAGGGTCTATATCCAAGAGAAGGTTAGGGAGTTCCTAAACTTCACACAGAGGGACATGAGTGTGAGTGAATATGAGTTGAAGTTCACCCAGTTGTCACGATGTGCAACCAACATTTTTGCTAATGAGGAGGGTAAGTGCCGCAAGTTTGAGGGAGGACTACATTTAGGGATCAAGGAGAAAGTCTTAATCCACAATTTCTATGACTACCAGCAAATGGTAGATGCTGCACTCTAGGCTGAGAAATTGGAGAATATAAAGAGTGAAGTGAGTAGGAAGGGGAAGAATAGGGACCAGTCTTCTAAGAAAGGAATGAGTGCTCCAATGTCTGAGAGGAGTACAAGGGGTCACCATACTCAGAGTGAAGTAGGAAGTAGTGGTCCTACCAAGAGCAAGTAGGCAAGAGTAGCCACAGAGCAAACCTCAAGTGTGAGAGGCACTGGAAGGACGGGGAGGAGCATATTCATAAACCCTCAGTGTGAGCATTATGGGAAGCTTCATAAAGGAGAGTGCTTTAGGTTACTTGGAGAATGCTTCCGGTGCAGAGAGAAGGATACATGATCAGGGATTGTCCCCAAGCAACGAAAAAAGAGGGGTCACAGTTGCAAGCCGCCAGGAGAGCAGAAACAGTGGGGACTAGGCAAATCACTGAGATAGGCAGTTTTGGAGCTGCAAGGAAGGCTATTCCTCCAAGAAGGCCAAGGGGTCAGGCTCAGGCAAGGGTGTTCTCCATATTAGAGAGGAAGCTACAGCCGCACCTGAAGTGGTCACGGGTATGGCTCATTTATTCAATTCTGCAGTATATGTGTTGATTGATTTTGGCTCCACGCATTTATTTGTTTCTACAAGCATGACATTACATGATGTTGATTTGAGGCCTTTGGGTAGTCCTTTAATTGTTAGTACTCCTCTAGAGAGGAATGTCATTATAAATCAAGTGTATAGGGATTTTAATCACTTCTTCGAGGGTGCACAACTGGTAGTGGACTTACTACCCCTAGATTTAAAGGGGCTAGATGTCATACTGAGAATGAACGTTATAGAGAAGTATCATGTGAAGTTAGATTGTGGCCTTAAAGAGGTTAAGTTTGATTTGGGCAATGGTGAGAAGGTGATTTTTAGGGGGGATAGGAAAACACCATCACTAAGAATTATTTCAGCTTTGCTAGTTGACAGAATGATGGGAAAAGGGTGTGAAGCATTTTTGGTGTATATTGTGGACACTGATGTTAATGAAGGGAAGCTGGAGGATTTTTCGATTGTGAAAGAGTTTCCAGATGTGTTCCCAGAGGACTTACCTAGTTTCTAACCGGTGAGGGAAATCGAGTTTCCCATCGACTTGATTTCCAGAACTGCAACTATTTCTATACCACCCTATAGAATGACTCCAGCGGAGCTGAAGGAGCTTAAGGCACAGTTGGAAGAACTGCTAAAGAAGGGGTGCATAAGGCCGAGTTCATCATTATGGGGAGCGCCAGTCCTGTTTGTTAAGAAGAAGGATGGAACATGGCATATGTGCATTGATTATCGGAGGCTCAACAAGGTGACTATTAAGAATAAGTATCCTTTACCCAGATTGATGATCTATTTGACCATCTGCAAGGAGCAAGTATCTTCTCCAAGATTGATCGCAGGTCAGGCTATCATCAGCTCAGAATCAGGGAGTTTGATATAAACAAGACATCCTTCAGAACATGGTATGGACATTACGAGTTTCTAGTTATACCTTTCGGACTAACCAATGCTCCAGCTGCTTTTATGGATCTTATAAATATGGTATTCAAGAAATATCTAGATCAGTTTGTCATAGTGTTTATCGATGACATTCTGGTGTATTCCAAGAATGAAGGAGAACATAAGGAACATCTCAGGATTGTGTTGCAGACATTGAGGAAGAGGGAACTTTATGCTAAGTTCAGCAAGTATGAGTTTTGGCTTTATGAGGTGATATTCCTTGGGTATGTGATTTCGAAAGATGAGGTACATGTTGATCCGAGGAAGGTTAAAGCTGTGGTAAATTGACATGCACCTAAGACAGTAACAGAGGTGAGGAGTTTTCTGGGTTTGGCAAGATATTATAGGAGATTCGTTGAGGGATTCTCTATGATAGCAGCTTCGATGACAAAGTTATTGAGGAAGAATCAGAAATTTATCTGGAGTGAGGAATGTCAAAAAAGCTTTGAGGAGCTCAAGTGCAGATTAACAAGTGCTCCAGTTTTGATTTTCCCAACTAGAGATGAGGCTTATACAATATACAGTGATGCCTCAAGAAAGGGTCTGGGTTGTGTATTGATGTAGAGAGATAGGGTGATAACTTATGCTTCACGACAACTGAAGCCTTATGAGTTGAATTATCCGACCCATGATTTGGAATTGATAGCAGTAATTTTTTCCTTGAAGATTTAGAGACACTATCTATATGGAGTTCAAACGAAGATTTTTACTAATCATAAAAGTCTTAAGTATTTATTGAGCCAGAAGGAATTAAATTAGAGACAGAGAAGGTGGTTAGAGTTGCTCAAGGATTATGCCTTGTTGATTGAGTACCATTTAGGAAAGGCTAATGTAGTGGTAGATGCTTTGAGTAGGAAGTCATCAATATCCCATGTTCAGATATTTTATCTACCATTATTAAAAGAGATGGCTAAGCTTGGAATAATCTTGAAACAGGGGGAGCCAGATTGTATCATTGCAAATTTAGAGTGAGACCAATGCTCGGGGAAAGAGTTAAAGAGTTACAAGCACAAGATGTAGAATTGAGTAAACTCTGAGAAGAAATCCAAGATGGTAAGAAATCTGAAGTGGTAGTGAGGGAGGATGGACTTATGGTTATAGGGAATAGACTTTGTATCCCGAATGTCAAGGAAGTAAAGGATGAGATATTGAATGAGGCACACAAGGCGCCTTATGCCATGCACCCAGGTAGCACCAGGATGTATAGAGATTTGAGAGAGCATTTATGGTGGAAAGGCATAAAGAGGGATGTAGCAGAATATGCAAGTAAGTGTCTAGTGTGTCAGCAAGTCAAAGCTGAACACCAAGCATCAGGCAAGTTAAGGCCATTGTCCATTCTTGAGTGGAAATGGCAATGTGTAACCACGGATTTTCTGATAGGTTTGTCCAAGACCAGTAAGAAGCATGATGCCATATGGGTCATTGATGATCGGTTGACAAAGTCAACCCATTTTTTAGCAATTAAACAGACTGATTCTCTGCAAGTGCTAGCAAAGAAGTATATTGATGAGATAGTAAGATTACACGGGATTCCAGATTCTATAGTTTCTGATAGGGATCCTCGATTCATTTAGAGATTCTAGGGAAGCTTACAAGAGGTTCTAGGGACCAAGTTAAATTTCAGTACAACTTATCACCCCCAAACAGATGGTCAATCTGAAAGGACCATTTAGACACTTGAGGGAATACTTAGGGCATATATGATGGATTTCAAAGGAGCTTGGGATGAGCATTTGCCATTGGTCCAATTTGCTTATAATAATTCATACCATTCAGGCATTCAGATGGCTCCTTATGAAGTGCTGTATGGACAGAGATGTAGAAATCTGATATGCTGGGATGAAGAAGGAGAAAGGAAACTAATAGGCCCAGAGTTGATTCAGATAACAGTTGACCAAGTCAAGATAGTTAAGCAAAGACTTAAAGTGGCCCAAGGTAGAATGAAAAGCTATATATATGCACACCGGAAGGAGATGGAGTATGATTTCGAAGAGAAAGTTTTCCTTAAGACATCTCCATAGAAAGGAGTGATGAGATTCGGTAAGAAGGGCAAGTTAAGCTCAAGATATGTGGGTCCCTATGAGATTGTTGAGGGGATTAGACCAATAGCCTATAGATTGGCGCTGCCATCGGAATTATCACAGATTCATGATGTCTTTCGTGTTTCCATATTGAGGAGCTATAGATTGGATCCCTCCCACATCATTCAGACCACTGAGATTCAGTTAAGAGATGATTTGAGTTATGAAGAGATTCTAGCGGAGATCTTGATCACTAAGGAAAAGGTTCTTACGAAGAAGACGGTTCAACTAGTAAAAGTCCTGTAGAGAAACCATCTGTAAAAGAGGCCATGTGTGAGCCCTTGGAAGCCATGAGGGAGAAGTACCCACAACTCTTCAATGATGAAATTCTTTTAAGAGGGGGAGAAATGTTGGCCCCTAAATTTTTTTTATAACTAAGCGTGATTAAATTGACTTTAAGGTCTCGCTAGATTTATATGTGATGGAATTAATGAGCTTACTAATATGGGTAAGATAATATGACATAGGATAAGGGAATTGAAGTATTAAAGTAGTAGGAGAGTGCAAGGACGATTTTGGCAAGTCACATAAGTTTAGAAACAATAAGGCTTTAAATGAAGGGCAAAATGGACATTGTGAAATCATTAAG
>JANSVA010000008.1:19679668-19698265 GCA_025504915.1 Erythroxylum reticulatum | reverse complement strand
ATAAATTAAATCCATTAGCTTCAAACCAAGTATAAAGGTTGAAGTTAAAGAGTGATGTTATTAGTTATTTGAAATAGTGATCTAATTAAGTAAACTTTAGTATTCATAACAATGTGTTCACTTATGCATCAAAAGTTTAAGTAAAATTTCAAACTATAAATAATCATATACTGATTTTAAAGTTTTTATTTAATAAGAGTTCTGAAGATTTTTTAAAGTTAAAGCATCTTTCATATATATGTTCATTTTATACACTAAGTTGAGTTTTATGGATTTTCTTAAAGTTTGAAGGATCATGATGTAAATATGATTTATTTATTATTTGATGCAAGTAACAAAATGTTGACAATTTGATAATCTTTATAGTTGGATGATTATTGGAAAATTTCAATTATCCTGTTGAATTCTTTCACAGTGTTATGACATATAATTAAAGAGTAATGAAATTGATTCACATGAAAATAACAAACTGTTCAAATGTGGGAAATTTGATATACTAATTACTTTACTTTTTAGCATGATTTTGAGAGTATTTAGTTTGGGATTTGACATTTTTGGAGGGTTTGGCATTTAATATGGCTTATATTATGTTTGTAGGTATTATTTGAGTTCTTTGATGAAGAAAGATAACATTTGTAGGAAATTAAGACAAATTTGAGCTTAAATGGAACCTACTAGGTGCTAAGTCATATTGGTTTCAAGTGTTAGCTACATACTAGTTGGAGGGACTAGAGAAGTAGAACCTAACTAGCTCTAGTTTCGAAAATGAGATAAGCATGAGTGTATTATTGGACAAAAAAATTAGAGAAGTAGAATCTATCTAGTGTCAGAGTCGTACTTATGACTGGGGCCCAACTTATTAATGTCTTTACACATTTGGAGCCAGAAACTTATTGATACTGATGTGGAGATAGGTATAGCATCAAATTCATAATATGCAATCTAGGGATGTGAAAAAACACAAATTCAATCATCTTAGGACTCTATTATATAATCCTTGTTATAAATACTTTTATTAAGGTTAAGTTGGAGAGCTCTTTAGGATGCATGTGATAGCCACCTTATGTTTTCATTATATTTTTAAGGTTTATTAACATCTGGAAGGTATAAGAGAAAGGACTAGAAGAAGATTTGCTTCAACATAGATGCAATTAAGGATATTTTGTTTTATATATTTTTTCTGTTTTTTATTTTATGATAAGATTGACATTTTAATTTTATCTTCATTATGTTTAGTAATTAAATCCTTATTTAGGGTTAAGGATGTAGTTTATACTGGATATTCAATTATTCATAAATAAATTGTTATTGTTATTATTGTGAAAACTAAAGTGATTAACTATGTCGACACAAGTCACTAATTTCATTTTGAATTCTTCAATAAAGGTGAGATATTGAGAG
The DNA here is from genome assembly GCA_025504915.1 of Erythroxylum reticulatum. NCBI lineage: Eukaryota > Viridiplantae > Streptophyta > Magnoliopsida > Malpighiales > Erythroxylaceae > Erythroxylum > Erythroxylum reticulatum. The sequence continues at coordinate 19,696,864 of JANSVA010000008.1, read as the reverse complement.
AGTTGAATAAAACATTTATTAACCTTATACCAAAATTGCCTAACTTTAAATGTTCGAAGGAATATTGATCAATTTCTTATCGCAACATTACGTACAAAGTTATTTCTAATTTTCTTAAATTTGAAAATTATATTGAAACCAATCGTTAATCTAGCTTAAAGAGCTTTCGTTCAAAAGAGGCAAATTGGAGATAACATCTTATCATCTCAAGAATTTTTTAAGAACTACAATAAGAAACATTATTTAAAACTTATTTAATAAAGATTGACTTTCACAAAACATTTAACTCCATTAATTAGAACTTTATCCTGTACTCCCTGATGACTTTTGGATTCCTTCCAAGATGATCGATTTATTCAAAAAAGATAAGTTTTTCCAAAACAGGATTCATCCATATGAGGAAGTAGAATCCTAATTAAAGACAAATTAAGCTACCTAGTATAGATTAGATCCTTACTAGTAGGTAATAACCAATGATGTTTTCATCTTTCCATCAACTTTCAATGTATTTGTTCATGATAAATTTGATATATCAAAGATGTAAAATTAATTGGGATCAACTGATATACTAGTATTTTCATATACATGGAACTAACCTTTAGAAGTAGGTTTATAGAAAACTACTTAATTAGGTTTATAAAACAAAAAAAATTGCTAAGAGTACCAAAGATGTTTCCAAGAGAAGCTAGTGACTATTCTAATGATTTTTACTTTTATATGACAATGATACCATATATTTTCCCTATTACAAATTTATCACTCACTAACTATGCAATTAAACCTATTATTAGCAAGCAATATAATGGTATATAGGGTGTCGAATCCCATAAAGAAACAATATAGATTAGAAACCCTAAAACTATTTGAGATTATTTCTAGATTTTGATTCTCTATTGGAAGATAACTTAAAATTGATTATCGAAGGATAGAGAAGCATTCTAATAGCTAACCCTAGCTTTTAGAGAGAGAGAGGGTATTTTTAAGATGTGTTTTCTATAAAATATAACTAAAGTCTGTTAAAAATTAGAGTTTTCCCCCTTAAATACATTTTAATAAAAATAAAAAAAATGGTCTAGAGCACATCAGTGACCTAAACTATAGGTCTCACCAACTCATCTGGGTGATAAACATGACCTCTAGTACAATTATGCCTCTAAGTTATAGAACTCCTTGTTTCTTTTAGATTAATATATGGACTCTAGCATGTTTATGTCTCCTAACTATGGATCTTTTTTTCGTCTTTTTTCCTTACATATAATCTCTTATAAGGAAATTATTCAAATTGTTTCACTTGTTATAAGCTAGCACACAAGCATAAGCCAAATCATGTTCTTTAAACAATTGTAAATTTCTTTATATATTTTCTTATAATGGTGTTAAATTATAATATCATCTAAAGGTCCAATTTGAATAGTTACCTGAAAAGATATCAAAAATTAAGTAGAATAATCAAGAAAATAGATTTATGTTTCATGCACATCAAATATCCTTACACTTAAAGCTTCTTCTTGTCCTTCAATTTTCAATTTTGTTATTTCCATATCCCTTTTTCTTCCTTGATTACCTTTAGCTCTTCTTCCTTGTCCTTTTGTGTGTTTTCACTCCTGTTCTCTTCCTTCCCCTCTTTCTTTTTATTATCCCATCTATCTTTTTTGTTAGTGTCTTAGTGTGACTTCTTCTTCCCTTCGCTCTACCTTCTTTTTCTTCATATTGTGGCTTGCTTTTTTGGAGCTTCTCCAAGCAAGAGGTTTCTACTTGGAGTTGGAGCTTCTCTAAGCAAAAGGTTTCTACTTGGAGTTTTCTTCCTTCTTTAAGAAAGGGTAATTATATATGTTTCTTTTCAAATCAAGGGCTATTTTTTTATCGTTATGCACTTCTTTCCTTGTTTTATGTTTTTTGTCATTCTAAGAATGATTTTCTAAATCTACCCTCACTGAGCTTTTGCTCTCCTATTTTCTAGCTCTTATCCTTTTTATTTTCATGAGCTATTTCTTTCAGTTTTACCTAAGATGCTTTCCACCTCTCCCTCTTTGCTTTTCCCTGACCCGTGTTGCCTCCATCCTTATATTTTTAATACCCCTCCTCCTTCATCTTAGTTCTATAATATGTCTCGCATGCTGCCCCCCCCCCCTGGAAACCTAGAAAGCCTCCATCCAGCTCCTTGAGCCATCATTCCTTTAATACTCCCCATCTTATTTCTTCTCAAGTCCCTTTTACTCCCTCCCAACTTCCTTCTTCTCTGCCCCTCCCCCATCCAATAGCCCTAATCCAAGACTTAACTAGAAGTAAGTAACTAGGGATACTTTAAAGATATATCTTCATTATTTCCCACATCCCTCTATAGATGGATCATCTGTAGTTACTCCTGTAGAGATTCTCAAGGAAAGTTCCTTATCCTATGCCTTTACAGTGGTTAATTTCTTCATAGGGAAAAGGCTAGCATTTCCCTTTATTAAGTCTCGGGGTCTTAAAAACCAAAAAATTCAAGGTTTGGAGGACATCCTAAGAATTAGAACAACTTTTTCTTATTCAAGTTCTCCAAACTTATAGGTAAATAAAAGTCTATAGAAGCTGATATATGGCACTTCTGTTGCATGTCTTTATTTATTCAACCTTGGAAGATGGGTATTAATCTTGATAACATTATGCATAATTAAATACTAATTTAGATCAATTTCTATAAATTGCCTTTAGAATATTGGTAAACTAAGGGGCTTAGTATGTGGCTAGCATCATAAGGAGGCCATTATATCTAGATGAGGCCACTGCCTTAAGATTTAGAATTGCTTTCTTGAGACTTTATGTCTTAGTAGAGCTTAAGCAATATCTTCCCGACATCATTCCAATAATGAGGCTAAGTGAGGATGATACATTGATAAAGGAAACAATTAGAGTATTATACCAGTGAAATTCAAACTTAAAGTAGCAAGGAAAGACTTGGAAAGCTATTGGTCAAAATTATATGAAGGGGATTACCATGATGGGGCCTGATAGTTCAAACAAACAAGCTATTGATCCAAATAAAACAAATAAGAATGCTTCTACCTCAACTCGTTCAATACATACATTCTTATAGCTAGAGAAATCTAAAGAAATTTATAAGAATAATGAGCTAATCAATTCCAATATAGTGATCAATGTAGACAAGAATTTAGACTCATGTCATATTAAGTTTTTCCAGCTAATAAGCCTCCATCTATGTTTCATTGTCCTATCATTGTTTCTAAGGTTTTTCATATTATTCTTTCCTATAATACTCCTAAGAATGGACTTAAAATTTTAAAGAAAAGAATATCTTATCATAAATTGAAGGGCAAGGTTACGATCTCTACATACATATTTATATGTCAATAGTTGTATGAAATACCTACTGCCTTAATTACCCTAAAAAGTAGCAAGTTATTTGTGACTACTTGAAATTAAAAAAGCCACTCATTGTTGGCCTTTTGAAAGGAAAACTTAATAAGGAAAAATGTAAACAACTCTAGTTCTTTAATACAAACTAGAAAATTATCACCAATCATAAGTCACATATCTATGGAAGAATTATTAATAGATATGATCCTAATAGAATATATATTCTAAGCTCTACTATAACTGACTAGTGTTTTAACTTTATGCTAAGATAGATGAATCAAACCCTGCCGAGATCTTTTTTATTTACGTTTCCAATTTTATCTTCCAAAGATCCTTTTTATGAAACAATCTGAGGCACTACTTCAGCATTATTAGAGATCCCTAGATACAGTTCAGGGACTTTAATAATATCATATTTTCTTATGAATGTAATGGGATACTATTTAATAAGGTGCTTTGTAATAAATTCAGAACCTATGCATCTTGCATTGAGGTTACATACTTGAAAAGAGAGGGCACTTCTTCTTATAGTCTAACAAATAAGAGTCGCATTGGTTAGTGAGGAAAAATTATGGTTAACCAAGACTAGTTAATAAAATTCCCTAAGATTATAATTAATTTTAGTAGCTATTTAACCCTATATCATACACCTATTGAGATATATGAACTTCTTAGTGAACAAATAAAAAACTCTCCATTTAGATTTTTTAATTTCCTAAGTGAACAAAAGGGTTTTAGGGGGCTTTAGCAAAAGGATTGAATAAGAGTTAAAAGGATAATGACTTTATAATTCCCCTAATGATCTGTCACTTCAAATTTACGAAAAGGAAATCGTAACCAGATTACATTTTACATCTAAATGATCATTTCGTCCTGATTAAGCAAAAATCTCAACTATAGTGGATTAAGGATGGAGATAGTAGTAGCAAATTATTCTTTAGATCCTTAGGCTCAAGGAGGAACCAAAATAGAATCTCCTATCTCATTTTAGATTATCGCTATAACTTTAGAAGCCAAAACCAATTACTGACTCATCCCTTTGAGTTTTTCAAAAACACACTGGTTACTCTAGCCTCCAACATTTCCTCAATTGCTAGTCTAAAAACCTTTATTCCTAATATGTTCACTAGCCAACAATGCAACTTCCTTACTAGTCCTTAATCTAAGGAGGAGCTAAAGAAGGCTATATTTATTATGAATCTAAGCAAGGCCCCTGATTAATGGTCTTAATATTCAATGCACATTTATTCCTAAAGGATTGAGGAATTTTAAAGTCATATTTCTAAAGTAATTAAATAATTCTTAACTAATGCTAGAATATTAAGAGCTTAGGATTCTACTCATCACTGATTAGTCCCAAGGTACAAAATCCTTTTAAGTTGAGTGAGTGCAAGTCCATTTCTTGTTATAAAATATTTTACAAACTTTAGGTAAATATATTAAAACACGTCTTCCCTTCTATCACCAATCTATCTCAAATTGCTTTCATTAAAGGAAGGATCATAGGGGATAATATTCTCCTTATCTAAGAATTCTTGAAAAAAAGTATCATTTTAAAGGTTCTAAAAAGAATGAGCATTGAAAATTAATCTTCAAAAATATTTTGATGTTATGGCTTAAAACTTTGTACTTTATTCCTTAAATGCTTTTAGATTTCCTTATGTTTTCATTACATGGATAACTTAATGTATAAACACTCCTTATACTGCATTGTTCAATAGGGAAGCAACCAAACTCTTTAAGGGTGCTAGGGGTATTATACAAGGTGATCCCATTACCTGACCTTTCTAACATATACATTGAGGTGTTCATCTAACTTACTTACCATAATATTCAATTAGGAAGTAGCTTTAAATTCCACAAAAATGTGAATAAAATTGCATTTTTAACTTAAACTTTGTAGATGATATCCTTTTAATATGTAAGGATGGGCAAATTTTAACTACATTTTTTATGAATTACTTTGATGAATATAGAAATTTGTCATCTCTTTACATAAACAAAGAAAAGATCTTGAAGATTTGAGCTAATGCAATGGATAACTAGCATCTCTTTACTCAAGTATCAAATTTGGAACAAAAGCTTACTCAATTTAAGTAACTGGGAGTACCTATTTATTCTAAGAAAGCTTAATTCTAGGCCTATAAACATCTCCATGATATAGTGAGGAAAAGAATAGACAATTGGTGTAACAAATGCATTTTATTTGTAGGCAGGATACAATTAGCCAATTCTATAGTTAGGAGTTTGCATATCTTTTTGTTTGATCATTAGGGAATAGCTCTTTTATATGGATATGGTACGATAATTAGGGGAACTTAGGCCCCTTTTTTCTACACCTAACTTTTAACCCACAAGAATGAGCTATCCTAATAATTCTTAAGTTAGTTAATTAATGGGAGTAGTTGGTGTAATGGAAATAGAAGAGGTGAGATGATCCTAAGAAGCTTCCTTGTATACAATCCTAATATCCATAATAAAGATAGGGTGGTATGGTTAAGTTAGTCGTCTAGGACCTTCACAAATAAAACCTGTAAGGAAATCTTTAGAAATCAAGACCCTAAATATGATCACTACACTTTGGTTTGGAGCAAAATCGTTCTTCTCAGGATTTGCTTTAGTCTTTAACTTGCTACACAAAATTGACTAAGTACTATAGACAAAGTTAAATTTGCCTCTTCATTTAATACCATATAATGTATTTGCTTTATTTCTTGTGAAGAAACATACCACCTTTTCTCTTAATGTTACTACACCAAGAATATTTGAATGTCTATTCAACATCTTTTTAACTTCTGTTGTTATGCAATTAGTTGAAACAACATTACACAGTGAATATCTTCTTATCATCCTTCTCACAAAGATGATTTTTGGTTCTTTATGTTGGATTCTGGTCACACTGTATATATATATATGGTGGGAGAGAAATGATATGTTGTTTAAAGGGATAGGATTCTAGCTTAATCACTCAAGGAAATATTGGCAGATTTGAAAATGATGGCTAGTTAAAGTAAAAAAAATTATCCTTTTCCCCTGAATTGATCTTTAGATGGAGACTTTGACATCAATATTTTTCTTGTTTCCCCTTAGCTTAGAGTGTCCAAAAATGTCTTTGATTTTGTACTCATCTTTTGCTTACTTGTCATTCTCTACAAGGAAGTCTATTTTCCTATCATTGGAACTAATCCTATGACTTTTCCAAACTCTGGCTAACTCATGGAACTTATGATTATATCACTCATTAATTTCTTTATAATTTTGATAAAGGATGCCTTACTAGGTTATATAATGATAAGATTTTGTAAATGCTAATTCCTAGGGGAATGATATGAATTGTCATTTCACTTTCGTGGTTAACTTTCACCAACATTTTGATTGTTCCCCTTTATGATCGATTTTATTTTTATAAATTTGGATTTTAAATTTTGGTTCCATTGTAACTTTTAGAACAAACCTTATAATGGCTTAACCATCTCTTTTGGAATATGAATATTAAATTTCCAAAAAAAAGTTTTCAATTCCATTACTCTTAACTTAAAAAGGTAGCAGTTATAAGAAAGACTTTAACAAATCAATCAAAGTAATCAAAACTATACATTATTCATCCAATCGTATTGTTTATCAATTAGTTAGATATTTGGATACTTGAATTAATTCATAAGTTAATTCAATTCAACCGAACAATCCTTTGAACATCAAGTTAATCTACAAAACTTAACCTAATGTAAAAATTGAATATACACGAGCAAGATGCTTAAACTTTGAAACATATTAAAATTAATAAAAAATAAAGCGTTAAACTTTGAAATAATAAAGGAGCATTCAAAGGTTTATTTGAAAGGTCGTATATCCTTTTAACTCGAAGAAAACATCTTGTTATGAATGCTTCTAGTGACTCGATTAGGTCACTATTTAAAATAACTACTAGCACTATTATTTAACTTTATCCTTTTCCCTTAGGTTAAAACTAGCAATGAGATTTTATTTATGCTCACTTATTAACATATTTTTATCAATTTTTCCAATAGGATACTAAAATTTTTACAAAGAATTTACTTTTAACACAAATATACTTGCAAATTCTAACAAAAGTATCATAATGCAAATTAAGTATCCGTCTTCAACATTAATAGAAAATAAGAAATAATTCGGTTGTTAATTGGACTTTTATATACTTAAGGCCAATGTTTGAATTAATCGCAAGTTAACAACGTAGCTGTAACTAATACCGAAAAGTACAGATTAATCCCACAATGATAGTGATTACTAATAATTACTTTTCTCCTATTATCTAACGTAAGGATTTGTTTTGATTTTTAATAAAGAAAATAAAAGATTAAACAATTAAAATAAATTAGGAAACAATAATGAACAATGAGATAGTGGAAATTGCTTGGAAAACAATTAATATCAAAATTTAATGTTAGGTAATGAATCCCCCTTAAACCATTAGATAATTGACCTTTTATCATGCAATTATTTTATTAACTATTGGACCATGGAATATCCTATCATATGATAATAACTTACTCAAGACTACTAACATATAATCCTAAGGTTATTAACCGAATTACTCAAGTTAAAGATTCTTATATTGCTTTACCAATTTGTGAATTTTGATATTAGGTTTGGCCCTAATCTAGAGGACATATGTCGACCTATCTCTAGGTTTGCAATTAACTCCTTTCAAATATGGTAGACCTATTCATACACAGGATTTCTCAATGAAATTAGATTATGAACTAATATTTCAAATTTATTAGAACATATATTAAACATGTAACTGAATCATAATAGATCAATTTAAAAAGTATATCAAATTAAATAATTAAAACATATTATCACACTAATTAGGATTTGTCACACTAAGGCACTAAATACGCTTAGTTACTCATAATAGAACATGAAATCAAACATAAACAAAAAGAAAAACGAATAGAGAACAAAGAGTTCATAATTTTAAATCTTCCTCTCTCTTCTATGGAATGTTCTTACAAGTTTGACATTTGACGTTGTAATCTAATGGATGTTTTGATGATTTCTTAATGTTTTCCATTTTTGTATATCAATATCGTCCATTCTCAGTGATCTCCAAATTTGGAATTGCCTCTAAATGTCTGCTCCTCTCTTTTTCCTCCATTCATATCTTTTTATAGTAATTTTTAAGGTTTTTGGGGGATATACAATCTAATACATTGCCGTGTTCTAGGCCATATATATCCCAAATCCTTCAGAATTTGAGATTTTGCATAAGATGAATGACGTACATGACCATAAACACGGCCATGTATCCCTTATTTGCTTCAGAACTTCATTTTATGTAGCATTTTCATCCATGTTGTCCTCCTTTTGGTTGATGAAGGTAATTATAACCTATAAATGCACTTGGAGCAATAAATACCAAATAAACAATAAAAGGATAAAATATCAAGTAAAAGTGCATCAAATACGAGGTACAAATATAGTCAAATATGCATCTATAAAAAATCCTTACACTTAAGCTTTTGTTTGTCCTCATGTAAACCATAATCAAAATTATAATTCTTACAACATATATCCTTAATTAATCTTAACCTTTCCATTCATACTATAAATCATCATATCATATTAATCAAACTAACATAAAAATAAATTCAAATTTTCCTAAAATTAAGTTCTTAAGTCAATACTAATAGTAATCACATGATAATTGCTTTAAAATAAAAAATATGTACCTTTATACCCTCACTAAGATTTCACTCATCACACATAAGTATTTAGGATGTAAAGTATAAAACTCTCAATCAATGTATAGAAGAACTCTTACCATATGCTTACAATAATATCACATCTCCACCACTTATATATAAACTAGAAACAAAAATCAAAAGGTATTTATACAGGTTGTACTGGGGCTTAGGTGTGATATGGTTAGGATGATAAAAAAGTGTTGAATTGAAGGAAATTTACTAAAGCGAGATTACAAGAAACTTGTTTACAAATACACACAAGTGTATTCACTATAAAACCAATGGTACTACATATTCTTTTCTTTTCTTCTTTTATGCTCATTTTTTTATCAATCACAATAATTTTTTTAGCATTCAATACCATAATTAAAGGAGAAATGGACATTTCAAGATTTTCAATTTTCAAACAAGCAAGTAATGTAAATAACCTTAAAGGTTCGAAACAATAAAATGACTTCAAAGAAAATTTAGGATAAAGGTTAATATGGGGGTTTTAATCAATGAAAAAGGCTAAGGCTCTACTTGGTTATTCCTAAAGATAAATTATAGGTAAGGTAATTATCAAAGAAATGGGCTAAAATGAATTGTTGAATCTAAATGCGTTATCACTTCATTGCTTCTAATTTAACAAGTACGGTCTCAATATGCATAATAAAAGTAAGTTATAGAATTTTTCAATTATACACGATAACACACATGAAATAAACAAAGAGCGTAAAATTTTCTAAATTTTTGCTCTAAAGTACAAAAACTCACGGAAAAGATGGATATATGTGTAAATAAAATGCAATTTCCATTCAACTTAATTATCTCAATGATTAATAAAACCATGACTTATAAAAGCAATTTTATTCTAACTATCATCCTTTTGCATACTAATTCTAATCAATATTCAATAATAAAATATAATATTGATGGACAAATTTTAATTAAGTCATAATACCAGTTTATAAAATTGTATAAGCAAGATTATAATAAGCTTAAGAAAATCATGAAAATCATTAATCCCTTCCCCACATGTAGAGTTGTACATTGTCCACAATGTACACAATATAAGTATATATAATAAGTGAGAAGGGTATATACCTAAATATGATAATTTTTCTAATTTTGATCCATCCAATAGTAGACTAATATCTTTGCAAAATAGGAAGAAAAAAGGGATAAAAATAACATGAAAATAACTAAAAATAAATATAAAATATTAAAATAGAATAAATATGAAGTTTAAAGAAAAACCTATCCTAATTCATAGCTTGCCTCTCATGTAGTGCTTGTTTAATGTTGTTAGCTCAAAATACCCAACACATTTAACCTTATCTTAGGTTTATAATGAGTGGCTTGCTTCCACCCTTTTTCTCCACAAGGCAGTTTCATAGCCTATAAACAAACCATATGTTGCAAGATGGTTATAAGGACATGATGTATTAAGTTAGTAAAACCAATTAACTACTGTACTGCCCTTTCAATAACAAACTATTAATAAAATAACTCCCTGAATTATCGATTGGGTCAAATAGTTTGTCTTGGAGGAAATGGGAACGTTGCATACTTAAGATGGCTACCAATGCCTCATCATAGTTTCCTTATTTGGTTCCTCAACCACCTTTGTCTATTCTTCTTCTTCTTGGACAAAGGTTTCTATCTCATCTTCTTCAATTACCTCATGCTACTTCTCTACTTCTTCTTCTTAGATGGAGGCTTTTTTTCTTCTTCATCTTCTCCGGAAGCTCCTTTTAGAATGTCAATCCATTCATGAAGCTAACCCTTATATTTTCTTCACTCTCAAATTCACATTGGTTGGCTTTCTTTTTGACAAGGAGTTCTATTAATTTATCTAAAATACTCTATAAAACCTTGAACTTTCCCAATAGTATTTTTAAATGAATAGTGAACTCGGGTAAATAGTATTTCCACCTGAATAGGGATTTTGACGAGCCAACCTAAAAAAAAAGAGTGAAAATACACAGAATAGGTATTAGAGTCAAATGACATTGAAACGGATCGAAAACAAGTCCAATCGGATGAATTTCAAAAATTTTATAAGTTTAGGACAAAAATGCCCTTTTTGGAAAATAATGGGTATTAATGCTTTTAAACCCATTCAAAAAATTTTAGGCATCTAATTACTAAGTATTGATCCTAATTAAAGTATCCCATGGTCAATTTGGTGGTGAGATGGCTATGGAATATTTTCGGGATTTAATCTGGTTAATAGGTGTCGTAATCCATGAAAGGGTGAATTGGTCTTTTTACATAAGTGGAGTTAATTAATAAATTTTAAATGAATCACATTTTTTGACCAATTACAAGACTCCATATGGTTTAAGAAACATTAAATTAGATGATGAGGAGTCATTTAAGATGTTTAATAAGAAAATGACACGTGTAAATTATTAAAGTAATATAAAATGCAAAAGAAGACAATTTGGTTTAATTGAAAGGAGGATTCGTGAGAACCAAAAAGAAAGAGAGAAAAGAAGAGAGAAAGAGTGAGAATTCGTCCAAGGAGAAGAGGAAGAAGAGAGGTGCAATTCTTGGTGGATTTGGAGTAGAAATTGAAGAAATCTTGACCTAGGATTGGTGTTCACCAATGTCCTAAGAGATTATGAGGAAAAAGTGGTAAGCTTCCTAGCTTAATTTTCTTATCGGTTTTCTTGAGTAAGATGGATGTGTTTAAAAACAATGTTGTCTTGGTATTACTTTGATGTTTCTTTATATAGAATTAGTTGAATATGACAAGATAGGAAAGTGTAGTGGGATTCTATCTTAGGTTAACTTAACCCAGTCCCAATGTTTTAGCCATAACTTGGCCTACAGACCTCCAAATTGAGTGATTCTAATTGTATATGAAACCTAAGACATAGTAATAAGAATATCTAGAAGATACCTATACCTAATTCTAGATGAATGATATTGAAATTTGAGATTGAAAGTGGTAACCTGATACTGTCCCTATGTTTAAACAGCTTGTGATATTTGGTTATTTTTTCATGATTTAGAAGTTTAAATGGCATGATTTTTTATGATGTGGAAACTAGATACATAAGTAAATAAATTTCTAGAAACCTAAAAACCTAATTTGAACATTTACTATGTGAAAATTAAGGAACAAGTGGAAGTATGGATTCTGGACATGGGTCATAACCGTGACTCATCATGCATGATTGTGATATGGTGAATTAAATTAGGTGAGATTGTGTTTTGAAGGAATTGGTAAGTTAGAATGGATAAAATGTGGAACTTAAGTGACTTTTCAAGTTAGATTTGGAAACAGTAACCAATAGGTTAGCTTACAAAAGTAAGCAGAAATATGATTAGCATACGTGTTACACGATAAAATACAAATCTCAAATTCAGTTAAACTGAATATATAGTTTTAAAGCCTTATTTCCTAATTTGAAAATGAATGCCTAAGCAAAATGCATTTTGTGTAGGTAAAGAAGAGTCATCGAACACGTGAGTGTGCTTATTGATAAGTGTGCAAAACTGTGAGTATATCTTTAAACTGATTTTATAAAAGAAAAATGGTTTATAAATGATAAAATACAAATTTCAAAAGTAGCTAAACCGAATATATAGTTTTAATGCCTTATTTCCTAATTTGGAAGTAAATTCCTAAGCAAATGCATTTTGTGTAGGTAAAGAAGCGTCATCAAACGCGTGAGTATGCTTGGCGATAAGTGCGCAAAATTGTGAGTATATCTTTAAACTAATTTTATGAAAGAAAAATGGTTTCTATTTTATCATGAAAAGTATATTTATGAATAAGTTCATTAGTTTTGCTATTTGAATTTCAAAGCTAATTTTTATGAGATTTATATATATGCTTTAAGCTGGCACCGAAATGAAATTTCATATGCACTGAATTGGCATGACAATGAAATTTGAACATGAACTGAATTGGTATAGACATGTGATACACCTATGTATTAATTGTTATTTAGCCTATGGTATGTCGTTAGGTCTCCTTATACATATGATTATACCAATCAGAGTACGTCCTAACATGTATGGAAAAGTCAATAGGGAGTGTATGTCACTAATGGTGGGCGGTCTCGTGTCTGTCAGTATGTCTTGTGCGTCGTCCTCCAAATGTATGGAGTATATATTGTGCTAACACTGTTAAGGGTAAGCAATGCAGAACCAGCTCTATAACTATTGATTTATATGTAATGTCAGCACTGTTATGAATAGGTGATGCAAAATTAGCTTCATAACAATCGATATATAGTGGTTAACCTAATGTAGGTAAGCGATGCAGAACTAGCTCCGATACTAGAGGTTAGCTAGGCACAAGTAAATGATGAAAAACCAGCTCCGTGGCCTTACACCTAATGGTACCAAATGGCAAGGAAAATTTTAAAAGAGAAAGTTCATGAAACTATTGATTTCCATCTCTATTTACCTTACAAGAAAAGAGGAACTTGATTGTGTTTTACACTTGCATTGATTATATGAATTTGTTATGTTAGATCATTGGTTATTGCTTAAGAAGAAAAGGAAATTATTTTTGTTCTTTATGGAGGTTAATGTTTGTATAAATGTTTCGATGGAAACTATAACACTCACTGAACTGGTTTAGCTCACCCTTTATTTTCTATTCTCTTTTTTAAAATTTTAACCTCCTAAGTGCACGCTCAGGGATTTCAGTAGTCGGGACTCCACCATTTAAGTAGCTACCTTTATCACGTGTAGCTGTGTAGGCAATTTTGCTTGTGCATTTGTTTTACATGTATTGCATAATTATGAGCATCTTTTGAACATCTTTTTTCTAAAGATAGATTGTAGATGTTTTACTACGCATAGTTCATCATCATCGTAAATATGTCCTAATCTTGGTTTTGTGAAAATATGGTTATTTATAAATGTTCTTTTCTTTAGCAAAATGTATGAATGTGTTTGACCCTTTGAGGTTGTTTCTGAATGGACTTGAAGTCTAGAAGTAGCAGTGGTGCTTTGGTTAAGTGGATAGAAGTGTTTTGAATTGCTTTTTAGGAGCCTTCAATTTTTGGTTTATTAAATAACAGTTGTTATGCTGCCGAAATTTTTAATGAAAGTTACTTTTATAAACTTCCACTGCTATTCCTTTTTCTTTTCTTTATATTAACTTTAAATTACTTTAAAGAAAAGGGAAAAGGCTTAGCTCTAGGGGAATTTTCCAATTGGACTGGATATTGACTGGAGGGTTTCATGGGGTGTCGAGTAGGTTGCCTAGTCATCAGCAAAGGGGCCTGTCAGTGCTGGTATTAGAGCTAAGTTACCCCTTTTTATTTAATGTATTTGCAAAATGTTTTTGAAGTTGTTTTCAAAGCGAGGTGACCTGTAAAATTGTTAGAACCCATTTTCGGAGCCCAAAATTTGATTTGGATACTAAAAGATATTTGGCCTGGGTCTCAAGACGAAACTCATGGTGGCCTTTCAGAATCGTCGCGTGAGGGTGGTGTGAAAGAAAGGTGTAAAGTATTTCAATCATAATGAATCTACGTGTGGCAGAAAAGGAGAGTTCGCCGCGGTAAAATATGGGTTCGTTATGGAGTTATCTCCATGCACCCTTCGGGAAAAGTTTGCCACGGCGTAAGTCATTCTTCTCCGCGGCGAAGTCGCCCTCGGAAAGGTTCACCGCGGCGAAACCCTAAGAAACCGAAACCCACAAACATTTTAAACAAACACTTACATTCAAATCTAACCTTCCAACTTACCCACTAGACCAATATAATCATACACAAATGGAATTTCAATTCTTCATTTCCTTACTGATTCAAAGAGTTTGAGCAAATACATATCATAATACACATCAAAACTTAAAACAAAATACATAAGGATGCTCAATGTTGATATGCTTATGAAGCTAACCAAAATCACTAACTTAGTACAAAAGTCTCTAACTTTCTTGGAGTTTCAAATGCCTTGTAAGGATCAACGATCTTCTCATTCTACACCTGAGGAGTGGAAGGTAATGGGGTGAGCTAGGAAGCTCAGTGGCTTATACATTTATAGCCATTGGCAACGAGCCACACATTCAAGCATATATATATATATATGTAATAATTCAATACTTAGCAATGTAAACTCACAACTCATATTAACGTATTATCTCCACGTAGAACATATCATGTAATTTATCCATCACAACATAACACTCAATTGTGCATCATGCTTAACCAATTAATTATAAAATGCATAACAAATGGCTCGAGAGTTCCGTAGAACAAAACAGATAAATTGAAGTTTATACCATGAACAAAACAAGTTCGATTTCTAAGGATCTCATTCAAACAACATTCAAAGGAAATTCGTAAACCTTCAATAATAACAAAAAATGCTAAAAATTGACTATAATCCTTTCAAAACCTAGACTTTCGGGTCAATTTTGCATGATCGTTATGATCAGGTAAATGAAGAAATTTGGTTACACTTCTTTTTAGAAACATGTTCTTCATAGTCTTAAGTTTTCAATTACACCAAAATCATTCAATTTGGTTTTGTAATTCGAAAGTTATACTCCAAACATTTTCTGACTGCTCTTATACTGAGGAAATATTCTATGGTCAATTACCTTCCAAACCTTGATATCCTCATATACTGAATTTAAACTTAATTTCTTCATACAACTTTTATCCCTATGTCTCTAGTTTACTTCAAATTAAAAATTACTTAATTTGGATAACTACACAAAAAGTTATGATCAAAATACTGAAGCATGTTCGGTGCTGGAAAGTTCGCCGCGGTGAACTTCACCCTTCAAGTTGGCCACGGTGAACGAACAAAAGTTGGTCGTGGCGAACTTTGACAGAAGCAACGCAAAACATGAGTCATTCTCCATATTTCACTTCTCATATTTCAAAAATAACGCGTAAACCATCCCTTTTACTTCATTTCCAACTCCATTTCAACCCAAAATCATTCACAAATACATCATAATCTATCTTTGATCATTAACCCTAAAAGATTAAAACATTTTCATATACCATTCATCAACAACTTCCTACACACATCCAACTTCATTTTCACTTCTAACTATCACTAAACATGGTTCATCCAACTATCAAGAAGGGTTAATGTTTATACTTACTTGTTTTAGCCTCAAAGTCTTCAAGATCTCCAAAAACCTAGCTTGATTTTCTCCTCTTCTTCTTTCCTTCTCACAGCCACGTTACTTCTCTTCTTCTTAACTAGCCAAAAATTTCCTTCTTTTAATTTATGCTCTTACTGGTTAAACGATGTCCATTTTGCGCTTGATCGGAACTTAAAATGAATGGACCTAAGTTAACCTATGTGTCATGAATTTCAATCTAATTTGGTAAGAAGTGGGGTTTTGATCTTTGAAAACACTAACTGTGCTAAATTGAATTGTAAGAAAAATATGTAAAGTGTATTTTTGGTTTTTGGGAATAGAAAATAGAGAGATTAAGATAAATGATTAAAGAGTAATATAATCCTATTGAAAATGAGCTTTGGCTATTATAGCTTGAAATTAATTTTGATGGGAGTGGAAATGTTGGCCGCTGTTTTTTTTTAAATAAACATGATAAATTAATTTAGGGTTTTGCCAGATTAAATTGTGTTGGGGTTAATTAGCATACTAATGTGAGTAAGATATTATGTTATAGGTTAAGGGAAATAAAGTGTCAAAATGATAAGACTTCATGAGGGGCATTGTTAGAACATTAATTAAGTTATAAAGTTTTAAAGCATTAAAGGAAGGGGAAAATGGGAAGAAGGAATTGTAGGCTTGTGTTTTAAAAGACAAACACGTTGGTGAAGAAGAATATAAGAGAGAAAAGACAAAAAATAAGAAAGAAGAGAGAGGGTGTGTCGATGGTTGAGAAAAAAAGGAGAGTTGAGCTAGGTTATAATTTTTCTAAGCCTTCAAGAGAGATTTTAAGAGTTATCAAGGAAGGAAAAAGAAAGAGGAAGATTAGAGCTTCCATTAGAGTTAAGAAATTCTTTAATTGGTGAAGATTTAAGGTAAGCTTATGTTAAATCTTTTGGAGTCTTAGAAGGGCTTTAGTTCTAAGATCGTAAAAAATGCATGGGTTTAAGTATTCTAGGATCAATTCATGCATGGGTTTCTTTGGGTTTCCAATTAGAGTTCTTTTGAATGAGG
>JANSVA010000008.1:19632189-19657034 GCA_025504915.1 Erythroxylum reticulatum | reverse complement strand
ATCTACATACTTTATTGTTTTGTTGTTCTCATACATCCCTTAGAAACTATTAATTGTATAGGTTAATAATAAGCTTTATTAACCCTATTTTTCCCTTAAGTCGTGTTTCATCCAAATAAGTTATTTGACTAAACCTAACTATTAAACAAACTAAAATAAACTCTCTATTTAATAGGACAGTCACATTATAATTAGTAAAATAAATTAATCTAGGTAACTACTGCATAATCTTAAGCTATTTAACCTATACTATGTTATACCTAATGATTCATCATCATTAATTTACCACAAATGGACTGAAAATACAAATGTTATGTATTGTATTTCATGTTCTAGCAATGGGTTTATACATAAACAATCTCTTGTGAGCGAGAATATAAATCATTCATAGATAAATACCCAAAACATTAAGCTAAGAATAATATAAACAATTTCTAAAGAGAGAGTCAATAATATACAATGAAGAGATGCTCAATTGTGATCTTCGACTTTAATTTCCCTTTCAAAATCGAAGGAAGAAGGATTATCCCTCGATGGACCTCAAAGAAATCAGATTTTTGTCGCCTTTCATGTTCCAAAAATGATTCATACCTCCTTTGGCTGCTCAAATGTCTATTTATATGAAAAACTAGGGTTTTGGGGAGATGTACAGTTGGATGCATGTCTGTGCATCAAACAATGTATTTTAAGAAAAATGCCATCATTAAATTTATACACGATTATGCGAGTGCATAAATGGCCCTACATTTTGCAGGTAATGTAAATTCTTCATTTTCTTGTCCCATCTTCATTCCGATCCATCTCCTTCTTTTTCTATAAAGAAAAATGAGTATGATCATTAAGAGAATGACTCAAAGAATGTGCTTTTAAATCATTTTAACGCTTGTGATTCCAAATTGTACCTAAAACAAAATATGAATCAAAATGAGTATTTTAAGCATTTCATAATATTAATCACTAAGTATTAAGGAATGAATATATAAACAATTAAGCACACATTAAAAGGCCAGTGGATAGGTATGGGTCTTTAGAATTTTTTAAAGATATTTTTGGTAGTATAGCATTGAAGTATTTGAGTAGGAAGATTTTGAGTAAAGGTTAAAAACTTATGTTTAACCAAGGAGGCTCTAATCGTGGTTTTGATGATAATAAAACATAAATACTACTAATAAGTATCGAGGTTATTTTATGTATTACTTATTATAAGCTCATCATGATCATCTTTAATAGTCTAAAAGGCTCACCATGCATAAACATTTGATTTCAGTTTATTGCATAAGTCTTTACATTCATTAAAAGGTATTGAAGCTTTTTTTTTCATATAAAAGCCTTTTGATTTTCAATATATCTTTTAAAAATCTTGGGAAGTGTTTTTAATCATAATGTCATTAATTAAATTAATTTTGAGCATTTAAAGGTTTTAAAATATGTTTTTGAGGTGATTGTTCAATTTATATAGTTGAGTGGTTAACTAATATAGGTAAAAGTTGTTAAATTTGAAGTACCGAGAGTTTGATATAACATTTGTTGTTGTATTGGTCAACAAATTTGTCATATCGTTGAGTAGTATCCTATACTAGCCAATCAGTATTATAACAATTAGTGAATATAGAGTTTGTAATGAATACTAGTCTACTAGTATGCTATAATGGTCTACTAATGCTTTACATATAGCCATTGTAATGGCTAATTTTTTAGCTCCAATAGCTCTTTGAGTTCTTAAAATACTATAAATTAGTGTTTTCTCATTGGTTTTAGCATCAAGAAGCATTTGATGTCCTTTATGAATATTTATAAAAATTTTTCAATTATTTGAGCATTCATTATCTCATTTTGACCATGAGAGCCTTTCTGTGATTATCAAAATATCCAAATGAGTAGGTTTGAGTTATATGCTATTTTTTAAGGTTTGTGGTCATTGTATTGGGTTTATATAAAGTGGTTTTATGTTCCTCTTTACCTTGAAGAAGGATTGAAAACAAGGTTCCTTTTTGCCAAAATAAAGATTGTACAAAGATTACTCTCTACCTTGAAAGAAAGAATTTTAGTGGAAATATAAGATGAGTATTGGAGTGGAAATAATTATGGATTGTTTATCAAATAATTTTAAATTTTGCATCTCTCTTCCCTTAATCTTTACTTTATTAATTAAAAATATAGATGAATTTCTTTACTTTCATATTATTCCTGCATTTTTGATAATTTGCAGACATTATTTTTACAAATTGGTATCATTTAATTAAAATCTTCAATTCAACCAATTTAACCCCTCTTGGAAGCCTTTAGGGAATAAGAAGTGGTATCAAAGTGGGTTTATAGGGATAATATTTCAAATGAAATCCTTTATTAAAGGTTATAATGAGATATTTAGGAGCATCTTTATCTTCCTTTAACCAATAGGATCAAAACATCAATAATTTTATAGAAATGACTACCTTTATTAGAAAAAAGAATGCAAATTTTCTTGATGGCCTAAAATGTCAATTTATATGAAATTGTCTTGACTGGTCCATATATTCCTACTAAAATTATAGATGATAGAAAAATTCCCAATTTAGAAGAGGAATGGGATCTTTAAGAAAATAATATTAATCTCCTTAAATAGTAAACTCTTCTACATTTTATTTTGTGCATTCGGAAAAAAAGAATTCAATATAGTCTTTATGTGTGAAACAATTCACAAAAATTAGGATGCACCAAAAGTTACTAATGAAGGAACAAATCATGTTAAGAAAAACAATGTTAGTGATTGTATTTTTTAGAGTTTCAATTATGAAATAGTCGTAAGTGCATAGCATAACTATTACTAGTACCTACAAGTAGGGTCAATCCTATGAGGCTTATGAGTACTATTAGTTTTTGATATCCTATTATCTATTCTAGATAATTGGTATTTATTTTTCACTTAAAAGAAAATAAAACTAATAAAGTAAAATAAATGGGTAGTAAGATTGAATCGAAGAATTAACTATCGATATTAAAAAATTAGTATTTAGCTTTTAAATCCCCCTAAAACCCTTAAAGAGATTTATCTTTAATTATGCAATTGTTTTTATTGATTTATTAGACTGTGGAGATTCCTATTATATGAAATAGTTAACCTTTAGTCTAATAATAACCAATCTTAAAGTTTTCAACCGAATTACTCATGTTAAAGTTTCTTGAATTGCTTTATTGACTTTGAATCCTTCTATTAGGTTTGATCCTAATCTAGAAGATTTATGTCATCCTATCTCTAGGGTTGCAATCAAATCCTTCCAATTACGGTAGATCTATTCACACAGTATTTCTCAATCTCTATGTTATGAAATCAGATTATAATATAATATTTAAGATCTATTAGAAAATAAATAAAACATGTAATCAGATCACAATATATTAATCGAACCAATTGCATTAATAAAAGAATCAAAACATATTAAAGTATCAATATAGGGTTTATCTAACTTAGACACTAAAGGAATTTAGTAACACATGATTGAAGACAAAATCAAACAATAACAGAAAGAAAAATGAATAGAAAATAAAGGATTCATAATTCTAAATCTCCCAATTTATCTCTTGTTGAATATTCTTACAAGTAGAGGTTTGATCTTGTATTCTCTTGGATGTTTTAATGGTTCCTTTATGTTTTCCGGTTCTTTGAATTAAAATCACCCCTTTTGAATGATCTCTGGTGCTATAATGACCTCCTAATGTTTGCTCTCTCTTTTTACCTCTGAATATGTCTTTTTATAGTAATTTTTAGGGTTCTGGGAGATGCACAGGATAATATATGACCTTGTATTAGACTATCTATAATCTAAAATACCTAAAATTTGTGATTCTGCACATCTTGAGAGAAGTGCACAGGTTGATGCACCCCATGCTTCTTTGCCTCAAATATTCATTTTATTCCTTTAAGTACATGAAGGCAATTATAACCTATAAACATAGTTAAAGCAAATTAAATACCAAATAAAAAGTATAAAATATCATGCAAAATATATTAAATATGGTGTATAAATATGGTCAATTATGTATTTATCAAACATCCCCACACTTATGCTTTTGCTTGTCCTTAAGGAAATTATAACCAAAATTATCCTAAAAGTAACTTTCTAAGCCTATATTAATAATACTGACATCAATAATTGCATTGAAATCAAGAGCAGACACCTTTACACCCTCACCAAGATTCCACTCAATATGCTTAAGTGTTTAGGGTGAAAAATATCAAAACTCTCAATCAATGCATAGTAGAATTGTTACTATAGGCTTGCAATTTTATCACATCTTCATTACTTATGTATAAACTAGAAACAAAATTCAAAAGGTCTTTATAAGGTTATAGTAGAGATTAGGTATGGCATGATTACGATCTTAAAAAGGGTTAAATTGAAGGAAATTTACTCAAAAGAAAATTATAAGAGTTGTTTACAAAACACTTAAGTCCTTTTAATGCAATTCTATTGTTACCATATACTTATTCACATTTTTTTTTTCTTATGTTTGTATTTTTTAGTTTTTAGTTTTTTGATCAATCAAAACACAATAATTCGAGCATTTAGTACCAAAATTAAAGAAATAATGGGACTTTGAAGAATTTCAAGTCTTAAACAAGTAAATAATGTAAATAACCTTGACCACATGTCATTACGCTAGTTAAAATAAAATAACTAGACTTATTACTATAACAGTGGTGAGTCTAGGTCGATCCCACAGAGAGTGTGTGTAAAGTTTATGAAATGAAATTAACTGGTGTTTAGGTTTAACAGGAGGGTTTTGTTTTTGAAATAAGAAAATAAAATGAAACTAACTAATAAGAATAAATTAAAGAAAACATGCAAAAAGTGATAAAAGTGGGGAATTTGGTAAGGACCTAGTTCTTTGATTAAATCTCAGCCTACACCTTAATTAAGCATATTTCATCAATTTATTGTTCTCAAACCTCTCCTAGAAACTATTAATCATGAGTTAATAATTAACCCAAGTTTTCCCTTAAGTTTTGTTTAATCAAGATACGATCGTTAATTAAACCTAACCACCAAACAACCTAGGATACGATCTTTAGATTTAATTAGGCAGTAGCATTACAAAAATGGATTAATCAAGGCAACAACTAGATACGATGCGTTATTTAACCTAGGTCATATTATCCCTAATGATTACGAATTGTTAGTGGCTACATATGAATTTTAACATAATAATTATGAATCATATCGAAATTCTATCAATGGTTTTGTAATTAATGATTCAATGAACGCATTAAAAGCATCAACTCATAATACCCAATGGGTTTATACATAAATAACTGAATAATAGTGAAAATACGATTATCCATACACAATACCCAAATCAATTAATATAGGATAACATAATCAATTCCTAATGAGAGAAAGAAACCAAAATAATAAAAAATACTTAACTCGGGTTGTTGGTATCAATGTTACCTCTAAACTGGCATCGGGATGCCTAGCTCTTCATTGGTCTTTCCCAAAAAAATGCTTCAGCGCCATTCCAACCCCTAGCCAAAAATCCTTTTGTAGCCCTCTCTTTACTGTAGTTGTAGCTTAATTTGACAATTAAGTTTTAATGTACCATGTTACTGTTCACTACCCTCTCTCATGCAGCTCTCACAGTTTCTCCTCACAAGCTCCAACCTTCTGTTCATGCTCGCAGCTCCTTGTTCTCCAGCCTGCCAAGCCGAAACCCTACGCCAGCTCTCTAAGCTGCACGCTTCTTCATGCCCATGCCTGCTGCGCCTCCACTGTGTTGTGATGGGACGAATAAGGATTTACCTCAATTCAAACCTTCTTCACTCTTCTTAGTTCTGCCCTTGCGTGTTGCCTTCTGTGTTTTAAGTAAAATGCTAACATTAAGCGCACAATGTCTATGTTACGTGGACATTGTTTACGTTTAACACACAACGTCTGCGTTCAGACATTGTTTGCATTTCAACTGCTCCTACCTCTCAAATATGCTATAGTTTTGGGCTGATTTTCAAATGCTTGCTTTGAAAATTTTCTACTTCTTTGTGTTCAATTTTCTTGTCTTTTAATTTTCTTCTTCTTGCTCCATGAAGACAAGTAAAAATTAATCTTAAGAAAATAACCCAAATGCAGCACTTTCGACTCACTTTGATTTATTTGCTTCCAAACTATACCTAAAATCATATATGAATTAAAGTGAGTATCTTAAGCATTTTCTTGTCAATAATGGCTAAATATAAATGATTAAATATATCAACAATTAAACATGTATCAAGTCTTCAAGGTTCAAAATAATAAAAAGGGCTTTAAGAAAATGGGATAAAGGATAATAATATGGGTTAATAACAATGAAGAAGGCTAAGGCTTAACTAGGTTATTCTTGAAGGATAAAATTATGGGTATTATAAATATCAAAGAAATATGCTAAAACAAGTTGTTGAATCTGGTTGCCTTCATCATATTAGTACTTCTAATTTAACAAATATGATCTTAATATGTATAATAAAAGGAAGTTTTAGAATCATTTTACTATATATAAGAACATATATGAATGAATAAAAAGAGCTTAAAATTTTTGGAATTCACTCTTAGGCTCAAAAGCTCACAAAGTAGATAAGTTGTATGTGTGTAAATAATATGTAGTTTAATTAAATTTTATTATTTCAATGAATACTAAAATTATGACTTATAAAGATAATTTTACTCTAACTATCATCCTTTTGCAAACTAATTCAAATCAATATTCAATAATGAAGTAAAGTATTGATTGGCATATTTCAAATAAGTCAAGATATCAATTCATAAAATTTTATAAACAAAATAAAAATAAACTTAAAGAAATTGTTAAAAATTCTTGAATCCCTTCCCCATGCTTAAAGTTGTACATTATCCTTAATGTACATAATATAAGTATATATTATAAGTGAGAAGGTTTAGTGGTACTTTCTTGAATATAATGGCTTTTCTGATTTCTTATCCATACAATATGAGGCTACATCCTTGTAAAACATAAAAAGAAAGGGATAAAAGGATAAAGAAAATAAAAATAAAAAATAAGTAAATAAATACAAAAAATGAAAATAAAAATAAGAAAAAATTTAAAGTAAAACCTATTCTAATTCCTGGGTTGCATCCCATGCAGCGCTTGTTTAATATCGTTAGCTCCAAGTAACCTACAGCTTGACCCTGATCCTAGGTCTATTATCAATGTCTTGCTTCCACCCTTCTTTCCACATAAGGGTTTTGTAGCCTATAAGATAATCATAAAGATATAATTTATAAAATCCATCAATCCAATCACATGCATTAATGCCCTTTTTAATGACAAACTATTAATAAAATAGGGAATAAAAAAAACTCCCTGAGTCATTGGTTGTCTCTAATAGTTTGTCTTCGAGGAAGTGGGAACCCTCCGTACTTAAGGTCACTACCAATGCCTCATTAGTAGTTTCCTTATTTGGTTCCTCCACTAGGCCTTCCTCAACCACCTCTGTCCACTCTTCTTCTTCTTCTTCTTCTTCTAGGATAAAGGCTTCTTGTCACATCCTGTTATCTGAATTAAGATTAAAATGGTGAATATTAGAGATTAATGAGAAATTCGGAAGCATAATTCATGTTTATGCATAATGTGACATACACATATACGTCACTATTGATTTTGCACATTACAATTATTTGTACATGCAATTATTGACATTTTCAGGTATAATTAATTTTAAAAAATGAAATTAAAATGTGAATTGTGAACTTTTTGAGCTGGAAATTTATTTGTAGAATAATCTGATTATTTTAGATTTTTGGTGAATTTTTGGGAATTTTTGAAAATTTGGAGTATTTTTGGATTAATAAAAATAAGAAAAATAAATAGACTAGTTAAATTGTGGCAAGTGGCAGCATTATATAGCGATATGTATTAAACCTGCAACAACCACATTGAGAAAGACCTCGGTTCCTTTATTGTTGTTCCTTCATACTGAAGGTTTTGTTAGACAAAAATAATCTGAAAACACTGAGTTGTGCTGTGGAAACTTGGTTATTGATTCTGAAACTAAAATAACGCTGTCAGTTTGTTGATAGAGGGTTGATTGCTATTTATCTTGTACACGTGATCCTTTTACACAACTGAAAGCTTGTTAAATCAAGTAAGTGAAGTTTTAAGGTTTTAGGTTCTGTCAATTTGATGATGAATTACAGTTTAGCAATGAATATATGCATGACTTATGTAGGGAGTAATTCGGTGATGGTGATGAGTTATATGAACGGGTAAATTTTGCTAATGAATAAGTTAGGTTTTATATGGGAATGGTCTTTGACTATGAAAATGATGCAAAAAATCATGAAAGTTGATGTATAAAAATATACTCTATTTTGTACTGAGAAATACGCAAAAGGTTTATCTTGCTCTGTACGTGCATGAATTTGTTGGGTGTTAGTTGAAATGGATTTAGATGAGTTTAATGAATATGAAATGAAGATTTAGTTGAAGTCATGGTATAGAGTCGATAAAATCATAAATTCATTATGAAATGAGGTTTTTGTTAGATATTAAAGCACATGCAGAAACATATATGCAGTAAAGTTAATGAACATGCTTTGTTTTCGTTATATATGCATAAATATTTGGGTAATGTTAGTGATGTATTTGCGTGAAGTTATAGTTAAAGAGAACATGGAGCACAATAAGGTGTTATGTTTTAAGAAGGAGTAAGATGATAGAAAATGTAGGCTGATGAGGGAAGGAAAAAGTGGAAAAGTGCAGAAGTTATAAAAATGCAATAGAGAGAGAGAGGAAGTATATAAAGTTTTGAACTTTTGATGTTTGAAGTGTAAATTTGAATATAACTTGTTTAAAGATTTTATGAGATATAGAAATGTAGAATGGATGGTTTAGAAGCGAGAAGATGAAAAAAAGAAAGAAAGAAAGAAAAAGAGAAGAAGTGCAGTTCAGTGAAGAAGATGAAGATGAAGATCTGGGTTTTAGAGAGAGAAAAGGTGATGGTTTGCATGTATGAGTTTATGAGCTAGAGTATTTTCCTAAAAAACTTTAAGTCTTTTGGCTATAACTTTTTCATCCGACCTCTAAATGACTTGAAACTTGAACCAATAGATTTCTAAGACATTTTTCTCTCTCCATAAAATTTTAGAGCTATCTAAGTTGATTTGAAAATGATTGATAGGATGAAAATGTGGAAGTCTGCTGGAATGTTATGAACTGGAGAGTCTTCATGATTATGCTTCGGTATTCTAATTATAACATGATCTGTAGATTTATAAATGAGTTGATTCTTGATTTAGATTAAACAAGACATATATCTACAGCTTTATTGAAGAAGTAAAATTTTAATTTTATCTCTAAGACTTTAAAAAATGGCATGAAATTGAGTTTTAACTTAGACTGTATCACTACCACGGACGGAAATAATGTCCTATTTCTATTGAATAAACTATATTGATGTAGACTGAATTAAACTAAGGTGTCTACAACTTACTCTCTTAGCTTTAAATTGGTATAAAGTTTGTAATTTTTGGATATTGAAATTGAGAGATATGGGTTGTACAACTTGAATGCATGATCATGCATTAACCAAAATTTCAAATGTACATATTCTTTGGTATTTTGAGCATAACTCATAGAATAATGAACCAAATTGAATGATCTTGGTTTCAATAGAGACTTAAGACATAGGAGAATAATTTGTTAGAAGGAATTGTTATCAAATTCCTTTCACTTTCCTTATGATAATGATTGTGTAAAATGGACCCAAAAGTGTACCTTTAAACAAATTTGAGTTAATCAATTGAATATGGATATTCGAATGATTATTGTGACAAGAATTGTCATGAACCTGTATTGTACATATTTGGTATACATGAATGTACATTAATGAATACATAATTGTGCAATATTATGATATATGTATGTATTATCTGCAAAGAGAAGCGCATTGAGTGACAACATCTAGACATTACTAGGACTTCAAGGCAATAGCTGTTTGGAGCATACTGTGAGTAACCTAAGATGGTCTCACTTTATTGTTTTATACATTTCAATGTATTGCTATCTTATTAAACTGTACTGAATTGTGCTGATTGTGTACTAGATTCTGGACAATAGTTATCTAAGCGTTTTGATTCATGAGAATGATATTAGAAGTGCTATTTGTATGTGAATGAGATTGCCTGTATGTTTTTTTTGATTCCCAAATGAAAAGTCGAATGTCGAACCTAGTTCGATGACTACTGCTACTGTAATTATTACTGTGATTGTTACTGCGACTACTATACTGTCATAATACCTGTAAATGGAAGTGAATGATGTTGATTACTAAATTGTGACATGCATTTCATTTCAATGCATGTAATATAAAGGAGTTGTGACTGATGTTATTACTGATAATGTTACTGATAAGAGCTTTAAGCTCTCGCATATGTGATTTGAGCCAATGGCTTACTGTGATTAATGAGCCCTATATCTATATTGGGTAAGGGATAGACTGACTGACTGTGCCTGAAAATTTTTGATACTGTAAAAGTACACAGTCACAATAATACAAAAATAAAATTGAGTCTCATATATATCGCATCCGCATATAATTTGAATTCATTGAATGATTTGCAAAGTTGTGTGAATGTTGTTATATGGTTGAACTGTTTAATTGAGAAATGATTTATTTGTGATAGTATTTAATACTTGTTAAGTGGATTTGAACTGTATGATTACATGCTATAATTAAGCTTGTTTTATTACATGAGTGAAACATCGAAAATGGTTACTAATTGAGTTTGCAAAACTCATCAAAATTGTATCGTTGCTTTTCAGGTTCAAGAGTGAGACGACCTAGCTTCTAAGACTCCATAGAAGCATATTTTGTGCAACTTTTATAGTCAGATTTGGCTAAATGGTCGGTCAGCCGGGATTGAGAATATAATTGTTTCTTTCTTGCTTATAGCATTCAGTGTGTACTGAGTTGTTTATGCTCATAAGATAATGTTATACAATATGGATGATATTGTGTTATATGAAACAATGTAAATTATGATTTTTGGTATAACATGATAACATTTTGGGCTTTCGAAAATGTGTGATTGATGGTTTAGTTTATGATGCCATGTTATGTACAGTGAAGGTGAGATCGTTAACATGTCATTTTTGTCAAGCATATACACGTGTATCCGATGGATGCACATGCATATGTTAGATGGGAATGGGGTGTTACACTTTTGGTCCAATTCCTTCAATTACCTCATGCCACTCCCTTATTTTCTCTATTGGATGGAGATTTCTTATTTTTTTAAAAGCTCATCTTGAAATGTCACTCCATTTATGAAATCAACCTTTGTCATTTCTTCATTCTTAAATTCATGTCAATTAGCTTTAATTTTAGCAAGGAGTTCCATTAATTTATCTGTAATACTTGCTTCGTCTTCCTCTTCCTCTTCTTCTTCTTCTTCTTCTTCTCCTTCTAGAAGCTTATTTCGATTCCTAAGGGTGATTGCCTTTCCATATTCTTAAATATTAGTTTCAGTAGAACTGGGCAAACTCACTTGCATCTCATTAGATATTATTTTTCCTAGTTAGTTGACTCAATTCACAAAATTTTGTATACAAGCCCCTACTTCCTGATGTCTCATGATTGATTCTTGAATGAAATCATACATCATATCTTCCAAAGATGGCTCGTTTATTGGAGGTGTCTAGATTATAATCTTTCCATTTATAGGCGTAAGAGTTTCTACACACCAAATTGTAGTTGTCTTATATAATATACCATGAGGTTGATTGTCTAGGCCTGACTGCTCCCTTATATAAATTGGTGCTTGACATTCATGATTGTAGCAATTACGCCTACCAGTGTCACGACACGACGTAGATATCGGTCAAGCCTCTAAAAATATATGGAAACACCTCTCTCCTTTGTATGGTGATGTTACAGATTACAGAGACATATTCTAGCTCCCATAATAGTACTATTTGTTTCATCCATCCATTATGAGTTGTGGGTATAATGCTAACTCTCAATTCCTAAACTAAACCACTTACAAATTGAAATTTAGAAAAGTTTAAAAAATAATTAAATGAATAAGCCAGAAATACAATAAGATATAAAAAAATACAATAAAATCAAAACAAAATAAAATAAAATATAAAAATTACTAAATTAATAAAATTCAGAGGTTCCTAATATCAATTTCCCTGGAAAAGATGTCAAAAAATTTATTGACTTTTCTAGATTGTGAATTATGAAATAACTGTAAGTGCAGGACATAGCACTAGCTAATACCGACAAGTACGAGTCAATCCCACGAGGATTATGAGTACTAGTAACTTTTTCTTATCTATTGTCTAGTCTAAAAAATTGGTTTTGATTTTAATATAAAAGAAAATAAAAATAAGCAAGTAAAATAAATGGGCAGTAAGATTGAATCAGAGAATTAAAGAAGCACTTAGTAAACTATCGATGTTAGAAAATTAGTTTCTAGCTTTGGAATCCTCCTAAAACCCTTAACAAATTGATCTTTTATTTTACAATTGTTTTATTGATTTATTGGACAGTAGAGATTCCTATGGTATGCTAATAGCTGACCTTAAGTCTATTAATAACTAATTCTAAGGTTTTTAACCAAATTGCTTAGGTTAAAGTTTATAAGATTGCTTTATCAAATTTTAAATCCCTCAATTAGGTTTAACCTTAATCTGGAAGAACTATGTCATCCTATCTATTGGGTGGCAATCAACTCCTTCCAATTGTGATAGATCTATTCATACATAAGATTTCTAAACCTCTATGTTATGAAATCATTTTATGATATAATATTCCAGATCTATTAGAACATAAATAAAACACATAATCGAATCACAATATATCAATCAAACTAATTAGACACTAAAGGATTTTAGTTGTGATTGAAGACGAAATCAAAAAATAATTGAAAGAAAAACAAATAGAAAATAAAGGGTTCATAATTCTAAATATCCCTTTTTATATTCTATCGAAGATTCTTATACGTGGAGGTTTGATCTTGTACTATGTTGGATCTTTTGATGGTTTCTTTGTGTTTTTCACTTCTGTAAAACAAAATCATCCCTTCTAAATGATTCCTAGCACTATAATCACCTTCTAATGTCTTCTCTCTCTCTTTGCCCTTGAATACATCTTTCTATAATAATTTTTAAGGTTTTGGGACTTGCTCAGGATGATACACGGTCATTTACTAGACCATGTATAACCTAAGCTGCCTAAAATTTGCGATTCTATATAGCCTGGGAAAAGTACATAGGCTGATGCATAGCCTTGTATCCCTTTTTTGTTTTAAAACTTCGTTTTATCTCATGCTTTCATCTAAATTCTTCTACTTTAAGTTCATGAAGGTAATTATCAGCTATAAACACACTTGGAGCAAATTTAGTACCAAATATATAATAAAAGTATAAAATATCAAACAAAATACATCAAATACTGGAATATAAAAATAGTCAATTATGCGTCTATCAGTTAGCATGCTATCTTAATGATATGAATTATTCGAAACAAAACTTGTTGAAAGCTTTTTAGTATGTATAATAGATTTATTAATATTTTCAATGCTCTCAAGGGTTTTAGAAAGACCTACACTAATGTTAAAGTGGTGAGAAAATTGCTTAGGTCACCACTAAAAACTAGGAAGCTAAAGTGATGGCTATACAAGAAGCTAAGAATCTAAAAACTATATCTTTAAAAGATCTTCTTGGATCAATTCTTACATGTAAAATAAGGATTCAAGATATGTATAAAGAAATGACAATTCTAATGAAAAAGAATTTAGCATTCAAACTCACAAAGTAAGAATCAAATGAAGAGGAATAGACCTTATTTAGTGAAAGTGATAGAGAAGATATTGCATTAATCACTAGAAGATTCAATAAATTCTTGAAGAAGAAATATGCAAAGAGCAAGGACTATAAAAGGGGTAAGATAGATTCAAAATGTAAATTAAAAAACACTATTTAGGTTGAATGTAGGAAACCTAAATATATGAAGTCAAAATTTCCTCTTCTTAAAAATAACAACAAACATGAAAGAAATTGCAAGGAGGAGAAAAGGAATAAAGTCATAAAGAAGGAACTTAAAGCCTCCACTCAAAACAATATAAGGGACTTCAAAAGTAAGCATTTAAAGGGAGATGTAGCTTATATGCGCTTTATGGTAAAAGATGACGAGGTACTTTATAAATCTAAATCATATGATAATTATAGTGACATTGATATGACATATGATGAACTTGTTGAGAATTTTGAAATTATGATCATAAAAAAGAAAGAGCTATCTTCCAAACTCAAAGAAGTTTAAAAGAATCGAGATGTATGCATGAGTGAAAATAAAAAGATAAAGAGTGAATTACATAACATTAAAGCTTCTAAAGGTGTTGACATAGTGGATAATCTTGACTTAATACACTTTAAAGCATGAGAATGAGGAGTTAAATAAGAAAGTTCATTATCTTAAAGACTCCTTATACAAGTTCACTAAAAAAAGTGAGAAACTAGAAAACATGTTAGGAGCTCAAAAGAGTCCTAATAATAGGTATGGAATTAGATTTAGTCATGGGAATGCTTCCAACACCAAAACTTCCTTTGTCATAGGAAAACATTTACATTGTGAAGAACCAATGCCTAAGATGGCAAACGAACATGGAACATCCACATATAAGCACACACAAAAACATCTACTAAGGCTTAAGCTAAGAGCAAGCCGTATGCTTTCTTGTATCATTCATAATAAAGACCTAGAATTTGATTTTCTTTTTAAAGAATAGGCATAACTTCTATTAAAAAAACATATTATATCATGCAATCTCACTAATTCCATAATAGACCTTACACCAAGCATAATTATATGAAACATTTTCACACTCCATACAAGCATCATTAAAATGAAAGAAACATGTCTCATATATACAACTATGCTAACACTTTTTGTTATCCAAAGAGAACATTCTAATCACTTACAAAAAGAAGAAGTTTTCATTACACTTATACACATAAAAAACAAGGAATAGATTCACACATCAAATTTATAATGGTCATTGTAATATTATCAAATTGTATGATATTATGGATTACTTTTGTGGTAAATACAGGCATATTGACAATTTTGACTTCACAAAACAAAGGGTAATGAATAAACCCTTAAGTAAGTAGGTTGAAAAGAAGAAGAGTAATATCTAAAGAATCAAACTCATTTGGGTACCTAAAACACATTAATTAGGCTATTTTGTAGGTTTTTAAGAGAAAAAAGGAACAAATGGTACTTGGATAGTGAGTTCTTAAGGCATATGACTAGTAATGCATCTTAATTCTCAAACTTTAGATACAAGTAAGGAGGATTGGTGACATTTGGAGATAATGCCAAGGGTAAGATAAATTGGCATAGGAAAAGTTAGTACAGAAGACCACACTAATATTGATAATGGACTTTTGTTGATGGATTGAAGCATAACTTATTAAGTGTGAGTCAACATATGAAAAAGGCTACAAATTATGCTTTAAAAGGAGATCATACATTGTATCTAGAGTAGTTGACAACAGTATTGCATTTTTGGGGAAAAAAGGTAATATATACAATTGTTCTTGATGATTTCTCTAATGAAGATATGAACCTTATAATGTTTCCTAGTGAATATGCATAGATTTAGCATAGGAAACTTGGAAAAGAAAACATGGACCTCATCTCTAACCTCAACACTAAAAGCTTTTAAACGGATTCCCAATAGTCAAATTTGAGAAAAAAAATATTTTTGGAGCTTTCCAAATTAGAAAACAAACTAAAAGCTCTTTCAAAAGAAAAAATTTGGTAACTTCCATTATACCTTTACAATTACTTCATATAGATTTGTTTGGACTAACTAGGATGATTAGTTTAGGGGTAAATTTTATGCTTTTATCATAATTGATGATTTTACTAGATCTACTTGGGTTTTATTCTTATAAAACAAAGATGAATGCTTTATAACTTTTTGTCAAATTTGTTAAGAGGGTACAAAATGGAAAGAAACTTTCTATCATGTCTTTTAGGAGTGACCATGATAGGGAATTTTAAAATTAATAGTTTAATACCTTTTACGATGATAATAGTAATTTTTACAATTTTCTTCACTAAAAACCCTCAACAAAATGGAGTTATTGAAAGGAAAATTAGGACCTTACAAGAAATGGTTAGGACTATAATCAATGATGATATTCCTAATTATTTTTTCGATAGAGATAGTAACCACTGCATGTCACATCTTAAATAGAGTCTCTATAAGACCAACCGTAGATAAAACGCCCTTTAAACTTTAGCATAGGAAGAAGACAAAAATCAGTTACTTCAAATTTTTTATCTACAAGTGATATATCTTGAGCAATAAAGACAACTTAGAAAATTTTGATTCGAAAGTGAAAAAGGGAGTTTTTTCTTGACTATTCCATAACTAGCAAAATGTATAGGGTGTTTAATAGAAATAATTTTACTATTAAAGAATCTATGCATGTTGTCTTTGATGAATCTAACTCTCTCGTATACAAGAAAGATCTTGAAGTGATGATATAGATTTAGCTAAAGAACTTAAGATAGTAGCCCTTAAAGGAAACAAGGGTGATAAGAAAACAAATCACTTACAATTATATTTTCAAACTAACTAAGGGAAACACGAAGGATGAGGAACTCCAAAGAGAATTGAAATTTAAGTAGAGACATCCTATGAATCAAAATTTAGGCAATGTTTAATAAAGGGCAATCACTAAATCTCATCTTAAATATTTGTCCTATCTTGCTTTCATTTCTAAAGTTGAACCTAAAATAATAGAAGACGCCTTTAATGATGAAAGTTAGGTTTATGCTATGAATTAGGAGCTGAACCAATTTAGGAGGAGTAAGGTGTGGATGTTAGTACCTAGATCTAATGACCAATAAATCATAGGTACCAAGTGATTCTTTAAAAATAAAATAGATGAAATAGGTACTAATTTGAGAAATAAAGCTAGATTGGTAGCAAAAGGTTTGGTTGGTTGTTTATTTTATCTTAGCATAAGTAGGCCCAATATAATATTTCATTATTGAGTTATGATTAGAAGTTTACTTTATTTTATCACAAGTAGGGCCGATATAATGTTTAGTGTTTGACTATATGCTAGATTTCAATCAAACCTAAAGAATCACATCTATTAGTTGTTAAGCACATCCTTAGATACTTATATGGAATCATTTCATTAAGACTTTGGTACCCTAAGAAAACTTTCTTTTACTTAATTAGATATTTGAATGTATATTTTATCGATAGTATTTTGGATAGAAATGGCACATATAATACTTGTCAATTATTAAGAAGTGCATTAGTTTCTTAATTTGGTAAGAATCAAAATTTTGTTGCTTTATTAATAGCAGAAGTTGAATACGTGGCAACTAGTAATTATTGTGCTGAAATCCTTTAACTTAGATTAAAAATTAAAGATTATGATTTATATCTTATTAAAATATTGATTAAGCGTGATATTACTAGGGCCATTTTCCTATAAAAGAATCATATTCAACATTTTAGCACCAAGCACAAAGAAAGTAAGCATCATTTCATTAGAGATCATATGCAAAACAGAGTCAGTAAGTTAGAATTCATAGATAAATAACATTAACTAGTCAAAATTTTTACCAAACCCACGAGGGAGGATGGATTTTGTAAAATTAGAAGATAATTAGGGATTATTGACGGAAAATCCTTTAGTTAAATGAGTTTTTAAAGTTGTTGTTGAGTTAATTTGTGTTTCTCACTCTTTAATCTAACCTGTAAAGAGTAGCGTAGGACATCATTGATCTTAACATTGCCAATAGAGTCTTGTTTCTCCTCTTAGCTACACCATTCTGTTGAGGTGTTCGAGGAGCTGACAAATTGGAAACAATTCCAATGTTAATTAAATACTGCTAGAACTCTCCATATAAGTACTCACCACCTTGATCCGATAGAAGTTGTTTTAATGGTTTGCCTAGCTGCGTTCTAGCTTCGACTTTGAATTCTTTGAACTTTTCAAAAGATTCGCTCTTTTAATACATCAAATACAAATAGCCATGTCTTGAGTAATCATCTATAAAGTTTATGAAATATTCATAACCTCCTCTAGCTTGTACGTTCATAGGCCTACACACATTTGTATGTACCAAGTCCAACGTAAATTCAGATGTGCTTCCTTCAGAAGGAAATGAGGCCTTGGTTATTTTTCCTTCAATACAAGATTCAAAGGTGGATAATGGATCATTATCTAAGCCCAAAAGGATCTCATCCTTTACTAACCTATCAAGTCTTTTCTGATTGATAGGACTTATTCTTAAGTGCCACAGATATTTAGAATTAATGCTAGAGTCATTGGAATGTCTTGGTTTTATTAACCCTGTGGTGTTTAGTGAGCTTATCATAGGTTCTATAAAAAACAATCCATGTTTAATTATTGCATCACAAATAAAATCCTTATTCTTATATATTGAAACAACATTTTCAAAATATATGGAATAACTGGATTTTATTAGACAAAAAACATAAATCATGTTCCTTACAATCATTGGCATGTAATAAACATCCTCCAAACATAACCTATGACCATTAAGAAAGTCCAAGATAACTACTCCCATTGATTATACTAAAACATAGGATCCACCTACTATCTTGACATGAAACTGGCTTTTAGGTAGTCTTTTCATTTGTTAAAACCCCTGCAAGGAATTGCAAACAGAGTTAATGGCTCCTGAATCTAATATCCAAGAATCAGATAAATCTCCCACTTTTCTAGTTCCTAAAAAACTTAGGAAACCCACACCTTGTTTGCTCTTGAGGGACTTAAGGTAGATTGGACAGTTTCTTTTCCAATGGCCCATCTCATCGCAGTGGAAACACTTTCCTTTGATGTTCTCCTTGGTCTTCTTTTTCATGGGTTGGGCGTTGACCCTTGTTTGGGCATTCTTTTTCGTTGGACCCTTCTTCTTTTTGCTTGCCCTTACCCTTAGGCTTAGAAGAAGATGCTACATTAGCTTCTGGCCCATGAGCCTTGATATTCAATATCTCCCTCGTACTATGGAGGGTATTCATCAACTCACTCAAGGTGTAATCCTTGCTGTTGAGCTCATAGTCCAACTTAAACTGCTGAAAGGAAGAGTTTAAACTATTGATGATCATTATCATCTGCGTATCCGCATCCATGTCCGGTCCAAGCATCTTAGCCTTAGTGACCGCAGAGATTACCTTCATCATGTAATCCCACAGATTATGAAAGGTTTGGATAGCTTTCACTCTTACAGACTTAGTCCTCACACCAAACATCTCACTTAGGTGATGGACCATAGCACTAGCAGTTTTCATACAAGCAATTTGCTTTTGCAACATACTGCTGTCAAAAGCTAGAATATAGCACTTAGTAGTTTTGTCAGCATTCTGCGAACACTCATGTTGTTGGACTATCTCAAGAGTTAAATCTCCATTAAGAGATGCAGGTTCATTTTCTGTTAAAACCTATAAAATACGTTCATATTGAAGAACAATGTCAAGAGCACAGTGAGTGGATTCATTTTGTGGTTGAATATGTCTGAAAATATAAATTATTAAAATATGAGCATACTTGTCAATAAAATTGGAACTTAGTATAAAATCATGATGCATGTATGCATGATGATAGATTTAACAAAACTTAAAAGAAATTAAATCTTTATACGATGGTTATTTTTCTTATCTATAATAGACTAAGTGATGGTGGACCATCTTATCCATTAACAGAAAAACTGAGACCTTCCTACTAAAAAAGCTACCAAGCATCTTCATGCTTAATTTTTAAAGAAGCGTCTTAATTTGTTCCATACTTTTACCAATAAACCTACGGTGGGTAGGTTATTGATAAAATATGTTGAGTGTTTAACCATTTGATTCATTCACTAATGGTGATTACAAATCATGTCTCGGTGGGAGGTCACATTTGCTACCCAAAAATGGACTTATCCTTAAGGAAACCTAAACCATGCAAGACCTAGGATTCATGTCCTCCGGTGGGGAGTAACACTTCAACACATGCAAATGGGACATCATTTAAAGACCATGAACTCTCACATTAACATCCTCTCCCACTCAATATTTTTGGGCTTTAAGTTTTAATTACCATCTTGTTTAGATGAAATTTATTATCCATCCTATATTGTTTCATTATATATCTCATAAATAATGAATGCATGGCAAAGTCTAGGGTTGGAAATTTTTTAAATGACATGCAATCAAATAATATTACATATTAATTGCATTCATTTATCCATTCATCACATGAAATAATAAGCCACATTTGATTGCTCATGCTGGAAACAAAAAAAAAAATAATTACAAGCCTTTTAGGCACAAAATATTCTTTTTGGACTTGGATCATCCTCTTCAAGCTCTTCGCTCACATGACCTGGCCTAATCAATAAAAAATGTGTAATGGCTTTACTTTTCAACACAAAATTTGAATTTCATAAAATCGATTTTTTCCCATAAGAAAAGAAAAATCTACACTTGTTTTTCTCCAAAACCGAAACTTATGAATAATATATAAAAATTCCAACACTTGTAAAAATTGAAAATTTGTTACCAAAAAGTTTATAGAACCAAAATTTTGTTAAAACAAAATTCCATCACATTTATTTTTAAAAAACCGAAAAATACCTAAAACACCATAACCGTAACCGAAACTTGACATCTTCCTTTCTCTAATCCATGGCTTCTTCATCTTCATCATTACATGATTTTATACATTACATAATCATAGTAAACATAAAAATGAAACCAAGGAGGAAACATAGTGATGATAGACCACCCTCCTTGTTACAAACTAAATGAAGAAATCTTACAAGGTAACTTTAGAATCTATAGACAACCAAAAGAGCAAAACATACACCATATATATTTCTATCACATAAAAATATGTAGCATACAAAAAAGATTTCCAACCTATACATCAAACATATAGGAACCAAAATCATGCATAAGCAAATTGACTTTGATACCAATTGTTGGATCGCAAAAAGAAAGCATGTCATATTTGAAGAAACGGTAGATTTCAAAACTTTTTAGAAATCTAAATTGTAGTAGAACTAATATATCCAA
Organism: Erythroxylum reticulatum; assembly: GCA_025504915.1. Lineage (NCBI taxonomy): Eukaryota > Viridiplantae > Streptophyta > Magnoliopsida > Malpighiales > Erythroxylaceae > Erythroxylum > Erythroxylum reticulatum. The sequence goes on along the minus strand of JANSVA010000008.1, from coordinate 19,635,939 downwards.
ATCATCATGCCAATCTATACATGATATAGTATAAGGATAATAATAAACATAAACAAGATAGAGATTATATTACCGACTCCTTCGCTACAACTTTAACTCCTCGCTGCACTATCCTATCCTCGACAACATATCCTCAACAATATATCCTCTCCTAAGTGATGTATCCTCTTCTTCTTGTTATTGATTCCTCTTCTCGATATTGTATCCTCGACCAATCCGATCTACCACTTGTTCTTTTTGGACAACTTGGTTAATAAGATCCTTTGGTGGGAAAAGAGAAGAAAACTTTGAGGAGAATTATCTTTGAAGAAACAAAACTAATAATGACACACTTTTGTGCAATTTTTCATTTTTTCATGCAAGATAGGAGAGAGAGTGGTAAAAATGTAAGAACCCCTTCTTACTCCCTTACACTTTTAGTTATCAACAAAGGAAAGAAGAGTTTTCCATCCAACGCATCATTTCTTCATTTAATCAATCATAAAGAAGCCATTGAATGAGACTCTTCTCATTTGTCTTTAAGATAATTATATGAAAAGTCTATTAACCTAAATGAGACCTAACAATTTCATTTTTGATGATGAAAGAAGGAAGATGGCCCATCCAATGTACATCTTTCTTCTTTAATCCAATGAATGCTAATAGGTTACATGTTATCATTAAAAGATAACCATTAAACCATTTAATGGTAAGTTCATAACTCCATTTAATGATGATAAACCATGATAAATACAATCTTTATTTAGCAATTCAAAGCCAAATGTGCAGTTGCACATTCACCAAGTTTTTGTCTGAGATTATGTAAGGTTTGGATAGCTTTCGCTCTTGTAGACCTAGTTTTCAAACTAAACATCTCATGTAGGTGATGGACCATAGCAGTATCAGTTTTCATACAAGCAAATTGCTTTTGTAACATGCCGCAGATAGAAGCCAGAATATAACACTTAGTAGTCTTGTCAGCATTCTGCCAATGCTCATATTGTTGGACTATCTCAGGAGTTGAATCTCCACCCAGAGATGCAGGCTCATTTTCAGTTAAAACCCATTAAATACGTTTATATTGAAGAGCAATGTCAAGGTTGTGTCTCCATTCATTAAAATTCTCTCCGTTTTCCAATTTTTTATTTGCTAAGAGTAAAGTGAGTGGATTCATCTTGTGGTTGATTTTATTTGAAAATATAAATTATTAAAACATGAGAATACTAGTCATTAAAATTAGAACTTAGTATAAAATCATGATGCATGTATGCATGATGATAGATTAAACAAAAGTTAAAGGCAATTAAATCTTTATACAACGATTATTTTTCTTATCTATAACGGACTAAGTGATGGTGGGCCATCTTTTCTATTAAAAGAAAAACTGGGACGATCCCACTAAAAAGCTACCAAGCATCTTCATGCTTACCTTTTAAAGAAGCGTCTTAATTTTGTCCATACTTTTACCAACAGAGCTACGGTGGGCAGGTTATTAATAAAATATGTTGAGTGTTTAACCATTTGATTCATTCACTAATGGTACTTGCAAATCATGCCTCGGTGGGAGGTCACATTTGCTACTAAAAATGGACTTATCCTTAAGGAAACCCAAACCATGCAAGACCTAGGATTCATGCCCTCCAATGGGGAGTATCACTTCACCACATGCAAATGGGCCATCACTTGGAAACCATGGACTTTCACTTGAGCATCCTCTTCCACACAATCTTTTTGGGTTTTAGGTTTTAATTACCATCTTGTCTAGATGCAATTTATTATCCGTCCTATATTGTTTCATTATATATCTCATATATAATGAATGCATGGCAAAGCTTAGGGTTGGCAATTTTCTAAATGGCATGCAATCACATAATATCACATATTAATTACATTCATTTATCCATTCATCATATGAAATAATAAGCCACATTTGATTGTCCATCCTAAAAACAAAGAAAAATAATTACAAGCCTTTCAGGTCTAAAATATTCTTCTTGGACTTAGATCTTCTGCTTCGAACTCTTCGCTCACATGACTCGGCCCAATCGGTAAAAAGTGTGTAATGGTTTTACTTTTGAACACAAAATTTGATTTTCTTAAAACCGAATTTTCGCCAATAAGAAAACAAAAATCTGCACTTGTTTTTCTCCAAAACCGAAACTTATGAATATTACATAAAAATTCCAGCACTTGTAAAAAAAAGAAATTTTGTTACAAAAAAGTTCATACATCCAAAATTTTGTTTTAAAAAATTCCAACACATTTGTTTTCTAAAAACTGAAAAATAGACAATACACCATAACCATAACCATAACCGAAACTTTACCTTTTCCTTTCTTCAATCCATGGCTTCTTCATCTTCATCGTTACATGATTTTGTACATTACATAATCAAAGTAAAAATAAAAGTAAAACCAAGGAGGAAACATGGTGATGATAAACCATCCTCTTTGTTACAAACCAAATGAAGAAATCTTACAAGGTAACTTTAGAATCGTTGGACAACCAAAAGAGAAAAATATACACCATATATATTTATATCACATGAAAATATGCAGCATACAAAAAATATTGCCAACCTATGCATAACACATATAGGAACCGAAATCACGCATAAGAAAATTGGTTGTGATATCAATTGCTGGATCGGAAAAGAAAGCATGTTATATTTGGAGAAACTGTAGATTTCAAAACTTTTTAGAAATCTAAATTGCAGCAGAAGCAATATATCCAAATCATCTTGCCAATCTATACATGATATGGTATAAATATAATAATAAACATAAACAAGATAGAGATTATACTACCGACTCCTTCACTACAGCTTTAACTGCTCGTTGCACTATCCTATCCTCGACAATATATCCTCTCCTAACCTCTTTTTCTTATTATTGTTTCCTCTTCTCAATATTGTATTCTCGACCAATCCAATCTACCACTTATTCTTCTTGGACAACTTAGTTAACAAGACCATTTAGTGGGAAAGGAGAAGAAAAATTTGGAGGAGAATTTTCTTAGAAGAAAGAAGACCAAGAATGAGACACTCTCATGCAATTTTCGATTTTTTCATGCAAGATAGGAGAGAGAGTGATAAAAATGTAAGAAACCCTTCTTACTCCCTCTCACTTTCGATTAATAAAAAAGGAAAGAAGAGTTTTCCATCCATTGCATCATTTCTTCGTTTAATCAATTATAAAGAAGCCATTAAATGAGACTCTTCTCATTTGTCTTTAAGATGACTATACGAAAAGTCTATTAACCTAAATGACACATATCAATTTCGTTTTTGATGATGAAAGAAGGAAGATGGCGCATCCAATGTACATATTTCTTCTTTAATCCAATGAATGCTAATAGGATACAGGCTATCATTAAAAGATAACCATTAAACCATTTGATGATAAGTTCATAACTCCATTTAATGATGATAAAACATTATAAATACCATCTTTATTTAGCAATTCAATGCCAAATGTATAGCTGCACATTCAGCCCTAATGAAAACAAAATTGCACTTTACTTTCTTAACAATTTTGTTTTAATTTAATTAATCCAATTAATCAAATTAAACCAAAGTGTAGCTCATTTCTAAATGTACATTTGGGCTTCTAATTAACCATTAATTAGTGCAAGCCCAAAATTCAATTATGAGATTCTAAAACCTTCATTTATATTTCTTACTTTCTTTAGAAACCCTTCCTTGAAGCCAAGTGGGGAATCTTATTGGACTTAGATAATTCAAGCTCCAATAAGCCTAGAATTAATTTAATC
>JANSVA010000008.1:19589870-19632089 GCA_025504915.1 Erythroxylum reticulatum | reverse complement strand
TTGCCCCTTCTTTCATTTAATCCATCTACTAACTCCTTTAAGCTAACTTACTTCTAACCTTCCCATATTAATTCTAATCTCTATTTATGCCACTAAATCAATGACAACATTAAAAAATAATCAAAAAATGGAATGATAAACCAAAACCTAAATAAAAAGCTAAATAACAAATCATAAAAATTGGAAAATAATTTTAGGGTCCAACAATTCTCCCCCTTCAAAGAATTTCGTCCTCAAAATTCTTGCCTGAGTCCACCAAAAGGTGTGGATACTTCTCCCTAATTGCTTCCAAAGGCTCCCCTATTGCCTCCTCTGTCGAATGGTTCTTCCATAAGACTTTAACTAGCTTCACAATCTTATTTATCAATACTTTTTCCTTTGATTCTAAGATCTCTATTGGTTATTTTTCATATGTCAAATATTCCCTTAACTGAACCTCAGGAAGTTGAAGTATATGTGAAAGATCGGATCGGTACTTCCTCAGCATCGATATATGAAAGATGTTGTGTATCTTAGATAATTTCGTTGGCAAAGCTAACTTGTAGGCTAAAGGCCCAATCTTCTCAATGATCTCATATGGGCTTATGGATCTTGGACTAAGATTGCCTTTCTTACCAAATCTCAAAACCCCATTCTATGGAGAAGTTCTAAGAAATACTTTATCTCCAACATCAAATTCCATCTCTTTTCTATGTGCATCTGTATAGCTCTTCATTCTATTTTGAGCTACTTTAAGTCTCTGTTTCATCAATTTAATCTTATCAACGGTGACTTGCACCAATTCAGGTCCTACAAGTCTCCTTTCACCTTCTTCATCCTAACAAATAGGAGTTTTGCACCTCTCACCATACAAAGCTTCATAAGGTGCCATCTGAATTCCTGAGTGATAGGAATTATTGTAAGCAAACTCAATTAAAAGTAAATGATCATCCCATTCACCTTTGAAGTCCATAACATAAGCTCTTAACATTTCCTCAAATGTTTGTACTGGTTTTTTTTATTGACCATCGACATGTGAATGGAAAGCTGTACTAAAATGTAACTTAGTTCCCAAAGCCTTCTGTAAGCTTTCCCAAAATCTGGAGGTGAACCTACGGTCTCTATCTGAAACTATAGAGTTTGGAATCCCATAAAGCCTAATTATCTCATCTATGTATTTCTTGGTCAAAGCATTTAAAAAATATGTTTGCTTAATTGGAAAGAAATGTGCAGACTTGGTTAGCCTATCCACAATCACCCATATTGCATCATGCTTCCTGCTAGTCCTCGATAATCTCATCAGGAAATCCATCGTAATCTTCCCCCATTTCCATTCTAGAATCGGTAGAGGTTCAAGTTTGCCTGAAGGTGCTTGGTGTTCAGCTTTAACTTGCTGACACACTAAACATCTTTTGGCATATTCTAGAATTTCTTTCCTCATTCCTTTCCACAAAAAAATGCTCCTTCAAATCTCTATACATTCTCGTACTTCCTGGGTACATAGCATAAGGTGCATTGTGTGCCTCACCTAGAATCTCTTCTTTCAATTCCCATATATCTGGAATACACAATCGGTTACCTATCACCATCAATCCATCTTCTCTGATCTCTATTTCAGAAGGTTTATCACTTCTAATTTCCTATCTAATCTTGCTCAAATATTCACCTTACTCCAGCAACTCCTTAATCTTCTCATTCTATACTGGCCTCACTCTAAAATTAGCCAACACACAATTAGGCTCGACTTGCCTCAATGTCACATTAAGTCTAGCTAATCCCTTCAGCAAAGGAAGGTACACTGTCTCTATATGTGCCATAGTGGACTTCCTACTCAGTGCATCCGCTACTACATTAGCTTTCCCCGAGTGGTAATCTATCATCAAGTCATAATCCTTTAATAGTTCTAACCATCTTCTTTGTCTCAAGTTCAACTCCTTTTGGCTCATCAAATACTTAAGACTCTTGTCGTCTATAGACACCTTGGTAATGACTACATATAAGTAATGTCTCTAAATTTTCAATGCAAAAATTATGGCAGCCAACTCTAGATCATACGTAGGATAGTTCATCTCATAAGGGCTTTAATTGCCTAGAAGCATAAGCAATCACCTCATCTCCTTGCATCAGCACACAACCTAATCCCTTCCTCGAGGCATCACTATACACTATGTATCCGTCATTACCCGAAGGCAAAATCAAAATTGGTGCACTCATCAATCTATACTTAAGCTCCTCAAATCTCTTCTGACATTCATCTGTCCACACAAATTTCTGATTCTTCCTTGTCAATTTGGAAAGTGGAACTGCTATCATATAAAAGCCCTCCATAAACCTTCTGTAATACCCAGCTAAACCCAAGAAACTTCTTACTTCAGCTACATTCTTAGGGGCTTCCCATTTCGCAACCACTTCTATCTTCCTCAGATCCACATGCACTCCTTACTCTGAAATTGCATGTCCAAGAAATGTCACTTCTTTCAGCTAAAATTCACATTTATTGAATTTAGTATACAACTCATTCTTCCTCAATGTCTCTAGAGAAATCCTCAAATTTTCCTTATGCTCCCTACCACTCTTAGAATAGACCAAAATATCATCAATAAAAATAATGAAAAATTGGTCTAAGAAAGGCCTAAAGACTCTATTCATCAAATCCATGAAAGTTGCAGGTGCATTTGTCAACCTAAAAGGCATGACAAAGAACTCAAAGTGGTCATACCGTGTTCTAAAAGTAGTCTTTGACACATCAAACTCCTTTATCCTCAACTTATGTTAACCTGATCTCAATTCTATCTTAGAAAAGACCTTTTCCCCTTCCAATTGATCAAACAAATCATCTATACGTGGGAGCGGATATCTATTCTTGATAGTGATCTGCTTAAGCTTCCTATAATCACACACATTTGCAACGATCCATCCTTCTTCTTTACAAAAAGGACCAAAGCTCCCCAAGGTGAAGAGCTAGGCCTAATGTAACCTTTATCCAACAACTCTTCCAATTACTCCTTAAGCTCCTTCAATTCCACCGGAGCCATTCTATAAGGCAGAATTAAGATCGGTGCAATACCTGGAAAAAATTCAATGGAAAATTCAATTTCCCTAGGTGGTGGTAGTCCTAGTAATTCCTCAAGAAAGACATCTAGGAATTCCATGACTACTGAAATTTCTTCTAACTTCCCTCTATTTGCCTTCGTGTCTACCATATAGGCCAAAAATGCTTTACACCCTTTTCTCATCATTTTCTCTACCACTAAACCTGAAACAATTCTCAATGAGCTAAATTTTTTGTCTCCCATAAACATCACCTTTCTTCCATTATCCAGCTCAAACTCCATTGTTTTCTGTTTGTAATCTATGTTGACCTTATATTTCTCTAAGATGTCCATACCCAAAATCACATCCAATCCTCTCATCTTCAATGGCATCAAATCAACCACTATAAGTCCCTCACCAATATGTATCTCACAATCTCTATAAATTTGACCAATCATAATATAATGGCCTATTGGAGTACTCACCATCAAAGGAGTATCCAATGGGCTCAAATCTCTATCATACATAGTTCTACCCGATGAAACAAAAAAATAGGTAGAACCTGGATCAATCAAAACAATCGCATCATCATTAAATAATTTAATCATACCTATCACAACTTCTGGAGCAGTCTCTACATCGTCTTATGTCATTACAAATACTCTAGCTGGTACTTGGGCCCTTGGTCTTCCTGGAGGATTCACTCTCTTAGCTACCTCAAAATTGCCAACTTCTGTTGCAGTCTTGTGCCCCACTGTCTCGGCTCTCTTTGAAGCTTGCATCTAACTTCTTTCTTATCTTGGATTCCGAGGGCACTCTCTTGCCATATGTCCTTTCTCTCCACATTTGAAACAAGCTCTAGTTAGCCTGTAGCATTCCCATCCATGGAACTTGTCACAATGAGCGCACATAAGGATGGATGACTTGTCCCCTTCTCCCCTTCTACTGCCTCCCACCGTTGAAGCTTAACGAGAAACAGTAGAAGTCCTCATCGGTTTAGGCCTAATTGCTCTACTACTCCTCTCCTCAGATTGCATGGGGAAAGTCCTGGCACTTCTCTCGGGCATAGAAGTACCACCTCCCCTCTTGAACTATTCTCTCCCCTTTCTCTTTTTGCTTACTGCGCTCTTTATACTCTCGATGTTCTCAACCCTCAGAGCTGCTTCAACTAGCTATTGAAAATCACAGAAATTTTGCACCACCACTTTCTCTCTGATTGCTAGATGCAACCCCGATTCAAACCTATGGCACTTAACCTCCTTACTTATCATCAACTCAACCTCATATCGGGCCAACTGTGTAAATTGGTGCCCGTATTCGCTCACCGCCATTTCCCTCTGGGTGAGACTCAAAAATTCTCTCTGCTTCTGCTGAACATACACCTCAAATAGGTAATTCTTCTTAAACACTACTAAGAAATCTTTCCATGCGAGCATTGGTGGTCTCATTTGAGTCCCTGGCACACTCTCCTACCAATGCAGAGCATCCCCATGAAGTAGACTAGCAGCATACACAACCTTCTCCTCATCCTCACAGTCCATCTGATCCATTATCCTCTTGGTCTCTCTCATCCAATTCTGAGCTTTTTTTGGATCTGTTGTCTCATAAAAATTCACTACCCCATATTTCCTGAGCTTGTCAAACTACCTCCCATAGCCTTAAGAGGGGCCAGAGTAGAGGATTGTGGCATCTATCCCATAGCCTAGACAAACGCCTGAGTGAAGGCTTGGAACATCCTCGGATCTAATGGAGCAGGCACTTGCTCCTGCGGAAGAGAAGACTCCCGCGTCTATGACCGAACGGGCTCACTACTGAGCCCTACAAAAGCCTCAGCGTTCCCTGGAGCTATAAACTCATCAGTACTCTCCTCCCTTAGTGGAGAGTCAAGTGCAATTGATCATTGCAACACTCCTTATGTCCTTCTACGAGGTGGCATCTTACTCCTTCAATAAAACACTACCGATTAGCAACATTTCATTTTTTTGTCTTAATTCCTACATGTATGCATGACGTGCATGTCACTTAATGCAATCAATTAATTCACATAACACAACAGTTCATTTTATTCATCCCACTATGCATTATAAGCCTAGGAAAAACCTAGTCTCTCTGATACCAAAATTGTTGGGTCCCTTTTTTGAAACCCAAATATTTGAAGACCATTGACGGAAAACAGTACTTGCCCTCAACTATACTAAACCTATTTTAGGGGCAATCGGAGTGACTCTCGCTAATATTGTCAAATTTGGGTGTTCTCAAGGTAGTTCGAAAGAGGACTTCAAGATTTACCACCTTCATGAAAACCTTGAAGACAAAATCCATCGTATGAGGGGTCAAAATGGTCCAGACGATGGTAACAGACAAATGGTGAACAAAAGAAGTCTCAAGTTTGTAGGCAAAAAGCAGACGAAACAAAAGGAAACGGACGGAACAAGATGCAGCCAAAGTGAAAAGACAGACGAAACAACATACAGACAAAACCAAAAATACAGACGAACCACATACAAATGAAAGAAAACACAGACAAAACAAAACACAGATGAAACCTGAGTCAACTTAAGATGAAGCAAAGTCAACTTAAGACGATGCAACACTTAAGACAAAGTGGGTCAACTTAAAACAAAGCATCGTACACTGCGGGGTCAACTTAAGACGAATGACGTCATCTCAAACGATATGACATCATCACAGACAACATGACGTCATTACAGACGATACATCTTTTACAGATAATACATTTTACAGATGATGCATCTTTACAGACGATGCATCCTTATAGACGCAATGACATCGTCATAGACGATATGACATCATTACAGATGATAAGTCTTGTACAGATGATACGTTTTATAGACGATGCATTTTTAAAGACGATGCATCCTTATAGACGCAATGATGTCATCATAGACGATATGATGTCATTACAAACGATACGTCTTTTACAGACAATACATTTTACAAATGATGTATCTTTACAGACGATGCATCCTTATAAACTCAATGACGTCATCACAGACGATATGACATCATTACAGATGATATGTCTTTTACAGATGATACATTTTATAGATGAGGCATCTTTACAGATGATACATCCTTACAACTGCAATGACATCATCACAGACGATATGATGTCATTAAAGACAATAAGTCTTTTACAGACGATACATTTCCCCCTTAAAAGATCATAACTTTTGACTCCTGAGTCGAAAGTTTCTATATTATATATTGATCGAAAGCTAGACAATTAAACTACAACTTTCAAGGGATAACCTTAACTAATTTAGCCTCAATTAGTCTAGTTTCCCCTTGGAAGTCAACATACAAATTCTACAGTCATGATACATCTACCCAGAAATATGCACACTCCTAGGGACTTATTAGTTTTTACACATTTACCAAGCAACAGAAACTCATACTTAACTTCAATTACATTAATACAATATGAACAAGGGCTTAACCCCTAAATATGGCCTATACAAAATGATCGATGATTATATGCTTATAAAGTTATCCTAAAAGTGAATAATCTAACTTAGTTACAAAAGCTACTATCTCGGAGTTTGCCCGAGAGCCTTGCAAGGATCACTTATCTTCTTATTTTGCACTTGAGGAGGGAATAATAAGGCATATTATGATCAAAATCACAATTCAATTTTATCAAAAATGTCATACTTCTTTCCATGCATAACTTAAAACACATCATAGTAATTCACAATTTATCAGTTTCATTTTTAAGCACATCACATACACATACATAGGCAAGAATTTGCCCCATTTATACAATAATTATAAATACATTACCCACCTAATAAGCTTGCAGAAATCCAGGTCAAGCTTGCCTTTCCCTTTGCTCTTAGGTGGTATTTCCTTGATCTCCTAAAACAACCAAGGGTTCATTCAAAACCAACATTCCAATAGAATTCATAACTTTATAAAAATCATATAATCACAATAAATATGAATAAAAACTCAAATCTAACATACCCACAGTCCATCTAGGTTAGAAACTCAAGATCTAATTTAGAAACCCTAAAACCAAATGGGTTCTCCTAACCCACCTTCTTCTCAGAAGACCTCTTGCTCTCTAACTTCTTCATCCTCAACACAACCCATTCCTTTAACAAAGCAAGAAAAAAGATGGTTACCCTACCTTGACAAACTTGATTTCTCTTCTCTTCTTTTTCACCAAAACTTCTCTCTTCTTCTAATACAAAACTATTTTATGTGGTCTTTTCCCCATTTTACCCTTCATTTACCTTGTCCTTCCCATTTTGCCCCTTCATTCATCTAATCCATTTACTAACTCCTTTAAGCTAACTTACTTCTAACCTTCCCATATTAATTTTAACTTAATTCAAATCCTTCCTTCAATTTCTAATCTCTATTTATGCCACTAAATTAATTACTACATTCAAAATTAATCAGAAAATGGAATAATAGACCAAAACCTAAATAAAAAGTTAAATAATAAATCACAAAAATTGGAAAAAATTTTAGGTCCAGCACCTTTTGACCGGGTCTTTATATAATTCTCTTTACACTTCCGATGTGATGTTTTTCATTGCCCATCCACTCACCCTTCAATGCATACTCGTTGTAATTGTTCTTCACATTGAGGACAATCTAATGTTTAAGTATGGGGAGGTTGTTACAATTTGTAATTCTTGTTTGTGCATCATTTTTGGCCATTTAACCACTTGTACAAGTAAATTGTGCATAATATGACAATTTTAAACTTTGTAATTGAGGCCAATTGCATGTTTCAAATGTTTCTATGGCGACGTTGCAAAAACATTTGAAACAATGTTTTGTCGTGGCGACGTTGCAAAAATAATGTTTTGTCGTGGCAACACCCTCCTCTTTACATAAACTGTTTTAAAGTTTCCTCATTTCAATAATTCTCCCTAGTTAGATTCTTTTCACTCTTATGTCTCGAAGCTTTTGTAAATTTCAAAGTGGTCCTTGTGTTTTTTGAAAATACCATCTATTTTTTTAAATGATAGTCGATTTTGGCTAATTTCATTTTCAATGTTCTCAACACGAAGTAAGTGAGGGTATGCTGAAAAAGTAGCACTTTACGTTTTTAAACCTTAAGATTGCTTAATTGAGATACTAACCTTGTTGGAAGGATATTTGGGCTTGAATTCTTTCATTTATGTGTGTATCTGCTTAATTTCACATATCTCTAGAACTTGTTTTAATTCTTGATCAAAGCTTGATGAACTAGAATTTTGTTAACATGATAGAGGAATTCTTTTAAAACCCTACTTTCCCAAACACTTAACCATTGCTAGCCCTTTGAGCCATATGTTTGAGTACATGCTCATGTCTTAATATCGTTGTCAATATTTTATTTTCAATTCTTACTGTAATGTGTTGAAAAAATTTTTTAGGAAAGCCAAGGAAGTAAAGAAAGTAAGAAATAAAATCAAGAGGCTTTAGGTTTCCTCTTAAAAAATGGAAAAAAAATTGGACAACCTTCTAAAAAAAAGAAGGTTTCTCAAAAAGAAAATTATCAAATGATAGATTATGTTGTTTGTGTAAATATTTTCTTACTCATAGTTGACGTTTACTTCATAATTGAGGTGCATGTACTCTTTTTTTTTCCTCTTCAATCCATTCATTTAGCCTTCTGTACATTACAACCTTGAAAAGTCCTCTTTATTTTCAAAATTATATTTCTTGTAGTGGAGAGTTAGAATTATCACAAGCCTATGGTGGAGAATGGACTAAGCAGATTTTAGAGTGAAATTATCCCTAGACAAGTGAGTAGAGAGTTAAACAGTTCTCCTTGAGAGAAATCTCTTTTGATCAATCTTTCAGATTAAATTCTTATAGTGTTTATTTTCTTGGCACTCCTTCAGTCTGCTTTGGTTGATTTCTGAGAATGTGGCTTTACTAATTTCTTACTCTCATTTTTAAGCATGGTCGAAATTTTCTTTTGCACTTATGTCTCTTTGACTTTTATAAACTTTGTCAAAGAGTACAAAGGTCTAAGTGTGGAGGAATTTGATTGAACCCAAGTTTCTTATATAAATTGGTGACATTTTTATGGGTTTTTACTACACTTCTTGGCTCTTATTTTTAGATTTTATGCTTAATTTGAATCTTGAGTGCTTGAATTTACTTTACATAGTTTGAGAGCAAAATTGTCACAAAATATTATCAATTTCACTAAATTAATTTTTCTAAGAACAATTGATACTGCAAACTACTATTTGTTTATTATAGGATACTCAAAGATGTAGAGGTAAGGAGTAAAGCAAAGAGCGAAGGCTGAAAATGATAAATCAACAAGTCAAGGCAACAGGAAGTTCGTCGCGGCAAGAGGTGATGTTACACCGCGGAGAAGTATAATGAATCCAAGCAAAGACTCTTCGGGATAATTTCACCGCCGCAAACTCAGCAGATCATTCAAGAAAACTTTCGGGAAAAGTTTTTCGTAGCGTGAAGTTCACGTCTCCGTGGTGGAGAAACCAAAAACTCCAAACAAAAGCTTTTGGGAAAAGTTTGCCACGACAAACTTATCTATCACTGAGACAAACCTTCGTATACCCGAACCATTTTTGGAAGTTTACCCACTATGCAACCCGATCCATAACCCATTTTTTTAAAAACGTACCTATTTTAGGTTAAGAAAGAGAGATAGCTGACAGTTTTTAGGGATACACACTCACACTCTCTCTACCTTCGGAAGACAATTCTACTACACACCTTCATCCCCTCTTATCCACATCATCGTTCTGGTCCTTCACTGACAACTACTATCATGGATGCTTCCAATGGGTTCCCGGTGGTGAAATCTCCTAGAGTTATACTTGTCTAAGCACCTCTCTCCTGTTGAAGATGTCGCAATGCCTAGAGTTCAATGGGCTTCAAAGGGGAGTAGTTTATTCCATGTTTGGCTATATTGTTCTGAACTCTTAGGTTTAGGATTTGTAATTTGTAATTGAACATTCTTGATTAGAGTTTAATCAAGTGTTGGATATTTAATGTGTTATTGGGATGTGTTGATGTAGAGCTTGGAGCTTAAATATATGAAGTCTCATATATGTCTATTTGTGATCTTGATGATTCTCTTTTATCTGCCTAGTTATGTTTAATATTAAGTTGATTCTAGATCCCAAAGTGACTTGTTGCATTGACTTACCCATTACACACACTAAGGGGATTCAACAAGGTCTTAAGAAATGGAGTTCATTGATTAAGACCTTCGATTTAAAGAGTTCTTTAAGGTTTACCATTTGAAACTTAGTGATTTCACTCCTATCAAAATTTATTTTGAATAATGATAGCCAAAGCTCATTTTCAAGAGGATACTATTCCATTTGATCATTTATCTTAATTTATCTGTTTCTATTCCAAAAAATCTAAAATACTTTCTACACATTTTTCTCACAATTCATTTAATTTTGTTAAAAATTTTAAGACCAAAACCCCCTCCTTACCAAATTAGCTTGCATTTCATGACATATAAGTTAGTTTAGGTCCATTCGCTTTAGGTTTTGATTAAGTGAGACGACCCGAGGTTGCATGCTATATTGCAATCCTTGGAATTAAATTTTTGATTTGACCTCTAAGGGTAAGAACAAAAAATCTTCAAATCAATCTTACTTATGTAGGAATTTGTGAAAGGATATTGCAAGAAGATTTGAAGAAAAATTGTATACTAAAAAATGATCTAAAAAGGCCTATGGCAATGTTGAGTCAAATTTTCTGAGCAACATTGTGAAAACACTATAGTTTCCTATTTATGTTCCTTCTTTGTGCCTCGGTTCACCTTTATTGTTATAGATAGTCGGGTGGAAAATTCAATCAGGATTAGAGAAGGGATAACCATATCGTTCAGCACTCCTCCATTTAGCATCCTTATGAATAGGGAACCTTTCAATTCCTTCCATAGCACAAAAGGCATAAGACAAGGTGATCCATGTTCACCTTATATTTTTAATATTTAATGGAATTTTTTTAACAAACTATTGAAAAGGATCATTGATAGAGCCAATAATTTTAAATATCATACTCTCAAGGGTGGATAAAATTTGCCCCACTAATATTATGAACGCCTTTAATATATTCATCAAATTGTCTAGTCTTTAAGTTAACTCTTATCAAAACTCCTTCTATATTTCAAAAAGTGATGAGAATCAAAGTGATATGGTTGAACTTATTACTGGTTTTAAGGAATCTCCTTTACCTCTCACATATCTTGAGATTCCTGTAACTACATCCATATTGAATTATAGAAGTTTTAGAACTTTAATTTGCAAGATAAAAGTTAGAATCATAAGCAAGAGTATGAAGACTCTTTCTCTAGCTAGTAAAGCCCAATTAGTCATTGTTGTCTTATCTTATATTCATATTCACTCGGCTACTCATCTTATAACTCCAACATCTATGATTAAAACAATTGTAAACTACTTAAAAGATTTCTTTGGTCTAGAGCAAAAGAAGGGGACTACAAGGTTGACATTAAATGGTATGAGGTGTGTAAAACTAAGAAACATGATATTTTGAATATAATTCCCTTGAAAACTTTAAATTCATATATACTTGTAAAAAGACTTTGGGTACTAATAGATGGTCATGAATCGCTATGGAATACATGGGTTCATGAATGTTACATCGACAACAAAAGCATATGGGAAATTGATCTTTCTTATAGAAATGCATCTCCTACTCTAAAAGTGATAATCAGAATGAGAAGCATAATCAGACCATACATTAGGAAGCAAATTGACAATGAAAAAGACACTTTTTTCCTAGTATCATAACTTAATGTTAAGTTGTCCACTTAACAGCAAATTTGAACTTTAAGATCTTAAAAAAATCATTCTAATCAATCAAAATTTTTCCAAAGCCTTAGGGTATGTTTGGTTAGGGTTTATTAATGAAATGGAATGGATTGTGATATTATTCCATCTTTTAAGAGGAGGGTTTATAATGGAATGGAATGGAACGACATGGAAGAGGAGGGTTTCATATTACATCCCATTCCATCCTAAACAGTAAAAAAGAAAAACCTCCAATTTGGGGGGGTTTAGGATAGAGTGTAAAATGATAAACAACTTTACACTATATTACATTATAAACCTTCCATCTAAACAACATTTCACTATATTACATTATGAACCCTTTCATCCCTCCTAGACAACAATTTTCTAATATTACATCTATTTATATTCCATTCCATTATATTGAAAACTTTACGGCCAACCAAACATAACCTTAGAGTTGAAGAATGAGATAATACTTAAGCTAAAAAATAGCAACATGCAGATGGAAATCAAAAGATTGGTCCAAAATAACATTATGAATGATAGCAATTGGTGGTGTCTGGACTCTAAGGGTAACTTCAATAATACATCATGCAGAAAATTATTCCAATAAGACTATGTATATATAACATGGTACATATAGTTTGGTGCAAATACACCCTAACCAAAGCTATCATAAATTTATAGAGAGCCATCTTAGAGAAACTTCCCACAATTGACAAGTTAAATAGATTTAACTATCTAGCTAATAGATGTTATCAAGTGTGAATACACTTTTAAAGCATAAAGAACAAATTTTCAAAAGTGAAACATCAATAACCCTCCATTGGAATGGAAACAAATCATCACCAAGAGTATAAAGTTACATCTAATTAGAAGAGACTACCTATGGTGCTATTACATTGCTCTATCTTATGCAGTGTTGCATATATGGGATGAAAGAAATAGGCTCATTTTTTTCTATAAGAAGAAAGTTTTGAGATATTCAGAAAGCATATTAATGAAATCAAAATCTATATCAACATTCTTAAGGAAAAGCTATCACTAAACACTGATTATATTAACAGTTGGAGCACTAACTAAGTTTTTTTTGTGCTTCATGAATGTTGCTTAAAAATTAGCAAATCATTGTTAATTTTTATAATCTCCTACAAGAGCATACATACTGTTTTGTCTTATCAGCCTTTCATGGCTTAATACAATTACATTCTTTGAAAAAAATTCTCCTACTTTACTTCTTTCCTTATATAGGCAAAAATATGACTTAAAATGACAAGACTTCTCAATTTAAGTATTAAATCCTTTAAAATTAATTAAAAAAAGAAATATAGTATGAAAATATTGCGAAAAATAATATGTCTAGCATAAGCCAAACTACCCCACATTTAAGCAATTGTTTGTGTTTAAGAAAACCAATCCATCATTTAATCTTAAATGTAAAACAACTTTAAAAAATGTTCAACTTATGAAACATACTAATGAAAACTCTTTATTAATTATTCAATCATAAATGATCATTAAAATGTTATTCTACCAATTACTTGGATCAATTAATAAGATGGTCAATTTACTTTATGACTATTCAAACTTTATCCTAAATCAAAGAATTAATCCCATGCAAAAAATAAACATACACAAGATACATGCCTCATCTTGCAAATAAATTCACGTCCTTTTTATTATTAAAACTTAAACTTTAAAAAAAAATCGTTTGAAGCTAGTTTGAAAAGTTGCCTAGTCTTTTTACACGAGAGTAAATAGCTTATCATAAATATCCTAGGTTCCTCAATAAGGTCACTATCTAAAATGGCTACTAGAACTACTCTTTAACTTCAACCTTTTTGTTGTTACAAAGACAAGTGAATTTATTATACTCTTTTATTCACATGCTACTATTATTTTTCTCTTTTTTAAAAAAATAATGACACACAAAAGAAGTCACAATTACCTATACACGTATACTTTACACAAAGAACATCATAATAATCTTTGGGTATTCATTCTACAAATTTATAAGGCAAATCAAACTCATTTATTCATCAATATTCGTAAATAGTTATATAAGAAATTCAATTCACTAAAATAATCAAATTCATAATGAATTATGCCTAATAGTATGGTTTTAAAGAAAAATAATTTTCTAAACAACCTATTATTAAGAAAATAACGACAAAATTGATAAGCTTGAGTATACTTTTATAAATTTATATTCCCTCCCCCGCACTTAGGATAAACATTGTTATGAATGTTTTCATTAGACATAATGAAAATGAGTCATAAATGATAGAAAGTACTTCAACTTTCCTATTTTTTAGACATATGGTCAAACTAAGATATTAATCCATTCCAAATATGTTTCATTGAAGTGCTAAATGGGCTATCAAAAGGACTTAGGATAAAAGGTGAGTGTAAATGAAGTTAAACTATCAAAAGTATGTATATACTTAATCAAGAATGTTCACATAAAGCAAAAATTAAAAGAAAATACAAAATACAAAAATATGTTAAAAGCCCTAAGGAAGTGGTGGTATTAGAAGTGACGTATAGGGTATTATCACATACTGGTCCTCTAGGTTATTATACAAAATTATCTCCATTTTGCTCCCTCTGAAGGACTCTATCACCACTATCCTTGAGTCATCATCTAGAATAATAATCTCCTCTATAATTGGCGCAATAGTGTCTTTAGGCTCTCTAATATCTACATCTATAACATGCTCCTTAACAGCTTATGACTTGGGCTTATCATGCTCTCTAGAATCTTTAGGCTTCTTAATCTCCTTAGACTTAGCTTCATATCCTTTCAAAACCAATGGTAAATACTCCATCTCTAACCATGCAGTTGTCTCTTATATATGTACTAGTAGAGATTGAATCTCCACTCCTATATATTGCACTATATACACCATGGTATCACACAACTAGTGTATAACTCCTTGATATATGTGAAAAATAATTGGCTGAGAAACTGGTGCAAATAGTGGTGTGGTAGTGGCAAGAATCTTTGTCAAGTGCTATTGTCTGATCTTCATAAGTAGACACCTCCTTATTTACTCATGGTGGTGCACCAACCAGTACAAAATGTTATCCTCGATTGTTCATGTTTAGCTTGACCATCTATATTACCCTGATCTAATGTCATTGGTGTTCGAGTGGCTACCTTTATGAGATTTATATCCACCAAATAAATGCGTAGCTTATGCATCAAATGTGTAACCACTAAGCCTCTATCAATGATCCCAAATTTGGTCCTACCAAAGTAATCTTCGACTAGGTGTATGAAAAGTATGTTGAAGTCCATCCTCTACTTCTATTACATGTAGCAGAGTAGGAATAAATCCCTCTTGTGATGAATTTAGTACTACCCTCTTGCACATAATGAATGGACTAAGACCTTATGCACAAATATCATTTTGGGCAACTAGAGCCCAGATGCCTTGGATTTTTTAGGAAGATATAGTTGTACAATTTTTGACAATTTTTAGGAGCCCCTCGCATTAGTATCTAAGAAGTCCTAGTTGGTATAGATCCTACTCAGTGTTCGTGTTCAAGTATATTATTCAGTCTATAATCTAATATGGACTGCAAACTTGTTGTAGATCAAACTATAGTCCAAACTGGAGTACTGATACGTCCACTCAAAATGTCTTTGTGTCATCTATCTCTAGTGTGCATATAAACTCCATTATAAGCTTGTAATATATTGATTCATAATAACTGAAGATGTTATACCACTTGTTAAATGGAATGATCTATTATATTATAACCCATCAATGAGAATGATACGTCTAGGGATGGTCTAATCAATAAAATAGGGCACTTTGAATAGTTTAGTGCAGAAAGCTTGGTATCTCTTTCACTGTGCCTTAGTAATAAAATGGAGCAATGGCTAATCTAGTTGTTACTGCTCATTTGTAGATACTTGTGGCTCTACTAGATATGGTAGCAATGTTGATGCTTTTCTACTCTATCCTCTTCTACCTCTTTGGGATAGTGGTATATGAGAAAGAGGTAGTAGTCTCCACTCTGGTGCTCTTACAAGATAGGTGTTATGCAGGTCTCCTGGATGGTCTAGGTGGTCCTTTGGTCTTTTCCATATAATGATACTTGAAGAAAAATAGAAATAAGATCATCAAAATAATAAATGATATCACATGAATACGTAAGTGTGGTGTATACTATAAAGATATACCAACATAAGAATAAGCCATTAAACAAAAAGTGATCAACTTAAAATAACCATTTATCATGTTTCCATTATTTATGCATATTATCATTTGTTACATCCTATAATGATAAATTATCATTCCCTACATCTTTTGGTCCAGTATGAAGCCTAAATTGACCAATCCTTATAATTAAGACACTAAAGTAATTTACATTAGCCACAATTAGAATCTAGGATTATAAAGTATATATGAGTCCCTGTTCATACATTTCATTTTTCTAACACCCTAAAAATAATGCATAATGGATACCTAATCAATGAATGAACATATGAAATAATTCATAGTACCAATTATTCCAAAATGCATCTAAATAGTGAAAATAGGAGTGTAATCAAAAATACCTTGTGAAGCTAAAAAGTTGGTAAATAAAAATCTCAATGTGTACAAGGGTACTCTATGTATGATTAAGGAGAGTTGAGGGTAGTTTATCTCTTTAAAAGCTAAAAGAGATTGAAATTTCAGAGAAAATTGAGAGAGAATATGAGTAGGAATGAAAAAACATGTGGGTGTATGCTTTTTATAAGGCCCTATATAGCATCTACACGATATTATGTAGGTTTGATGTAGTTATAAACAAGACTGTGTTTGTAATGCAAAGGCATGTTATTTGTATTAATGCACCTTAGAAATAGGGAAAAAAACAATTATGAGATACATAGGAACCTACACAAGACCATATAAATACCATGTATAAAAGTGATATTCTCTACTTCTTATATCTCTGAACATGGGCTTAAACATGAGGGCATGTATGTTCATTTTAGGTTATGTTTTTACATAACATGTTGTAATGTTACGCAAAATAAACTAGACCTATAACTATAGCAATGGTGAGTCTAGGTCAATCCCACAGAGAGTGTTCAATTAGCTTTTATTATGAAAAGAATTGGTGTTTAGGTTAGGGGGTTTTTGCTTATTTTCAATAAGAAAATAAAATGAAACTAAACTAACAAAAAAAAATTAAATCAAATAACCTAAAAATGATGAAAGTGATGAATTCGTTAGGGACCTAGTCATCGGTTCAATCTCAACCTACATACGGTTGAACATATTTCATTGAATTGTTGTTCTTATACCTCTCTTAGTAACTATTAAAAATAGGCTAATAGTAAGCTTTGTTAACCCCGGCTTTCCCATAGGTCTTGTTTAATTAAGAAGAGCTTGTTAATTAAACCTAGCTATCAAACAACTTAGAATAAGCTCTCTAGATTTAATTGGATAGTTGAATTATGATTTAGGTAAATAAATTAATTAAGGCAAAAACCATATAAGCTCAAGTCATTTAACCTAGTTCATGTTATCCCTAATGATTCAAAACCATTAGTTGCCACAAATGAATTTCAACATAATAATTACAAATTATATTGAAGATTCTAGCCATGGGTTCTTACATAAAAATAATCAAATAGAGCATTTAATCATTCTTATATAACACCTAAACATTAAACATATGATAACATAATCAATCCCTAAGAGAAAGAATAACAAACAATGAGAGAAATGCTTAACTGGGTCGTCAGCGTCGATGACCTCCAAATTAGCATCAGGACCTCTACCCCTTCATCTTCTCTATGGGTCTCTAAGTATAAGCCAAGAATATATTTGCTTCTATGGAAAACCTAAAAGATATGTTGAAAATCGTAGGTTTATCACGTCTATCCAAACCCTAAAAGAAGACGTCCCTTTTTGCTATCACCATGTGTTTGTTTTTATATGATAACTTAGGTTTAAATGGGACAACTGTCCCTCTTCTCACAATGGTGCAAGTTATGTCATGAGTATGACTAGTATGTCACACCCATAACATACCATTACATGGGTATAAGAGTGGTCTCATACTTATGCAAGACATTGCACAATTGTGAGACATGCTCACGACTGTGTAACTTCACCAAATGGCTATGAGCCACTTCATAGTTTCCATTCTTTTCTTCTTCACTTTCATGCTTTATCTTGTCCCTTCTTCCTATAGTCTTTTCTTTTTCTTGCTCCATCAAGACTATAGAGTGTAAACATTGAAAAGATGGCTCAATGAGTATCCTTTCAGGTCACTTTAGCTCCTTCGCTTCTAAAATGTACCTAAAATCAAATATAAGCTAAAATAAGTGTCTCAAACATTTTAAGGCATTAATCACTAAGTGTAATGGATTAAAGGTGTCAACATTTAAGAACAGGTCAAGTTCCCTACTTTTAGCTTTTGATCTTCCTCAGGAAAAACATCAAAATTAAGATCACAGACTCAAAAACATTTACTCGATTCCCATATTTCCCAAGAATACATAATTATAAGTAAAGATGAACAACTTTCAGAAAAGACAACAAAAACTCAACATTTAATGCTTCTACTTATGATCAATCATCATTCATCACCTTTAGAACCTGAGCAATCTAATGGTGGACTTGGAAAATGTATTTAACTAAAATACATCTACAGGTAAACACCATTGATGGTTATGCCATTCCACAACTTTGTATATCATTTCATTTCTCCACCAATAAGGTTCGTATGCAAAATCATGAATCAAAGGACTTTTCAATGTTGTAATGTAAGCAAAGGCATGATAAGATGCATTTGGGCTAAGTAGCATGAAAGCTAGTGAAACAAGAAAAACACCCAATATTACATCAAGTTCAAACACCATCATGCAATCAAAATTCTGTACATCAACTATGATGAATGTAAAAACCATGTTTCCTAACTCAAATTCAAGCTCTCATACACGAACCACTTCAAGCACATATCACTCACAAAATTTAATTATAAACAAGACTTTGTAACTATAGGGAGTGACGCTTAAAAGGAACATCTATCTTATATACATTGTACTCAAGTCACCCATTCCATACAACTTTAGGAGGAAAAACTAATAATGAGTAACTTTGCAAAATATATGCATTTCCTCCTTAATACTTTTATTCAAAATTTTTCTTTTTTTTCCTTTTTATTGATTTTAATTCTCTTATCTATTGCTTTTCTCTTTTTATTTCTTTCTTTTTCTTTATTTTCTTTTCTTCTTTAATAAAATTAAAAAGAAGTAACACTAACAATGGAATTCATAACATGACATTCTAACAATAACCAACCCATATATATGCACACCCCCGCACTTAGACTTTTGTACGTCCACAAACTTAACAATCAACAAATGCTCTACTAGCTTTATCGCTTGGGTAAGACATTTGGTTAAGTTTAATAGCATGTAATGTGGTTAATATAAAAAGAAAAGCTAATAAAGCTCAAGAGCGCTTATCAAAAGGAAAGTCACATATCAATGGGTAGGCTACTTGGCTAATGTAGCTTATAAAAACAAAGAATGCCTATATCATTTCCATGTTATTGCATATGATAAAAATATGGTCTTGAATAGAAAATCAAATGAAAGTCAAGATGTACATGTCATGAAGGTCAAACATAAATAAAGAGAATAAGACTGATATGAATGTGATAGTTTAATAAGGCTCAAAATCTCACTGGTTTGTGTCTACCACTAGTCACTACCCTTTTAAAGATAATGTACATTAACCAATCACGGGAGAAAAAGTATATGCTAAAGTTGCCATGAAATTCTCTAGTTAATTCATACTCTAATCATAACTATATAGTGCTAGGAGCAATAGAAAAATGAGAAATTATTTGCTTGTTTGTTTTATTCTCTCTTTGTTTGTTTTATTATCTCTCTCATTTTCTCTAAAAAGTTAAAACAAGTAAGAACAAACAAAATTAAAAACACTCATGTGTATAAAAAGAAACGTGAAAATGTAAAGAAAAGAACTTGGGTTGCCTCCCAAGAAGTGCCTTTGTTTAATGTCACTAGCTCGACTCCATACTTTCCTTATGTGACAAAATTATGATCTTCGAGTGTTACAGTTTAAGCTTCCTCCACGTGAGGTTTTTTCAGATAAGACCTTAGTTGATAATCCTTCATATTTAGCAAATGCCCTATCTTTAGATTCTCAATCTCTATTGAGTCCCCACATTCTTGAAATATTTGGAATGTGTCTTCACCTTTTTCTTCATTGTTCAATTTCTCCAACCTGCTAGGTAAAGGTAAAGAGTTAATCTTAATAACAAATTGGAACTTAGTATTTACCTTTGAGCTAAAAGATGTATCCTTTTCTTCTTCGAGCTCCTTTCCCAATTCTTCCATATAAGCAATTCCTTAAGTAGTCCTCTCAAGATTTCCAAGCTCCTCTTCACTTTGTATGGCCTCTTCATTAATGTCCCTTGGGTACACCTCAGGTTGAGATAGTTGCACCTCTTCACTTTGTGATTCTATGGAATCGAGAGCCTCCATCATTTGACCCGTCTAGCTTACCAAGTTTTGTACGCTCACTTTTGTCTCCTTCTAAAACTGCTAAAGTTATTACGGTATACTCTGTTGAAATTAAAGATTGTTAGCAGTAAAAGTCTTGATAAATTCGTCCAGAGACATACCTAAATGGTAATAGGAAGCTTATGGCCTATACAGGAATTGATGTGCACCTTGCAAACTATCAAGGAAGTAATTTTTTTGATTATCCCATCCATAACTAAAGTTTATATGATCACTCGAAACATGGTTTTAAGATTAGGAATATGATTTATAGAAAAATTTACTTCCATCCATATAATTTTAAATTTTTCTAACATTAAACAAGAAGTGAAAAGATCAAGAAATAAGAAAATAAAATGAAACTAAACTAATAAAAGCAAATTAAATTAAACAACCTAAAAATGATGAAAATGATGAATTCATTAAAGACCCACTCATTGATTCAATCTCGACCTACACACAATTGAACATATTTCATTGAATTGTTATTCTTATACCTCTCCTAGCAAATATTAATCTTAAGTTAACAATAAACTATATTAACCTAGTTTTTCCTTAGGTTTTGTTTAATTAAAAAGAGCTCGTTAATTAAACCTAGCCATCAAAAAATCTAGAACAAGCTCTCTAGATTTAATTAGACTACAGCATTATGATTTAGGAAAATAGATGAATCAAGGAAAAAACTACACAAGCTCGGGTCACTTAACCTAGATTATTTTATCCCTAATGATTCAAAACCATTAGTTGCCCAAATGAATTTCAACATAAAAATTACAAATTATATTGAAGATTCTAACAATGGGTTCTTACATAAAAATAATCAAATAGAGCACTTAATGATTTTCACACAACACCCAAACATTAAACATAGGATAACATAATCAACCCCTAAGCGAAAGAATAGTAAAGAATGAGAGAAACGCTTAACTAGGTCACCAGTGTCGATGTCACCTCCAAACCGGCATCAAGATGTCTAGCCCTTCACCTTATCTACAGGTCTCTAAGCATCAACCAAGAACATCTTTGCTTCCATGGGAAATCCAATATAAATGAAGAAAATTGTACATTTTTCATGTCTATCCAACCCCCAGATGAAGACATCCCCTTTTATCGTCACCATCTATTTACTTTTATATGAAAACTTAGGGTTAAAGAGGACAGTTGTCCCTTTTCTCACGATGGTGCAAGGTATGTCACAGTTGTGACTAGTGTGTCATGCATGGGCATGAGGGTGGTCTCACGCCCATGCAAGACATTGTACAATCGTGAGACATGCTCACAACTATGCTATTTCACTTACTAGCCATAAGCCACTTCATAGTTTACATTCTTTTATCTTCAAATTCATACTTTACCTTGTCTTTGCTTATTGTAATCTTTTCTTTTTCTTACTCTATGAAGAGTATAGAGCATGAACATTGAAAAGATGGCTCAATGAGTATGCTTTCAGGTCATCTTAGTTCTTTCGCTTCCGAAATGTACCTAAAATCAAATATGACCTAAAGTGAGTGTCCCAAGCATTTTAAGACATTAATCATTAAGTGTAATTGATTAAACGTATCAACATTTAAGCATATGTCATATTTATAGCACATTTATAGACACCCTACCATGTTTACATGACCTACACAATGCCATATATAAAAGTAGTACGTTATGCTTCACCTCATATACATATACAGGACTAAACATAGTGGAATGTTAGAGCCTATATAAGCTTTAAAACCTAGCAAATTTTAAAGTACACTAACTCCAAATACTCGTAATTAAAAAATTCAAGATCATGAAAATGGTATGAAACTAAGAAGACAAATAACTAATCACTTAAAAAATTAGAAATATTAATTTTTAAAAAAAAAGTTAAAGTTAAGGAACTTTGGGTTGCCTCCTAACAAGTGCATGTTTTAAGTCATAAGCTCAATCACTTTCCATCAGTGTTAGCTTGATGGTCCCCTATTGGAAAGGTATAAGTTTCCTCAAGATTTGCTTCTAGTTTTACTCCTTTTTCTTTATAAAATGATCAATTTTTAAGATTATGTATTTTTTCATTCCACTTATTTCCTTTAGTCTTGAATATGTCCCCTTTACATCTTGTTCTTTTGCTTCCTGCAAAACATAAGATTTATTATCATTAATTTATTCAAATAGAGGCACTTGTTATACTTACTATCAATATGATTATGGGGTTCAAATTTATAGAATTCTAGTTTATCATCCCGACCCTTCAAGTTAGCTTTCCTTCATGAGCATCAATTAGGGCCCTAGAAATGGCTAAGAAAGGTCATCCTAAAATCAAAGGCACATACCAATCCTTATTTATGTTTAATAGCATAAAATTCACAGGAATGAAAAACTTACTAATTATTTAGGCATATCTTCTAGTATACCTATCCAATATTTAAAAGAGCGATATGCTAACTACAAAGAGATAGTAGTAAGTTTAAGATTACCCACCTTAAGCTTCTTTCAACTTAATACGGCATAAGGATAATGCTTGTTGATAGATGAATAATTGATTATATTTTACACTCATATTTGATGTATTTTACTTGATATTTTATATTTTTGTTATTATTTAGTACTTAATTCATTTCGAGTGTGTTTATAGGTTATAATTGCCTTTATGGACTTAAAGGAGAAGAATTTAGACAAAAATATGGCCTAAAACAAAGAATTGAAGAATAAAAGGGATGCATGGTGGTGCATCAACCTATGCATTTCACCCAAGCTAGCCAAAATTACAATTTTAATTGTTTTGGGGATGCACAGTTTGGTACACGATCGTGTAAGTCCCAGTAACCCTAAATTTTAATGAAAAATGACATGTTTGGCCTCAAATCAGGAGAGTAGACTTTTGGAGACGATTCCAAACATATAGAATGCCCAAAAGGAATGATATTGATCTAGGAAAGTAGAAAACACAAAAAATCATCGAAAGATTCGACAAAATACAAGATCAAACCTCTACTTTGTAAGAACATTTGGTACAAGAGAAAGGGAGACTTAGAATTATAAACCTATTTTCTATTATGTGTAGCTAAACTTCTTTATTGTCTATGTTAGATGGACCCTAGTTTGTGCTATAATATGTTTTAATTCTTTTATTTAATACAATTTTTTTGATTGATCTATTAAGATTTGATTACATATTTAATATATGTTTTAATAGGCCTAGGAATATTAAATCATAATTTGATTTCATATGTAAAGATTGAGAAATCCTAGGTTTGAATAAATCTACTGTAATTGAAAGGAGTTGATTGCAACCCTAGAGATAGGATGACATAAATCTTCTAGATTATATTCAAACCTAGCAGAGGGATTCAAAAATTGATAAAGCAATCCTAAAACTTTAACTTGAGTAATTCGGTTGAAAACCTTAGGATTAGTTGTTAGTAGAACTAAGGCTAGCTATTAGCATATCATAGGAATTTATATGGTCCAATAAATCAACAAAATAATTTCATAATAAAAGATTAATCAATTAAAGGCTTTTAGGGGGATTCAAAACCTAGATACTAATTTTTTATATCAATAGTTTTCTAAGTGATTCCACGTTTCTATTTTCAATGTTGTTGCTTATTTTATTTCAATTATTTATGTTTTTAATTTCTTTATTAAAATCTAAAATTGAACTGTAGGCTTAGATAATAAGAAAAAGTTAATTAGTAGTAATCACTGTCTTCGTGGATTGAACTCACCCTACTTGTCGGTACTAGCTACAACTACACCGTCCACTTACGATTATTATAATATTGACTAACTCAAGAAAATGTCAATCACTTATCTTATGATCACACAAGATATAATAAAAGCTCAAGTTTCCAATAGTATATGGGATGGAGAAGCTACCAATATCCTTAAGCTCCAGAGCTGGTTCATCATAAGACATAACCTTACACACCTTAGGTTGATTTATAGCTTCATACCCTTTAAGCCTTCTCTTATTAGATAAAATATTCTTTGAAAACATACTATAAGAAGGCATTTGCCTTAGAACATTAGTAAAAGGAATATTAATGTAAATTTTTCAAAGAACTTATAAAAACATCTTGAATTCCTTATCCAACATCTTCACAATTCTTTGAGGGACTGATATATACGACTTATAGGGTACATAGGGAGTATATTTGGGCTCTTTCTTTTCTCCTTCCTCCCTTTTAGACTCCTTTTCTTCTCTAATAGGTACCTTCCTTCCTTGATCTCCCTTACTCTTAATCACTTCTAACCTAAGATTCTGATAAACTCATCACCCCTTAACATTAGAACATTTTAATTATCCTTAGGATTTTTATATTTGATGGGTAATTGATTGGGTGGTCTAATAATAGAACAAGCATAGTTCCTGGTTTACGAATTGGGCATCTTATTATAGGTAGTAATAGAGTACATCTTTGAATTAAACTTCCTAATCTCCTTCTTGAATTCTTCATTTTATTTGGCTTGAATAGTAAGGCAGTTTTCTAAAAGGACTATAATTTTGATTTTGGGGAGGGATGTTGAAAGGTCTAACTGGAAACTACATGGTTACCTATTTTAAGATGTAAGGTTAAACATATTTTCATAAGAGATATTGTGGTGGTTTCTCTAATAAAGATTGAAGATGTTTAAAAATGGGCATTCTTCTAGTTGGGATTGCTAATGAAGTTAATTTATTCTATAGAGGGATCATGTAAAAACTAGTTTTTCAATTAGTGATCTATAGCTAAGCTTCCTAGGGATCTACAAATGTCACAAAATATGTTAGTAGCATTAAGAACATTAACATTCATATTATCAAACTTTTGGGATAAGGAATCTACCTCAGTAGCAAGTAAATTTAAAACATCCAGATTGTACTTACCTAAAATCTTCTTAGGAATGGCCCTCTCACTTTACTAATAGAAATGGTTTTAAGTTATGTTCTCTATAAGGTTGTACGCTTCCACTTTCTTTTTCATTAAACATCCATTAGCAGCACCATCCATAAAGATCTTCATAATGCAGGTTATTCCATAATAAAAGGTTTAAACAATTAGTCACTTCTCTAAACCATGGTAGGGAAATAATCTCAATAACTCTTTATATCTCTTTTATGCCTCATATAATGACTCACCTTCCCTTTGAGTAAGGATGGTGGTACGGTTCCTTATCTATGTAGTATTCCTTAAAGGGAAATACTTTACCAAAAATATATAAGAGAGCTAATCCCAAGTAGTGATTGACCCTACTAGTAAGGTCCGTAACCATTATCTAACTTTATCCCTCATAGACAAAAGGAATAATTGGAGATTGATTACATTAAGAGATATGTCATTCAGCTTCAATTTTTCATATTACTTTAAAAACATTGATAGATGTAAGTTTGTGTCTTCAGGTCTTGAACTTCTAAATTGATTCTACTACACAATGGTTAATAAGGAGGAATTTAGCTCAAAGTTAGTAGCTTCGACATTGAATCTTGTAATGTTTAAGTTGATGCCTTAGGTGTTCGATGTGACAAAGTCTTTGAGTGAACTTATATTTTCTACAACCATCTTTACTTTTTTTTACTTGTATTCTCCTTTGAATTTTTTTCTTATGTGTAGGTTTCTCTCAAACTTAGTGTATGGCTCTACAAGATTTGTGGGATCATTGAAACTATACATACAAGAGGAGATTTGTAAAAATTAAAGAATAAAATATAATTCAATAAATAATGAAATAAAAATTAAAAAAAGATCTAAACTAGTTAGTTTGTAAGAAAGGTACTAAAAACTTGTTTTATTATTTTACTGTAAGCATATTATATAGTTGTAGCTAGCATAAGTGAGTATGGATTAACCCTATGATGATTGTTAATTAATTATCTATTACCCATAAACTTAACAAGCTAGGAAAGCCTTTATAGATGGATAAATGAAGAAAGTAAAATAAATAACAAATCTAGATACTAATGAAAAATAATGATCAAGAATATTGAATTAACTAGGTTTAATATAAGTTCCCTTAGCACTTTACCATATTCACTTTCACTTTTGATAAATGAATTACTTTAACTTCTTGAACTAGTAAGAGTTCTTAACTTAGACTATATTCTTTCTCGAGAGATATAATTCATATTTAGAGATTAATTAACCAAATTCCTTTTGATTTAGATAATCTAAGGATGCTTTAATTTTTTATACAAACTCTTTTGCTAGGTTTAATCCTAACTAAGGAAGATCTTATGAATTTCTCTCAATTAACTTATGCTTAGTCCTCTTTATTCATATTGTGACCTAAACATACTATCTTAACTTTCAAATCTCAATGCATAAATCATATATTGAATCTTCCACTTTTACTCTAATTTAATCAATATAAAAGCATGAATAAATCACAAGAAATTAGAATTTCATTAATTAAAGAATAAATTGAAATATATCACATCCTAGGTTCTTCATACCTAAATTTATATCCCAACTATTTAATATTCACAAAAATAACATCAACTTAGAAACAATATAGAAAATATGTTAAAGAAATCATATTCTTGAATGTTAAAATCTTTAAAGAATTGTGTCTTCCTCTATCTCTTAAGAATGGTCAAATAGTCTCAAAATGACTCTAAAATTGTTTCTTAGCAAAAGAAAAACTTTTCTTTTCTGCCTCCTCTATTTGTTAAAAAACTTGAAACTCTAACTTTTAATATGCTATATAGTTTTAAACATGGGCTCATGTAACTGGCCATATACTCTATAATTTCTCTAGAATTAAAATGCCAGCATAGGTACATATATAGAATTGTGTATAATAGTATAATAACGTATTCTTTATTCAAAAGGGTAACACGAGGCATGTATGGTATAATGAAGAAACTGAGGCAAACACATATATACATGACCCTCAAAATGAGACTATATACATTGCCTTGTTAAGTGATTCTTCACCAAATCTTCCAATTTTGCTCCATTGCATTCCAATTCTTCTCTAACCATGCTTCTTTTTCTTGTATGGGCATGAACATGACCTAAAATGCAAAACTTATTAAATTAAGTATCAAATCCTTCAAAATCATCCAAAACACAAGCAATATACAATGAAAATAATGCTAAAAACATTGTATATCTAGTACACATTATAAGGTTATGAAAAGGATTTCAATAATTTTATTAAGTTTTGATCTGTTTAATTCCTTCTTGTTCTTGTTTCTTCACTTGAATCACATATATGCTCCATTTTGCTTATTTTGTTCATCATTTGATTGCTCAATTGATTTATTTGACTCCTTTACTCACTTTATCATTCTATTAACCTTAATATTTCATATATTAAATTACTCATACTATAAAGGATAAAATATTAGTAAATATGCATTATGTCCTATATATAAATGATCATATAATGACTGGACTCCTAATTCATCAAAATGATAAAGATAAGTTTATAAAAAGAATTATGATATTTTTATATTTTTGATATACTTGATTTCTCCTTATTTTTAATTCTTCATTTAAATGTATGCTCCATTTTGCTCATTTTCTTCATCCTTTAATTACTCAATTAATTCTATTGACTCCTTTAATCACTTTAACATTCTATCTTGACATTTCACATATTAACTTATACCACCAAGAGTGAAATATTAGGAATGACAGATTTTGTCCATCATTAAAAATATGAATCTTACTTGGTCTAACAACCTCCCTCTTTTTGATATTAAAAAAAACATTTGGTGATATTATAGAAAATAAATGATATGCTAAAGCAGTAGATCAGTTTACCATTAGCTCTTCTTTTGATCAATATTAAAAATGGTGTATGATATATAGATTTATAAGAATTAAAAAATAAAAATAAAAAATTTACTCTGCCTCCTTTCAAAAACACTATCATATGGGAAAAGAAAACATAAAAATAATTTATAAAATTAAATAGCAATCTTAATAATTCTCATGTACCAATTTCAAATATCAATTTATCTTTCTCTCCATAGATACATATATTAGTGCTTTCTCGCCTTAAATATGCATGCTACGTATATAATCTCAAATATTGTGAATATGAAAGTAAGTGGTTATCTCCTTTTATATTTTTTAAATGAATATGAAGAATGTTGCATATTCTTTTAAGAGGACCATACATGAAAATTGTTCCTATTTTTGCCTTGAATACTATTCCCTCTAGGTTTAAAATATGACTTGTAATTGGATGCATAAATTTTTTCTTTTGCTTGGGACCTAGAGGATGATGAATGAACATATAATTTTTTACATATTTAGAAGATGCAATATGCTTATATGATGATTTAGGCATAGGCTCATCATGTAAATGCTTGTGCCTTACAAAATTATATTTGCATTGGATGGTGTACTTTCATAAGTGAATCCAATTTCATACTTATTATCAAAGCTCTTTTATACTATAATCATATTATTCAATTTTTTACTATCCATAGTAAATCTAAACAAGGACTTTTTTAGGTCATTAACCTTTTTTAATGCCATATTTTCATACAATAAATCATGCTCATTGTCATTAATAACAAATACACTCTTAAATTATGTCATATCATATATATCATATTTTATTTCTCATTTTTAACTATGTGTGCATCTAAGAGTTTTTTAGTCTCTTTATACTTTGAAGATTTTTTTTCCTTTTTAATCTTATAATTTCTATACATTCAACAAGTTCTTCATAAGAAAGTTTATTATCATTATCATCATAGTCATTATCTTTAAAAAAGTTTAAACTATAGATACCTCAATATTTCTTTCCATAAATTACACATTAGCCTCCTCATTATTCTATTTTCTAATTTCAAATTCACTTGTCCCATCCCATATGATATTTTGTGCTCTCTTTTTCTTAGGTCTTTCTCTTTTCCTTTTTTACCCTATTCTTTATTCTTATTTAGATTCTCATCAAGCTAATCATGAGTAATAGTAATATCATTAATACCAATATCATTATAACAATCATTAATACTATGTAAGATCAAATATGAGCCAAATATTATGAGCATTTTGATACATTAAAAATTTAGAAAAGAAATTCTATCTAATACAAAAAATAAAATATGCATTGCCTTACTATTTAATTAAATGAGTCTATTATCATTTCTGTTCCACTCACTCTTCCTATAACCAAAATCTTGGCTATGAAAAAGATTTTCATCTTAGTTCTTCGAAATAAGTAATCATTTTTATTAAAAAAGCATTATTAATATCATAGCCCTCTCTAAAAAATTATGTCATACTAAACTTACCTCAAATCTATATATATATATATTATATGGGACCCACTCTTATACTAATTTTATTGGTTTTTGGATGACATATGACAGAAGGGATCAATTGTGTGTTCATTATATATCCTATTTGTAAAATAATAAATAAATTACTTACTCTTATAAATGATTATGGAAACTCTATATAAAACTAACTTAAAATAAACACAACAATAATAAAAAAATTAGGGAAAAAGGGACAGAATTGAATTATAAACCCTTGGCCTACATTTACTTCCTAAACTTAACTTAAAAATTCACAATGTTCTTCCTTCAATGGGAAAAAAGCAATCCTCCATACAATATCTTCTTTTTCATTAGTGAAGATGTCTTGCTTTACCATAGGCAAAGAGTAACCCTTTACAAATGTTTTTTAAGGTTAATAGCAACTCACACAACGTCAATCCCATAAAATTTCCCTAATTGCAATAATTATACAACTTTTTTTTTCTTGTACCAATGAACAAAGGCCCAATATGTGTTATCTAATATAAACATTCATTCTTGAGCCCTATCAAAGATCTAAGGAAGTATTTAGTATGCCCAAACTACTTTTTTTCATCAGTTTATTTATACTTTAAATAACTTTAAATTGTTTTTGGAAACAAAAACTAGCTGTTATAAATGGCTAGTAATATTAGTATCATTTCATACATTAGTCATTAGTTCATTGGTCGAATAATAGGCCATGCTGATCAAATAATGTAGTCCTAAACTCTCAATATATGTTCGTTAAAGACATCATTCAACCATACTATCATACTGGTTAACTAATGTATATATTGACCTTGCATTGGCTGCTCAAATCACCATATTGGTCAACTAAACTTCTTGAAACAAGTTTGTTACCAAAGTTTTTTTTTTTTTAGCTTCTTATGTTCTTAAGAAGATCAAAATCATTCCTTTGGTAAAGCTTGATACAAAACCATTTCAAAAGTTAAATGACTAATTTGACATAATTAGAGAGAGAAGTTCCTAGTTCTCTCTAAACTTTCTTCCTCTTTGCATAGTGTTTTTCTTGAATTTGTACTTCTCTCAAAACTCTCCTGCTTCTATTACCCTAGCTCCTCCTTTTCTTTTTATCCCTCTCTAATTCTTTTTGGTAGTTATAATCATTTCCCTTCCCAAGAGGTATTTTAGGTTACTCCCTCCTTTTGCCTAAAGAATTGCTATTTTTGGTAACTACTTTTTAAAAGCCTACCTAGTCTTTGCAACTTTTCTCCTTAGATCATTGAACTAACTCCTTCTGACATTAAGTAGGGATCTAATTCTCGCTTTTCCCCTTTTACCTTTGAGACCATTAGCAAAGCCTCTGCCTCAACCCCATTCCTTTTATACTCATCCTCTAATCTCAAAAAAGTCCTTAGAATCCCCATTCATTAAAACCACTCTCAAATTCACTCCATTATTATCCTTCAACGTTAAGATAAGGCTACTTTATTATTTCCCCTATATTGCTCTTAGTGTCATTGATGGAGGGGACTTTCTTAGGCAAAAGGCTCCTCTTCCCAGTTATTAAGTTCTGGATTATGAAACAATGGAAAAGTAAAGGTCTTTAAAAGGTTATGTTTAACAAGGACTAACTGTTCCTATTAAAGTTTTCTGCAAAGGAAAGAACTTCGGATGTGGTTTATTTTAACCTTTAGTATCATCAAAGTCTTCTTATCTTTTTACAAATGTGGAAACTGAATATTAAACTTGAGGATATAAAATAGAAACAAGTTCTAATTTGGGTCAATTTTTATAAGATTCCTCTTAAATACTAGTCTACTAAGGGTATGTATATGTTAGCTAGCTTCACTGGAAGACTAGTGTGTATGGATGAGGTAAAACTCTTCTAGGAAAAGGGTGGATTATATACGTATTTGTATTAATTTGTATATGATCCATGACCTTCTTAATGAAATTTCTCTACACATATTAGGGGGACATGATACCTTAGTGTAAAATTCTCTAGGAGTCTCCTACCAATGGAAACCTTCCTTGATACAACAAGAAAAATCCTAGAAACCAACTAGGAGGAAGTTTATTAGGGGTGATGAGCTAATGGAATTAGAGAAAGATAAACATATCTCATCTTATTCCCCTTCTATTGGAGATTAGTTGGAGGTTTATCCTAAAAAGCTTGATGTTATGGAGAGGAATGCTTATGAAGTTGATGCTTCTTTATGTCCAGTACTTGCTTAGGAGTTAAGGATATAAATGAATTAGTTAAGACTACTAAAAATTCTATACAAAATAATTTAATCTAGGTTTCCTTAAGAATTGAAGGTTGCCCCACTAGAAAAGGAATTTAGCAATCTCAAGTCATTACGTTAAAATAAGATCCCCTTATTGCATTTGGCTATTCATCATAACCATGCTCTCCCTATGAGATCCAGGAAGGCTTTAACACAAAGGATAGAAGAAGGTCAGGGTAAAAGGCCAAAGGAAAAGCCCTTATCTCTTCTAGGTAATGTTTTTTCTATAATAAAGGAGGTTGAAACAACCCCAAGAAGTAAATAGTAGTAGCATATTACATTAAGTTTATGAAGCCATTTCCTTTTTATCTTTTAAAAACCATACTAAAAGAATAATTGTGATGATCTATTTCCTCAAAAAATAAATACAAGCCAATTTCTAGCTATAGTCATCATTATCTAGGCATAATCCTATTAGCTTATGATCCCATCATTGTTAACGTTCTAAGCTCCTCTGTGCCAATAAATTGTTTCCATTTGCATATTAATTACTTGGGCCTTGGTGAAGTGTGAACTTTTTTATTTATGCCTTTAATTTTGCTATTAAAAGATCTTCTTTATACAATAAGCTCGTTTCTTTTAAAAACTCACTCTAGGACCTTTGACTTCTACTAGATGACTTCAATTTTAATTTACCCTCCTCTAAAGGTGAGGGAATCAAATGTAAGAATAACCCTTATAAGGAATTTAGGTCTCACCTACTAAATTTGGAAGTTACAAAATTTAGAGTTGATGATTGCTAACTTACTTGGAGTAATAAATAAGAAAGGGATTATCTTATAAGGAAAAAATACTTGGTAGGGCACTTGTGAACTTTAAATGGCTAAGAAAATTTCAATTAAATATGGATAACTTCAATAACTAATTATGCTTAGATCAGTTATCAGTAGAAATAATAGGATTTTCACTATATTATAGGAGAATTTCTCATTTTAGGTTTTTAGCTACCTAAGAAAGCATGTTAAATTCTAAAATGCTTTAGTAAAAGGATTGTCTATAAATATCCAAAATATGAATCTTTTAAGCTCTTCAACAAACTTTGTGCTATTAAAAAGGAGCTGAAAAAGCTTAGCAAGAGCTCCATTAGTGATTCATATGTGATCATTTCTAAGAGAATACACCAATGCCCTAGAGAATCATAACTCTCTCATTGTACAGAAATGAAAATTATTATAACTTAAAGATGGTGATATTAACACTAAATTCTCCTACTGGGCACTCCTAACTAGAAGGACTAGAACTAAAATATCCTCTCCAGTGAATAAGAAAGGAACTTCTTCACTAAGAAGGCTTATTTATCAACCCTAGTTAAGGATTATTTTTAAAGAATCATAGGGAATTTTGGAAGGGGTAATGCCTTAAAAGATTCTCTCGGCTTAATCATTCTAAAAGAGATCATAAGATAGTAAGAGGAGCTCCTAATCAATCCTATTCTTTAGGACAACTTTAATCTAGATAAAGGTCTTAGACTAGATGTTTTCAAGATCATCTTCCACCGAAAACATTATGAAGACCTTAAAAGACATGTATATGATGCTCTAATGGAATTGTTTTCCAACTTAAAGATGCTTAGGCTTAAAATAGCACTCATTTATGTTCAGTTCCTAAAACTTCCAACCCCTCTTCTTTAAAGTAATATATACCCATATATTTTATAAAATTATTTCTAGAATCCTTGATAATAGGCTTAAATTAGTTCTTCTAGATATTACGAATCATACACAAGCTGCCTTTGTTTTAAGGTAGGAATATTAGCACAAATGTTTTAATTGCTCAGAACTTATTAATGAATTGCCAACTCAAAGACTCAAGCAAGAAATGTTTATTGGAAATTAACATCTATAAGTCCTTTGACACAGTAGAATGGTGCTTCATTACACATATTTTAACGGCTTTTGGTTTTCTAGAATAATTCTTCTCATAAATCAACTAGTGTATTTCAAATACTTCCTTTAATGTCTTTATTAACAGAGAAGAGTCCAATATGTTCATAGGTGCTAGAGGAATTAGGCAAGGGGAACCATTGTCCCCTTTATTATTTAAAGTTTAGTTTGAAGTGCTTACAAGTATCATTCAAATGAACATTAATAATTCTAGGAACTTTACATACAACAAAAAGTATGATTCCTTGAAGATCTCTAATTTATCCTTTGGAAATGATCTCCTTATGTTTTATAAAGCTAATAATAATTTTGTGTCCTACCTTTTGAAGTCAATAGAGGAATTCAACTGGCTATTTGGTTATGCATCAAGCAAAGAGAAAGGTATTATGATAAGGAATCACTTATAAATTAGGTATTATGATAAGATATCACTTAAATCCCTTCCCTTATTACATCTAGGTGTACCTATAACATCTGTAAGAATCTCTTACACTAATTTTCAATCATTATCTGACTTGATCATCAAAAGAATAGGGAGTTGGACTAGCAAATGCCTAATCTTTATAGGATGACTGCAATTTATAATCTATATACTCAATAACCTTCATATTCACTGGTCTACTCATCTCTTTCTTCCTAAAAGGCCATACATGGACATAGAAAAGCTTCTCAAAATTTTCATTCAGTTAGGGGTGGCAATATAGCAACGTTTTCAAAAGTGGGTTAGAATAGCTTATGTATGCTAAAGAATAAGGGTGGCTTAGGGATTTTCTCCATAGCTAGAAGACTTTGGAGAATTATTATGATAAACATTCTTTATAGGTGAAATGGGTCTATGAATTTTTCTTAAGGGTAAAAAGCCTTTAAATAATCAAACCAAGACATGACTCTCCCTAGAGTATGATACAAATTCTGAAATTAAAGGATAATATACATTCCTCTACCACATTGTCATTTGGTAATAGGGAAAATACCTAGTTTTAGGGTGATAAATATATGTCCCCTTGGCCCTTTGTACCTAATTCCTAACCTTTTTAGCTTGAGGAGCTTCTTCTCATTGAATTCTAAAGTAAGTGCACTAGTTAATGTGAGTAACTGGTTGTGCACAGGTAGGTACTTAATTTCCTAGCATAGTTACTTCCTAAACTATCAACCTAACTTTAATAGAGGCGAAATAACTATTTGCAAGAGGCGTTCTACAAGCCTATTCATAAAATAATCATATAGGGACCTACTCAAAAGCTCAGCTCCTAAGGTTTGCTAATATTAGTTAGTTTGGAATAAAATCCTAGCTCTTAATGTATCCTTTGTGTTG
The DNA here is from genome assembly GCA_025504915.1 of Erythroxylum reticulatum. Taxonomy (NCBI): domain Eukaryota; kingdom Viridiplantae; phylum Streptophyta; class Magnoliopsida; order Malpighiales; family Erythroxylaceae; genus Erythroxylum; species Erythroxylum reticulatum. The sequence goes on along the minus strand of JANSVA010000008.1, from coordinate 19,597,085 downwards.
TGGCTAACAATGAGGGACTCCTAACCATACCAGATAGGATTAAATGGAACTTTATCCTTTAAACTAATCCCTTATGCAAATTAAGTAAATATGGTGCATAATTTATTAAACAAATTTTCTTTAGATGAACTTTTTCAAAGCAGTTATGAAGTGATGCTCAAAATAGATATGTTAGAATGGAATCATTCATTAGGGCTCAGACTCGCATCCTCCTAGTAAGAATGATGTAAAATTATTCCTAATAGCCTTTTAATGTTTGGTGCGCTCCTTATAAACGTAAAAAGGGCATAAATTTTTCAAGAGCATGGTTGGGATGTGAAATTAGGAAGCCAAAAAAAAACATAAGTTTAATTAGGAAAATAGCTATCATTTGGAGAGATTGTTTATCTCTATCATCTAGAATGGCATCCAAATGAAACCTTTAAGACTTAAGTGTAAGCTTGTTTTTCACCTATTTCTACTTTAGATGGCATGCTTTCTAGTTGTTTACTTATTCTCTAAGCTTCTCTAGCTACCTATAGTTTCTTTTGAACTTATTTTTTAATAATATGGAAGTACTCTTCACATAGTAGTTGGTTTTCATATCAAACTTGGCCCTTGTTTTATTTTTGTTTCTAATTAGACCAAATTCAAAGCTTCTTTAGATCATATTCCTTTGCAATTTTTAGCTTAGCTTTGATATAATATATTCTTTAATTTCTAAAAAGATCACTTCAAAAGTTCTCCAAAATTTTGTTTAAAGACTAAACTAAATTTTCTTTTGATTTTGAAAATATATTCAAACGATTAGGCAATGATTAGGTCCCTAATTTATTGAAATAACTAAGATAAGGATACAATAAAGATTTAAATAATTTGCTTAAGGCTTGATATACTTGATTACTCCTTATTTTTGGTTTTTCAATTAAATTGCTTATATGCTCTATTTGCTCATTTTCTTCATTTTTTGATTGTTGAATTAATTCTATTGGCTCCTTTTCTCACTTTTTCATTTTATTTAGCTTGATTTTTTAATATTAACTTTCTAATATCAGTAAAAATAAAAATATTAACAATGAAATATTTTGTTATTATTAAAAGTATAAGTTAAAACCTTGTGCCTTACTAATTTCCTAAGCAAATAGAAAGGATTATTGATGGCCTAATTTAGAAATTAGAGATTCAATCTCTAATTATTCAAGCAAGAGTGGGACCTGTTGGATTGAAAAAGAAAACATGCAAGATATGGTTAAACGGTACATTTCAAAACTTTTTTAGAAATCACAGCACAGTGGAAGCAAGATAACCAAATCAACATGTCAATCCATACATGATACGGTATATGAAAAATAATTATCATAAGAACAAAATGGAGATTATATTACCGACTCCCTTGCTACAACTTTATTGTCGCACTATCCTATCGTCAACAATATATCCTCTCCAAGGTGATGTATCGTCTTCTTCTTGTTATTGTTTCCTCTTCTCGATATTGTGTCCTTAACCAATCCGATCTACCACTTGTTCTTCTTGGACAACTTGGTTAACAAGATCCGTTGGTGGGAAAGGAAAAGAAAACTTTGGAGAAGATTTTTTCTCAGAAGAAAGAAGCCAAAGATGAGACACCTCTCATGCATATTTTGGCTCTACCATGCAAGATAGGAGAGAGAGAGTCAGACAATGCAAGAACACCTTCTCACTCACTCTCAATTTTGGTTAACCTCAATGGAAAGAAGAGATTTATATCAAATGCATCACTTCCTTCTTTAATCAATCATAAAGAAACCAATAAATGAGACTCTTCTTATTTTTCTTTAAGATGACTATATGAAAAGACTATTAACCTAAAATGACATGTCAATTTTGATTTTAGTGATGAAAGAAAGAAGATCATCCATCAAATACAGTTGTTTCATCTTTAATCAAATGAATGATAAAATGGTTATATTACATGACATCATTAAAAGACAACTATTAAACCATTTAATGGTAAGATCATTACTCCATTTAATGATGATAATGCATGATACATAACATCTTTATTTAGCAATTCAATGTTAAATGTGCAGCTGCACATCTAGCCCTATTAAAACTGAAATTTCACCTTCCTTTCTTTAAGAATTTTGTTTTAATTTAATTAATCTAATTAAACCAAAGTCTAGCCCATTTCTAAATATTCATTTCGGCTTCTAATTAACCATTAATTAGTGCAAGCCCGAGATTTAATTATAGGCTTTAAAACATCCATTTATATTTTTTACCTTGCTTGAGAACCTTCCTTGAAGACAAGTGGGGAATCTTATTGGACTTGGATAATTCAAGCTCCAATAAGCCCAGAATTAATTTCATCTCATTAGAATTAATTTGAGCTTATTAACTAAATGTCATTCCACTAAAGACAATTAGTTGAACTCTTGAATTACTAAATATTATGAGAACACATATTTTAAATAATATGTCCAATTGGGAACCTTGTTATGAACCTTATTATAACTATCCGTACAATAAAGAATAAAATTACCGTTTTGCCCTTTTGTTAGTTTTTCCTTATAGATCTCCCATTTTACTCTATATGGTGATTAACATACAAGATCTCATCTTGGTTTTAAGACTTGATGGGTAGCAAGTCCAACAAACTCTTGGTGTCAGTTTAATCACCAATCTCCATAAAACATCTAGAAGTGATGATATTACTATAAACTCTTTATTTGAGTGAATGTTCCCTAATACATGTTTCAATTAATAATTCCAACATGCAGACACTAGATTAATAATCTGTAAAAATCCATTCCGATCATATCAACAATTATAATGAAACACATATTCACCACTCATTAAGAGTGTGGTCCATAATAAGTAAAAGCTAAATTGTATGTTTTAAGACTAAAGTAACAACCTACTTTATTCTTAAAAACATACTTGATTTTAGATTCATTTAATAGTTTCATTATTGATAGTCGACTACTATCATCATATGAAACTCATCATTCCCTTGAAGTAAACTCCTTTACTTGCACAGAGATAAATCGCAACACTACAGTCTAAACTATAATCAAGCAACCAACTTAATTATTCAATTGTGAATCCATTAGTTTAGATTGTTATAATAAACATGTTTCCCATACATCTTTATGTAATTGTATATTACTTATAAAAAATCTCGGTACCTTATAGCTAGATATATAATGCTCATCAAAACCAAACTCTTTTGTTTTATTAATAATAAATATTTTCATTACACAACTGTAACTGAAGAAAATTAAGTTATATGTAAATACACTTGCTTTTCAGGATACTATATTTACATAACTCAAACAATCTCCCACTTTTCCTAAAGCAAGTTTGACATATCCCTCATTCTCATCCCTGTTAGGTGACCCTCAAAACTTTTTTAAGATAGCATCTTCGTAAACAGATCAGCAAGGTTTTGCTTTGTGAGAATCTTTACCAAATTCACCTCTCCACATTGTATTATCTCCCTTTTCAGATGATATTTTAACTCAATGTGTTTTGTAGCTTTGTGGTTCCGAGGTTTTACAGATTTAGCCACTTCCCCACTATTATCACAATAAAGTGTAATGGCTTTTTTTACCTCTAGAACTACCTCCCAATTATTTAGAAACTTGCAGAGCCAGACTACTTCCTTTGTTACTTCACAAGTAACAATATACTCAGCCTCTATAGTCGAATCAGTAATACAAGATTGCTTAGCACTCCTCCAAACTATGGCTCCATCTCCTAAAGTAACTATAGAACCAGATGTTGATTTCCTTAAATCAACTTCTTATTAGAAATCAGAATCTGTATATCCTGTCACAATAAGGTTACTTCCTGAGTAAACAAGCATTAAGTTCTTCATCCTACGAATATACTTAAGTATACACTTAACAGCAGTCCAATGCTCTATTCCTAGATTGGACTGAAATCTACTTACCAGTCCCATTGCGTAATAGATATTTGGTCTAGCGCAAAGCATTGCATACATTAAACTTCTAACTACTAAAGCATATGGAATGTTATGCATGCGTTCAACCTCCTCTTGGGTTTTAGGTGCTTACTCTTTTGAAAGTTTGATTCCATGTCTAGTAGGTGTGAAACCTCTCTTAGAATCTTGCATGGCAAACTTATTGAGCATGTTGTCAATGTAGGTTAATTGAGACAAGGCTAGAAGTTTATCCTTATAATCCCCTATAAAGTTTGATCCCTAGAACATAATTAGCCTCTCCTAAATCCTTCATTAAAAATTATTCATTCAACCATCCCTTAACCGTAAATAACATTCCCACATCATTTCCAATTAGTAGAATATCATTAACATACAAGATTAGGAAAGTAACCTTGCCTTCTTGTATTCTTTTATAAACATAAGGCTCATCTAGGTTTTTTATGAATCCATAAGTTTTGATAGACTTATCAAACCTAACTTTCCAAGACCTAGATGCTTGTTTAAGTCCATAAATGGACCTTTGTAACTTACATACCTTATGCTCATTACCTAGCTCAATGAATCCTTCTGGTTGGGTCATATAAATGGTCTCCTCAAGATCCCCATTAAGAAATACATTCTTGACATCCATTTTCCATATTTCATAATTGAAATAGACTATTATAGCCAAAAGAATTCTGATGGACTTAAGCATAGCAACCAAAGAAAAAGTCTCCTTATAGTCTATACCATTTTTTTGAGTATAGCCCTTAGCTACCAATCTTGCTTTAAATGTCTCTACCTTTCCATCTGATCCTCTTTTCCTTTTGTAGATCCATTTACACCCTATGGCTTTTATACCTAATGGTAGATCTACAAAGATCTAGATTTGGTTAGTGTACATGGAATCTATTTCCGATTCCATCGCCTTGAGCCATTTTTCTGCATGAATATCATTAATAGCCTGTGTATATGTAATAGGATCTGTTTCTTCTTGGTTTGAGATGACAAGTTAGCCTTCTCGTAGACCTAGATACCTATCTGGCTGTCTCACGACCCTCTCACTACGTCTAGGCACTATTTGATGTTCAAGTTACTCTTCTAATTCAACTCTTGAATCCTTTTCGACATCTTGTTCTGTCATATCCAAATCAACTCTTGGTTTGAATGAAATAGCTAACTCCTTTAGTACTACTTCACTTCTTCCTTTGTGATTTCTCACAAACTCTTCCTCTAGGAAGGTTGCATTCGTTGACACAAATACCTTCCTGTCCTAAGGATTGTAAAAATACTACCCTCAAGTTCCTATAGGATATCCTACAAACAAAAATACATCTAATCTTAGATCCATCTTTGTGGATTTAGGCCTTAGAACATGGGCTAGGTAGCCCCAAGTCCTTAAGTGCCGCAATGAAGGCACTCGGCCAATTCACAACTCCTTAGGTGTTTTAGGAATCGATTTGGATGAAGCAAAGTTAAAAAGATATGTTGCCATTTGTATGGCATATCCTTATAACGATTCTGGAAGGCTAGCATAGGACATCATCGTTCTTACCATTTCTAATATAGTCCTATTCCTCCTCTTAGCTACACCATTCTATTAAGGTGTTCAAGGAATTGACAAGTTGGAAACAATTCCATTGTCAATTAAATATTGCTGGAACTCTTTAGATAAGTACTCACCACCTTGATCTGATCGAAGTTGATTTAATAGCTTGCCTAGCTGCTTCTTAGCTTCATCTTTGAATTCTTTGAACTTTTCAAAGGATTCACTCTTTTTATGCATCAAATACAAATAGCCATGTCTAGAGTAATCATCTATAAAGGTTATGAAATATTCTCAACCTCCTCTAGCTTGTATGTTTATAGGCCCACACACATCAGAATGCACTAGGTCTAACTTGGATTCAGATTTGTTTCCTTTAGAAGGAAATGAGGCCTTGGTCATTTTTCCTTCAATACAAGATTCACATGTGGGTAATGGATCATTATCCAAGCCTGTAAGGATCCCATCCTTTACTAACTTGTCAAGTCTTTTCTGATTGATATAACTCATTCTTAAGTGCCATTGATATTTTGAATTAATGCTAGAGACATTGGAATGTCTTAGTTTTATCAATTCTGTGGTGTTTAGTTAGCTTGTCATAGGTTCTAAGAACAATCCCTATTTAATTATTGCATCACAAATAAAGTCCTTATTCTTATATATTGGAACAACATTTTCAAAATATAAGGAATAACCAAATTTTATTAAAAAAATAGAAATCATGTTCCTTACAATCATTGACATATAATAAACATCCTTCAAATATAACCTATGACCACTAGGAAAGTTCAAGATACTACTCCTACTGATTCTACTAAAACATAGGATCCATATGCTATTTTGACTTGAAACTAGCCTTTAGGTAGTCTTTTCCTTTGCTGGGACCACCCCTGTAAAGAATTGCAAACATGGTTAGTGGCTCCTGAATCTAATATCCAAGAATCAGATAAATCTGCCACATTTCTAGTTCCTAACAAACTTAGGAAACCCATACCTTGTTTGCTTTTGAGGGACTCAAGGTAGACTGGACATTTTCTTTTCTAGTGGCCCATCTCATCATAGTGGAAACACTTTCCCTTGGTGTTCTCTTTGGCCTTCTTTTTCATGGGTTAGGCCTTGACTCCTATTTGGGCCTTCTTTTTCATTGGACCCTTCTTCTTTTGCTTGCCCTTACCCTTAGGCTTCGAAGAAGTTGCTACATTAGCTTCTGGCCCACGAGCCTTGATATTCAATATCTCCTCCGTACTCTAGAGGGTATTCATCAACTCACTCAAGGTGTAATCCTTATTGTTGAGCTCATAGTCCAACTTAAACTGTTGAAAAGAAAAGTTTAAGCTATTGATGATTATAATCATCTGCGTGTTCGCATCTATATTCTCCCCAAGCATCTCAGCCTCAGTGACCGCAGAGATTACCTTAAGTATGAAATTCCACACTTGTTCACCAAGTTTTTGACTGAGATTATGAAATGTTTAGATAGCTTTCACTCTTTTAGACCTAGTCCTCACTCCAAACATCTAATGTAGGTGATGAACCATTACACTAACAGTTTTCATACAAGTAATTTGCTTTTGCAACATGCTACTGATAGAGGCTAGAATATAACACTTTGTTATCTTTTCAGCATTCTACCGATGCTCATGTTGTTAAACTAGCTTAGGAGTTGAATCTCCACCCGGAGGTGCAGACTCATTTTCAGTTAATACCCATGAAATACGTTCATATTGAAGAACAATGTCAAGGTTATGTCTCCATTCATTAAAAT
>JANSVA010000008.1:19535963-19568692 GCA_025504915.1 Erythroxylum reticulatum | reverse complement strand
ATCACAGACATTTTAACCAACTCCCCCTTAATCAAGTGACTAAAGAATATCAATTTCCAATTTGACTCCCCCTTTTTTTCATAATAAAAAACAATCAATATGAAGAGAAAATAGAGGAAACACAGATAGTCATCAAACACAAATATGAAGAGGAAAAATAATCCTATTTCAACCCAAAATCATTCACAAATACATTATGATCTATCTTTTATCATGGACCCTAAAAGATTAAAACATTTTCATTTATCATTCATCAATAACTTCCTATACACATTTAACTTCATTTCCACTTCTAACTATCATTAAATATGGTTCATCTAACAATCAAGAAAGGTTAATGCTTATACTTACTTGTTTAGCTTCAAACTCTCCAAGATCTCCAAAACCCTAGTCTCTATTTAATCCCCTTTTTTTGTATCTAAGCAAGAAGAAAGATGATAAGCTTACCTCTAACAAGTTGATTTCTCTTCTTTTTCTTCTTCTTTCTTCCTCCTTCAAAGCCTCCCACAATTTTCTTCTCTTCTTCTCCCTCTTCGGTTTTCTTCTCTTCTTTTCTTTCTCCCATAATGCTTCTCTCTTATTCTTCTAATTCAAGCCCCTTTTGTTTTGTCTTTCTTCCCATTTTTCCCCTCACTCACTTAGTTCTTCCAATTCTACCCCTCCTTTTGTCTTTTATGTCTCTAACTCCTTTAATCCTCTTAACACCATATAAATTCTAAGTTAATTCTATTCTTTCCATCACATTCTAATCCCTATTCATGCTTACTAAATTTAATGACCCAATTCTAGAAATAAATAAATAATTAAACAAATAAATTGATAATAATTGAAAAAAATTCGGGGTCCAACAGTCGGGAAACCTCCTGATCTGGGAAGCATGTTGAGATTTCCTCTTTCTTCCTCTTTCTCCTCTTTTTCTCTTCCTCTTTCTCTCTTAGGGTTTCCAAAAGTGGCTACACAAAAAAGCTCCTTTCTTTCTTCTCTTATTTTTCTTTTAATAATCTTTTATGTTTTGGGTAACCTTAGGGCTTTTTTGGGGTCGAAAAAGTTCAAAAAGTCCCTCGAAATATGAAATTTATAAGTGTTTGGGTGTTTGTCGGATATAGACCACAACCGTGGCTGTATAGGCCATAATCGTGGCTCACATGTGAGCCTTCTATCACGATCATGGCATGAAGGCCACAATCGTAGGCCATTCCTAGAGCTTAGGCCACGATCATGGGCTATTGTTTTAGCCCGAATGTCTTCCAAAACTTCTCCGTTCTTTAATATTGACCCTAAAACACTAGTAAAAACATTAAGGTACCTCAAAAACACAATATTTAAGCTCAAAAGCTTGTACTAACCCTTAAAACACTCAAAACACAAATAATAAACAAAATAACATAATTCTAACCTAAATACATACTAAATGATTGAATTAACAGGTAACACATATCAAACTATGCTGCAACTTACATTTATCAACATCCCCACACTTAAACATTTTCTTGTCCTCAAGCAAACAAAACAACAAACAAGACAAAATCACGAAGAACACAATGCAATAATGAGACAATGGCTTCAACTTCATGAAACAAATTTAACTCTAAACACAATCATTCAAGTTATTCCAAATCATTAACATGCAAAATTTGTGTCTAAGAGCTCTAGACTAAATATACATATTATTTAAGACCCAAATGTCAAGTTTATTCACCCTTTTCAATTGTACACACACATTAATAATTATTTGGTCATTCAAACTTTGTAACTAATCCTAAATGCTTTTTCATGAAAAGTTAGGCTACTTATAGGTTTGGTAGGTTTTTATTAGAAAACATTCTTTTTTTGTTACTTTTTGTGGACATGGACCTAGTCTTTTTATATAGAGGTAAACATTGGAGATGAATGTTGATCTGGTTACTCGATTAAGTCATATTTTTATTAAGTTGATTGGTTAGAATGTTACCTTTTGACATGAAAGAACACATTTGTGATGCATGTCGATCTGATTACTCGGCTACATCACATTCTTAACTGGCAACTAGTTTTATTTATAACCTAAAGGCTAGCAGAATAGTTATTTATTTAAAATTTACAAACACTTTTTTTAATTAATGTCTACCTTGGTTCTTTAGCTACTCGTTTTTATGAAAAAACACTAGCTAAGCTACTTAGTCAAAAGTCCTAAAATTAGGAATGAATGTGACAACTTATAGGGTTATAAATAACACTAAATCCTAATTAACTTGCATATTTTATCCAAAGAACTTAGATCACTAATTTCGTGAGCTAATGACTCTTCATAACCTAATAGATTATGTTCAAAACTAAATAGATTTCATTTCATCTAAGCCATCGATACATTCATATAATTCACAATATGCAACCTAAAAACACTAATATAACAATAAGCAAGCAAATTTTAAACAAAACACACAACCCTCCCCACACTTGAACAACACATTGTCCTCACTGTGAGAAGGAGACAAACAAACACACATAGAGCGAAGTAACATAAAATAAAATAAAACAAAAATAAAGACTAAATTTAAAAGAAAGGAGTTAGAAACAAAACCTTATAGTGATGGAGGCAGAGATGGTGTTGAAGGTGGCAATTGTATGCCTTGAGCTTCGAAGTATCAATGAATCTGACATATATCCTAGCTTTGACATCGTTGTGCACGGGTCATCTCCTTCATCATCCTACAGTTTTTCACAAGTGTGTTTGTAATTATTTTGGTGTTGGCAGATATTGTATCAAACAACTTCTTCCAACCAGGTTCTTTCATTTGTCCTTCCTCTTCAGACTCCTAGCTAGTCAAGTCCTCTTCTGCTTGTTGAGGTCGTGCTACACTAGAACTTGCCTGACTGGCCCTGATCTTCATATGAGATTTTTTACTGATATCCCAGAGTTCTATATTATGGGACTTTAGGATTTCAGCACGTCACAAGTGGTGTGATTTAGAAAATCAGGGTAGTGGGCAGTTAGACCACGACAATCCATGTCATAGTACTCAGCAATAATAGAAACTAAGTAACCCATACCCAAATTATTGCTCCTCTTACATAGAGTCACAATAATAACATTTAGCACATGGGTGGAGGTGCACATTGGCATGTGATCTATGCACCACAACAAAAAAAGATCCTTCATTAAGCATTTGTTGGTTTTTGATTTATCAAAGATCATTTGACATATGAATTTATGTAACAACAAGTGCGCATGGCTTCGCATATTATTGTCATGGACATTCTTGGCGTCAAACTGCTCCATCTTAGTGACCTCGTTCCAATAGCAGGAAACGTGAAAGTCATCGTGTTGATCCATAATGGAAGATTCAGGGACACCGCAAATATCATACATAATTTCAAAGTTCAGCTTATAAGGTTATTCCCACAACCTAAACCACATTTCCTTAGGGTTATTGGTTTCGAACTAAAAGTAAGTAAAGAATTCGTCGGTAAGCTCCTAGTAGACAGGATATCGAAAGTGTATAAACTTGCTCAACTGAATTCTTTCTGTTAAATTCTCGACCCTATCTCGTAATTCTAACCTATCAAGCGCAACAAAATCAAAGTACTTTGAGACTACTATCTGTTTAACACTAAGGTTGGAATCTTCTGTGTAGATTGGGAAGGATGCTTCGAAATTCGCTGCCCTATTCCTTCGCCTGTAGCCCTAAACTTGACTTCTTCCCAATGATTAGTTACGCTTTATTGATTGCTTAATGCGCGACATGATGGATTGCAAGTACGTGGAAGTTGGAAGAGATTTGAAGTTTGAAGGTTGGATAAAGAGAAGGGAGAGCATTTAGAGGTTCTAAACTTAGAGAGATAAAGTTAAAATTGAAGTTAATGAAAAAAATGAGGTTAAAAATGAATATTTAGGAGAGCGGAGGGTAAATTTGTAAGGAAAAACTAAAAAATGTGTGCCTATAATTCTCTTCTGCAGGCCACGATCAAGGCCTACAATAATTTCACCATTTCTGATTTTTTTCATTTTTCGTCCTTAGATACAATTCTCAAGATCCTTTCCTAACTTCTTTTTAGCACTATCATCTCATCATAATTTCCTTCCTTATCATCTTTATCAAAATTAATTCCCTACTCTTCTACAATATTTATTTGGAAATGAAACAACCTAACTACAGAATTTAACTATCTAAAATAAAGAAATGAACTGTAATTTAAAAACCAATGGTTGCCTTCCATGCATACTTCTTTTAACCTCGTTATCTTAACACTCTTCTTTGCTCAAGGTGGTTTAAGAAAATTTTATAGTGGTAGTTTGGTTGTCAATCTCATTAAATCCCCACCTAGTTATTTATGCCATCTCCTTCCTTTTCCCGATTCTTTCATTTCCTTCTTTTGCGAAATTTATTATTTTCTAAGGAACACTTTTGAACATCATTCTTCTCTTTTTCTCCTACAAAATTCGTTTCCTTTATGATGGCTATAGGTTGGAGAGGATTTTTGTCATTCTTGGTTATGGTAAAAGACACTTGTTCCTCTCCTACCCTTAGAATCAACTCCCCCTCATCTACATCAATAATTGATCGGGTAGTGGCCAAAAATGGTTGTTCGAGGATAATTAGGGTTTTCACATCTTTTTCTATGTCCAGTATGCAAAAGTCCATAGGAAAAGTAAACTTTTCCTCTCGAACATGTACATCACATATTATACCCTTTACATGATGAACTGATTTATCTGTCGTGATTACCAATATCATGGTGGGGACTATCTCACCTAACCCCAGTTTCTAATATACAGAATGACATTATGTTTCTGCTAGCTCCCAAATCAGCAAAGGCTCTCTCTATTTTGACACCCTTAATAATGCAGGGGATATAAAAATCCCTTCTTTGGTGGTATCGTCAATTTCTTTTCTTCCTCCAATTCTTTTTCCATCTTCCCCTTATCGATTCCATCAGTGTAAATCGTGCTTCCAATTGCTCGATCATGTCTACAACTTCATTCGGTTAAACTTCCTTAGATTTCCTCATGACTTTGATCAGGAATGGAATTAGGGGTTGGTACTTTTATCTCAGGAAAATTATACCTTGTCAATAGATATCATTCCTTATTCTCTTACAACTCCATCTTCCCCTTATCTCTGAATGGGTTTGGCTTTCGTTGTTCTAAAATGGGGTAGGGATTTTCATATTGATGCTTCTAGGTTGTTTGTAATTCTAGTTTACTTCAAAAAGCATTCTTATTAACCTTATTCTTGTCCTTCCCTTCATTGTCCTTAGCTTAGTGCGATTCCTCCTCAAGCGCTTGTATAAAGACCATGATTCGTTATTTTTTATTGGATTTGGTATTACTTAAAAGGGTTCCTGCATTTTGGTTCACTATTGCTCCTGCCAATTTACTTTCTTTCATTAAAATTTCATGTATTGATTCTTGAATACCTAGTATAGTAGAAAATTTATGTGTGCTTGTATAACGACGATGATTCGTTCTTTTGGATTGGACTTTGTATTACTTAGAAGGGTTCCTGCATTTAGGTTCACTATTGCTTCTGCCAATTGACCTACTTATACCTCCAGGTTACGTATCAAGGAGGCGTGATTCTTTGTAACTTGCTAGAACTTACCTTCAAGCCTCTTATGTGTATCCTCCATACCTCTAATTTTATCTATACTTTTGTCCAATTTGGATTCCATTGAACTTGGTTTGTTTTGCTAAAAGCGTGGTGGTCCTTAATGTTTGAACTGTCCTCCAACATTATTTAACTAAGAAAAGTTTGGGTGATTTTTCCACCCACGGTTGTATGTGTTAGACTAGGGATTATTTTCTCCTCCTCAATTGTATCAAGTTTTCATATAGTTTACTTGCTATGATCCATTATCCTTCATCAAGAAGCAATCAATTGTATCATGATCCATCTGCCCATAAAGCTCACACTTTAACTGAACAACTTTTATTGTATTTAAGGATAAAGCCTTCATGTTGTTTAGATGTCGAGTTAAATTGTTAATTTAGCCTTATTTCTTTCATTTGATCATAACTACAACTCCTTTTTGCTCACAGAGATTTTTGGGTTGTCTACTCCACTCGTTCGTCTATAAATAGCTATTACTCGTCATTTCTTCTAATAGCTCTTCTGCTTCATCTACTGTCTTCCACATAAGTGATCTTCCTGAAGCCACGTTAATTGTGCCTTTCTTACGTGGGGTTACTCTATTATAGAACGTTTGCAAAATAAATTCTTTAGGTAGGTTATAGTGTGGACATTTTCTTTGCAAGTTTTTGTATCATTCTTACGCTTTATAAATCGATTCCTCACCACCTTGCTAAAAGTTTTTGATCTCTTTGATATTCTTCGTAGTCTTGGTAGGGGGAAGTACTTGTCTAAGAAGGCACGAACTAATTAGTGTGAAATGGTGACATTAATCGGGTCGAGAGAATGTTACCAAGATTTTGCTCTATCCTTTAAGGTAAAAGGAACGAGTCTCATTCTTACAGCGTCCTCTGACATTGATGATAATGGAAGGTATCTCAGATTTCAAGGAAATTGACGATATGTGCATTCGAGTCTTCATTCGTTAATCCATAGAATTGCACATTTTGTTTAAGCATATTTAGAAGGGTTGGTTTGATTTCAAAGGAAGCTGCTTGCACGGGTGGCCTAGTTATACCTTGATTGGCTGCATTGAACCTAGTCTCGTAAAGTCCATAAGGGTTCTTAGTTGAGGCCTTTAGTTTGCTCCTTGATAAAACTCTTGCTAAAACTCCTCGGTCATTGTTGCTTTTGTGGTTTCTTCTTCTTCTTTACGCTGAACTCTTCTAATTGAACGTCCTAGACGAGTTACGTCAAGCTCTACAGTTTCAACTATGCGACTCGAACTTCTTCTAACTCTTATGTTCATGCAAGAGCACAGACGCACTCGCAAAAATGGGGAAAAAATAGAAAAACTTAAATCTAGCTAAAATGTCTTAAACTAAGAGAACTAAACTATTTTTCACCCTCTCTAGCAACGGCGCCAAAAAATTGATTGTGTCATTCAAGCTTTAAATTTTAAAAGCCCTTTAATACCGCAAGTGCATGGGTCATGACTATAGTATAAGAGGTATAGATCCTATGAGGAGGGGTATTAGTCTAAACTTAAAAATCTAAGGTTGAAAAGATATGAAACTAAAAAAAATAAAGATACGAGAAGTAAATATGAGAACTAAATTCAACCAATTAATTCAAAAATTAAACATAAAGGAATTAACAATTGAGCAACAAACACACATAATGGAAATCAATCAAGAATTTACCAAGTTATAAGAAAGGGAATTTTACCTATCATTAATGATAACCTTACTAATTATGTGTTAATGGGTGTTGGCTATAGACGATCATAGGATTGATTACTCTCTTTTAATTTATAACCATTAACCCTAATTTATAAACCCTAATTGGATTATGAAATTTGTGATCTTTTAATTCACAAATTCTCTAAAATCCTAATTAGATTTAAAGGACTCTAATAAACTATCGGAATATCACATGGGATCTTTCTCTACATAATTACCAATATGATTTGTCACGATTTCTATTAAATTGCCTAACTCTCATGAATTTTATTTAATCGTTTTTCATTCAGTTCACCATCTCAGTTTATTACTGAATTATGCAAAGACGCAGTCAAATCACAATATTCATCCAATAAACACAATCAGTTAAATTATCATTAAATCAAAATAAAATCTCAAAGAAAAGTTAGAACATCAACAACATTCTATCATCTATCATCATACAATCCATCCCAACTTTATATGTGAAAAAAATTTAATAATGAAAAGGAAATAAAAACTCAGAATGGACGATCTGGGAAGGCAGCAGTGTCAGGAAACCTCCTAATCTGGGAAGCATGTCAAGACTACTTCTTTTTCCTCTTTCTTCCTCTTCCTCCTCTCTTTCTCTTCCTTTTTCTCTCTTAGGGTTTCCAAAAAGTGGCTGCATGAAAAAGCTCCCTTCTTTCTTCTCTTGTTGTTCTTTTAATAGTATCTTATATTTTGGGGAACCTTAGGGCTTTTCTAGGGTCCGAGCGGTCCAAAAAGTCCCTCGGGATATGAAATTCATAAGTGTTTGTGTGTTTGCCCGACGCAAGCCACGATCAGGGCTCACATCTGAGCCTTCTGTCACGATTGTAGCATGCAAGCCACAATCGTGGACCATTCTTGGAACTTTTGCCATGATCATGGCGTGGGCCATTGTTTCATCCTGAATGTCTTTCGAAATTCCTCCATTATTTGATATTGACCCTGAAATACTAGCAAATATATCAAAGTATCTCAAAAACATAATATTTAAGCTCAAAAGCTTGTACTGATACTTAAAACACTTAAGACACATATAATTAACAAACTAATATAATTCTAACATAAACCCACACTAAATAATCGAATTAATGGCTAAACACATATCAAATTATGCTATAAAATATGATGCAATTTACATTTATCGAGAATTTAACTCAGTCTTCATAGGCTTTAAGGTGTTCTATGGCTAGAGGAAGAAAGCTTTAAATC
Source organism: Erythroxylum reticulatum (assembly GCA_025504915.1). Classification (NCBI taxonomy): domain Eukaryota; kingdom Viridiplantae; phylum Streptophyta; class Magnoliopsida; order Malpighiales; family Erythroxylaceae; genus Erythroxylum; species Erythroxylum reticulatum. The sequence goes on along the minus strand of JANSVA010000008.1, from coordinate 19,560,183 downwards.
AAAATTTCATTGATCAACTTTGCCTTCTGCATTGAACTTGTAGAAGGCAAGCAACGTATATGCTAATGCTTGTGATTTATATATCCTATTTTTTAAAAGTTGAAGGTAACTTATATTATTTGTAGTACTTCACTTTTATGTTGTGTCCTATCTAGATCTAATGGTGTCTAGATCAACTTTGTTTTCTAAATCTAATGCTCAGTTAGAATGACATTTACCTTTTTTAATCTTCATTACTAATATTGAAAATCTCAAACATTCTATGTTTGATTATCTAAATATTACTTGCATCCCTTTTAATGAAATATTGCATGTATCTATGTAAGATTACTATTATTAGTAATAATAGCAATAGTATAGGGACTTTCTACTGGATAAGATACAAATATGTCTAGTAAAAAAGATGAATCTCTAAATGACCTTGTGTTCATAAAATTTAACTATAATTTTGTGAAATATCCTTTTCTTTCTTTCTACTTTCATTTTCGCAACTATCAAAGCAGATTTTATTAGCACATAAACATTATTTAATAAATATGATCTTATAATGTTGGAGCAAAGATTTTTCAAAAATTTTCAAAACAAAATATAGGTGCCTAGGAAAAATAATAGGAAAAAATAACATAACATAATTAAACAAATTGAAGGAAAATCAAGATTTGAAAATGAAATGCAAATTAGGAAAAAAATAAAAATGAAGATGCAAATTCTCAAATTAAATATAATATTATTTCAATGCAACTTCAAAGTGTGTTTGTGTTTTGGATGAAATGTGAAATTACTAGGCAAATATAAAATGATTAGTTTTAATTGATTTATGTTTATTTTTATAAATGATAGTACTATTATATGTTTAGAAAATTATAATATAATAGACATCTTTTATTGATTATAATGATTTAATGTAATTTTTTAATTTATAGAATTTCATTATATACTAGTAATGTGCAAATTTCTTTAATTGTATAAATATGCTTTCATTTTATTTCTAACAATAATGAGAATTAATTAATTTAAAAACATGATGCAATATATTAAAATAATTAACATAAGAATATAATTAAAAAGTAAAAATAAGATAATAAAATCAAAATATTTTTTTTAATTTTTTATTACAAATCTCAACTAAACAGTTTTTAATTTTTATATTAAAATTTTCAATCAGACAAGTTTGTTTTAACTTAAAAAACTAAAAATTACAATAGAAAAACAAAATTGGAAGCGAAGGAGACCGTGTTACTCCCTTTAAATTCTACGAAAGCCACTCATTCGTTACTCTGTTATACATTTTAATAGCACACATTCTTGTGACGGCTAAACTTCAGACTACGCTCACCAAGGAAAAATTGATTTATCGAGTTTCTATTATTGAATGGTAACGAAACCAGAAACTTCGTTTCAACTTTCAATCTTCTGACCCTGTGACCTGAAAAAAGAACTAGTAAAAAGAAACTAAGTGCTGCTAAAGGACTAAACTTGGAAAGAAACGATAAGCTATCTATTGATTCGCTCCAATATGGCTCATTATTATTTGGAAAATAGATAACCAAGTAAGGGAGCAACCACTGCTATGCTTAAACTATTTCCCAGCATCGCATACCTGTAGGAGTAAACAATCAATTAAGAAAAAAAGGTATAGTCAGTCAGAATAGCTACTGTAAAATAGTAAATATATCCACAAGAAGAAAAAATTTGAAAAGTGGTAAAGATGGAAGTTCACATTTGATCTTACTAATCTAAAACAGAATTGGTAAAGCCATAATAATGTTCTTTGACAGATCACCCTTTCTAGATGTTCTTAACTCATCCTGTTAGTTAAAATGTCAAAATTTGTTCTAATCCATTGTGTTGATCAAAGTATGGGTTATCAATAAGTTGCATACCGGTCATCCAAGAAGTTGCTTGGACCCTGTTTCAGTTTTAGTCTCATGATATAAGAAGCTACGTAACCACTAGTGATAGTTTCCGTTTCTTTTTTCTTTTAATCTGTTAAGTGCTCACTGGGCCAAGTTTTCAGAATAAGAGGCAACACTTTCCTGCAAGAACCCACACTATCCCAATACACAGGCAATCAAATCCGGGGTGATGAGGAAAAATAAAGTAGCAACTACAACTAACCACCCAGGTCAATCCCGAGGGGCAAGATCCAATTTTCAATTTGTGTTGATGAAACTAAGTTGAACGTGACACACAGGAGAATACATACCGTTGTCTCAGGCTTATGTGCTCTGGGAACTGAAAATCCTCAGGGAAGGAATGAAAATTGGCAACCTAGTATTAAATACCGAAGTTATGTGTACCATTCAAAAACCTAATAGCTAAATCAAACCACAGACCACAGGTTATGAGCGAAAGTCTGCATACCTCCCTGGGGGTAAAGTATCTAAGACCTTGCTCCTTCAATGAAGATGTTTTTCCCTTGTCACTTGGCTTCAGGTCATCAAAAAATATATATATATAACTATTTCGTTTCAACATTACTATTACCCAAAATTCCAAAATAGAACCATACCAGAATAGTTCCCAAGAGGGAACCGGTGCCTTTCACGTATCTATAGTAACTCTTAGTAAAACAACAACATCGCTTAGAATCAGGATAGACAATATCTAAAATTGATCAGGAAGTTGCTCAAAGGAAGAATACTAGAGAATAAAAGATTGAATGGATTGGAAACAAACAAAATTCGAAGATGCACAAACAATAAGGATACCCATTGCGCTTCCCCACCTCTCTATCAACCTTAATGGAACAGTATATTGGTCACCCAAGTTCGGATTTGTAACACAAAAATTCTCCAAAATTCCATGGCAGAATTCAGAAGAACTTGTTATTATCACTAAAGCACTTTCTGCATCTTCTTGGTTGATTGAGTTTTTGAATTCAAGAAATTTCTCAACCGGTTGACATGACTCAAGCAGTTCATCCCATTCATCTGATGGCTGATCATGCCTTTCAGTTGAAGAAGTTTCCATATCCATAAGTAAAGGGCCAGGGGAGCAAGTAAGCCTGTTATTAAATACTTGATGCCAAAAGGAGAAAGGCTTCCTTTTTGCCTGTAAATGCAGAAAAAAAGAATAATCTAATGGCATGTAAATTCACAGGAATAACTTGAGAACTTTGTGCTTCAACTACTATCTCATATCGGACTGTCTTTACAAGATTTCTAGACAAAGTTTAAGAAAAAAAATCTAATTTTCAATGATCTTAAACATGAAAAAACTAGGACATTGTGAAAGGCATGAATTCTGTTACCAGAAATAAGTTCTATAATGTAAAAGATGGACTTACATTATTCTGATTTATTAAATAAGTTCTATAATGTAAAAGATGGTCTTACATCATTCTGATTTATTACAAGTAAAACTTTTTAAGCTTTTGAGTTCTTAGGCAATAAATGGTTTACTTAAAATACAAAAGATAGGTACACCTATTGATTTAGGAAAATCTTAATATACAAGAAAAGAAATTATGAAAGAATTATGCAAGCAGCTATTTATAGAATGGAATGAGGGAATTACCAAGCAAAAATAACGTGGCCTGGAATAGGGCATGCCAAACTGTAATGGGCTCAAAATAAACTCCTGTGCTACAAAATTTGAATTTGATAGTATTTCCAACATTTTTGTGTGTGTATCTGATATCTGCAATAAAAAGGCAAAGGGTATGAAAATTGTGAAATGAATGTTTATAATTTGAATAGAACAATTGATCAGATTCATTCAAGACAGACCGACCTCGAACCCAACAACATTTTCCACAAATAACAGTGTAGGAGGTTTCTTTGTATGTGGAATAAGTTCAAGAATCTTGAGAAATGAAAAGGCACGGGCATCACCAGAATGCTTTTGAAGACCTAACCATAAGATGTTACAAGAGCAATCGTTCGTCAATCCATTCGTTGATTGAGAAATATTAAGGAAAGAAAAACAGAAAATAAATTAGCAAGCATGTTAACCTTGTCGTGTATATGGTTGACAAGGAGGTGAAAGAAGCCATGCATGTGCACCATAGTTGTCAAGATCAGAAGCAATCAGGCTCTGAATGTTACCCTAAGGCACCAAAAATATTCAACTCATTTTTATTATTTGAGGCCTGTGCGATAACTAGATATCAAACCCTTGTCATACCATTATAAGTTATGCTTCTTCTGGGTTAAAACCAAGAGAGGGAGAGGGAAGAGGGCGGCAGGAGAGGAAGACCCAAAATCACATTAAAATACATGACTAATTCAGTTCAAGGGCTTAGTATCAAATTCACAAGCTGCAACAATATAACAAAATTTCAAGATATATTTGACCAAAACTAGGTTGAAATAACAAAGCCTTAGTCTTCCGATTCTGCATTCCCCAAAATTTAGTCTTTTCAACCAGCAGCTATTGCGGTATAAAAATAGCAAACAGAACATAAAAGGCAAAGACAATGTCTACAAGCCCCTCTTCTATACTCCCAAACTACTCATAAAACTTAGAAACTCGAAAAAGTAGACCAAAAAATGAAAAACACAAGAAGAACAAAACCTGATAGGGACGATGCCCAAAATTGTGCTCGTAGACGTCATTGGCTTTGTCATTTATATCAAAAGCTTCAACAATTTCTGCCTTCACACCAGCCTTGATTAGGGAATACCTCTAAGCAAAAATCAATTCACACACTGGACTCAGTACAAACATAAAAAATCTATAAGTAGGTTGATATGCAGTAGAACAAGAAGTACCATTCCGCCAATACCGCTGTAGAATTCGAGGACTCTCCATGGTTCGTCTTCTCCTTTCACCATACCCTCCGCCATTGTCATTAATCTTTCTTTTCTCTTCGTCAGTAACCAAGCGAGTTTAGTGGGTCAAGTAGGCTTGGCATCTTGTGTCTGTCCGGGCTCTCTCTAATTCAACGGGATCAGTCTGATGGCGCACTGAATTTGGAATTAAATTTGATTTTTTTTTTCAATTTAAGTCGGATCTTTAGGTTCCAATTAACCCGAAGTCTGAATGATTATAGGATCGTTTTATTATTTCAAAACTAAATTAAATAACTTAAATTTTTAAAAAAAGTCTAATCAGATTCAAATTGAAGCTCTAAGTCGTGAGTAACAGACTTACTGATGTCTTAGGTTAAGTCTAAACTTTTTATTTTCATCTTTTTTTTTATTTTAGAATAATAAGAGAATAAATACATCTTGAATTTTACTTGTATAGTCAGTAAGAGTAGATTAAATTATTAAATGGTATATTGCCAATTTAATATGGATTTTTAAACCTTCTTTTTATATAATATTTAAATGAATTTATTAAAAGACAAAACTATCCTAATATAATGTAATTACTTAATTACACTTATGATCTACTAATGTAATTACTTAATTATACTCATGATCTACTCAATTTTAATAATGCAACTCTTTAATTTTGATGATATAATTCCTTAGAATTATGCAGTTACTTAATGTGATATAACTATAATATAATTGTATATAATTATGTGTCATTAGACAGTGTAAGACTTATATTTAATATGTATGATTTTTTATTAAAATTTGATTGTAATAATATATAATTTTAAAGGTGGTATTATGATACTCACAATAAAAAAGTATACTAGGCCAAAAGAGCAATTTAGAACCCAACGCTTACTCTAAAATCTAAGTTGTATTCGAACGTTTTGAAACGTTCAAGTTGAACCTTAACATTTGCAAAACATTTAAATCAGATCTTGACTGGATGGAAAAACTAACGAGTTTGGCCTCCATCATTTAAGTGTAATGTGAATTTTTTTCGACATGTTATTTTTAAAAATTTTTATTTAATGTGTGGACCACATTGATGACTTGTATTTTCTTTATTTAAAATGGAGAGTTCAACGGTGGTGGTTGTCGATAATGTCGATATCTCCTATAGGATTATTCTGATGAGCAAGTTGTTACTCAGATTTAATGATAAGAGCTTCTTTTGGTGAGTAATGTCCCAAGGACTTGAAAGTGAGTTGGATGACACATCTAGCCATTGTAATTACCCATTGGAGCCAAACTTTTGTTGGAGAATTCCTGATAGTGAATTTTCCCACAATGATAGTGTCTTAATATTTGGAAGCTCACTAATTCCTTGTGGTATTTCTCCTGTTAATTCATTCTCATCAAGCTCAGTTTGGTTAGCTCTGTCAATGATGAGAAACCCTTTGGAATGGTTCTTGATAATTGATTATTTGACAAATCTAGATTCTTTAGAGCTTTTAAGTTGGTAAAACTTATTGGAATTTCTCCAACTAACTAGTTTGTGAAAACCAGTAAAGATTCAAGCTTTGTTCAGTTTCTAAGTTCTAGAGGAAGCTCGCCAGAGAAGCTACAATTTGAGATGTCCATGTATTGGAGAATGGTTAACAATGAGAGCTCCTCTGGTAATCTGCTTGAAAACATAACGTTTTATCCAGTCTTCAAGTGCTCAAGCTGGCTCATGATTCCTAATTGTGGTGGCAATGGAACTTCAAGATGATTGCCAGCTAAGTAAAGAAATTTCAATCTTAGGAATTGATATCTATAGTTTATACTATGTTTTCCTAGGTGTTTATTATATTTTTAAGTGATTATTAGATAATTATCATATATATAGGCTTAGAATTGTGTTATTATAAGTGTTTGTTTATATTATAAGTGTTTATATGGTTTAAAGTATGATTTCAATATTAATTTTATGTTTTTAAGGTGTTTGGTATGTTTGTTAGTGTTAGAAACTAGATCATTGAAGAACAAAGATGTATGGGACTACATGGCCAGGGTCACAACTATGACCCTTATGTCACGATCGTGAAAAAAAGAAAATTTCTAGGGCCATAATCAGGACAGATACTTTCCATACACAAGTTTTTTCATTTGTTTTAGGGTTTGGGGGTATTCTTAGAGCCGATCAAAGTGGGAATACCCTAGTTACACACTATTTAGGAATGTGAAAGACATAAAAAATGTAGCAGCCAACATAAAAAAGTGGATCAAACAAGGGAGATCAAGAAGAACATCTAGGAATTCCAACATTTCATATCAAGTCTCCAACATATTTTTTCTTCTTTTCCTTTAGTAATTTCATTATTCTTGATGTGTAATATGAATTCCAAGATTTTAAACATGTTCATGAAGTTCTAAATTTCATATTAGGATTTATTGTGGATTTATTATGTGACTTAAGTTATTGTTGATTTCAACATATATTCTGGTGTTTGTAATAATTATGCATGCTTATAGTTGACAATAAATCGAGAGATTGTACAATGACAGTTGGTAGCCTAATAGATCCATAATTATCAAATTAACAATCATTCAGAGATAGATCTTGTTTGAGAACTTATGTTATCTATTAGATAATTTCATATCTAATTGAAAATGTTAGAGAAACCTTTGTGAATCGAAATGATGCAAATTTGGAATTTTCAAATCCAATTAGGTTTAATTGATTAGATCTTGAGAGAGAGTAATCAATACCTTAGAAAATCTAGGATCAAACACATAATTAGATCAACAATAGTAAAGGAAACAAAATCAGGAAAGAATAAGTCCTAAGTATTCCATCCTGATCAAAACCATAATCTTATTGGCATCTCATTGTTTATTTGCTTGATTTATTTGCTTTGTTTTATTATTTGGTTCAATTTCTACTATTTATTTTTATTCAAATCAATTTCTTGTTAGTTTAGACAAAGCTAGGATTCAAATTGTTAACCTTGCATAATCATCATGGGATTGATAACCTTACATACTATAGGTTAGCATACTTGCGATGTATTGAGGGTTTTGTTAGATATAAAACTTGACCAGTAGGAACTTCCTATAATTAATTGTAATTTCTCCATCAATGTAACTCCCACCTAAGTTAAGCTTCTTTAAAAAGGGTAAAAAGACCAAATCTTTAGGTAATGGTCCAATAAAATTGTTGTTATAAACACTAAAGTGTTTGAGGAACCTGAGCTTAGATATCCCAATTAAGAATGTTGAATTGGAGAAATTGTGACTTATATCAAGCGTCATAATGTTGGTTAAAAAATGGTTTGTGGAAACTGACTATCGAATGTGTTTCTACTTAAATTCAAGTGGATTCATTCCTTTCAACTTTATCTTATATAGACTGTTGCAATATATAAAGTCTAAAACTTGGCCTACAATTATGTTCCGACCGACTAAGAAAATTTGTAGAATGGAGGCACTCCAAATGTTTAATGGAAGAGTGGCATCGAATGAGTTATTTGAGATGTTGAGGTATTATAGTTGTGGTGCATTCTAGAGGTTTAAACATATTGCACCTGTTAAGTGTAGTTTGCTAGTAAAGGTGCGATTTTTTTCAATGAAGTTCTTAGAGAAAAGTCTGAGGTTGAAAAGTTTATTTCTATGACAACAGCAGTGATCTTTAGTTTAATAATTTTTTTTAAAAATACACATCATCAATGTGGGTCTCACTTTATTAAAATTTTAAAAAATTACACGTCAAAAAATTTTTGACACGTTACATTTAACTGATGGAGGCCAAACTCTATTAGTTTTTCCATCCAGCTAAGGCCTGATTTATACGTTTTGTAAATGTTAAGGTTCATCTTGAATGCTCCGAAATGCTAGGATCTAACTTGGATTTTAGTGTAAACGTTAAGTTCTAAATTGCTCTTTTGGCCTAGTATAATAACTTGATCGTTAACCTGTTTCTAACTTTCCTTTTTTTTGTTAGACTAATATGAGAACCCTCATACCTTAAGGTAAGTTAAGTTTCTTTCCACTTTTAGAAATGGAATCAAATGTGGGTTAAAGTGTGTCAAGAACTATTCAGTTATCAAACCTTTTTCTGCCTCCCCATTCCACATCTCTGACTAAATATGTCCCTTCCAACTTATTTTTTAAGATCATAACAAAGCCACAACTTCTATTGCTAGCCTTTATGTTTAGGTATCCATTGATTTAAAGGCTCCTTTGGTGCTTATAGGCTCCTCCCCTCTCTTTGTACATCCTTTACCATCCAAAGTTATATCATCATAAGGTTCTAGCTTTGACGTCACAAAGGAAACATGGAGTTATGTGGATATGGATTATTATCCTGAAGAAAATTTTAAATATATCCAATGTAATGTCAATATCACTGTCTTTCTACTTGTGGAGGTTCTCATAACTAGTGCATTAAGATGGAACAAAACTCTTGTAGTATATTCTATATACAAAATGCTCTCATTTCTCAAATTCAAGTTTAGGTATAAACCAACTAGGGTAAGCTAAGACTTGAGAAAACTCTGATCAATGGGGAGGTTTTCTACATCTTCAAATTTAGGAGTGAATCAAGTATATGAAAAGAATTGAAATGAACCCTTAACCTATTTTGGGCAAGTCTTTCCAACTAAAAAATAGAGGTCATGGATAAATCATAATAAAAAAGTATGAAGAACATACCTATATGGGTAATTTTTCAGAATATATTGTTATAATATTAATCCATCACAAGTTTGAGTTATCTTAAAAGTTTAATTGGGAAACTGATATGTTTGGATGAGCATATAATAAGTTTAAAAAGAATAGGATATATCAAAATCTATAAGAAAGTTAAAGTTTTAAAAAATTATCTGATACATAAAGTTAAAAAAAAATTAATGAAGGAGTTATGATGGAATAAAAAATCATACTCACTTATTAGTGAAAGCTAGTTGATTACCTTACAAAAATGTTTCCAACTAGTGAAAATTTTGCAGTAGGAGATGCTTATTAGTGGAAGCCAATTAATCAAATAGTGAACCTAAGTGTTGCAAATTCTAAAATGTTAGTGATGAGAAAGAAAGAGGCAACCTCTGATACAGAAAGAAGAGACACTTAAGCAATGCTTATATGATAACCAGTTTAACTCTAATCTATCTAATAACAACGTTGTCCCTAGAGTAGAACAAGTATAAGAATTAGCATAGTATTGAAACCTAATGAGGGCTTGAATGAAAATGATCAAGACATTATTAATAGGGGATTGGGACATGTTAAACGGAATTACCCCTAAGTAGGCCTCTAATGCAACTTAGGAGGAAGATCTAAAATGAGAAAACTAGTTGAGATAGCTAAAGCTAGTCCCATATGTAATTTCCTAGTTCGATTATTGTACTGATTACTATGCTGCACATGTATTTTATAAAGTATGCTATATTTGTGGTGTAATAGAGTAATTTAATCATTTAAATATATTATTAAGGTTATAACGGAGATTATGGATTGATATTTACATATTGAATTGTGTTTTAGTGGGTAGTGTAGTGTGTGTTTAATTGTTAATTTGATTATTTGTTGTGTGTTTAAGCTAAAATTGTGTTAGTTTGTTAAATATTTATGTTTTAAGTGTTTTAATGGTTTGATAAATAGATTGCATTTTGTTTTAGTGGGTAGTTTGTTGTGTTTTAGTTTGTTAAATGTTTGTGTGTTTAAGATGCCTTGATGAGTTAGCTAGTGTTTCAGGGCTAATATTGAAGAACGAAGGAGTTTTGAAGGAGACCCAAACCAAAGTAGAGCTCTATAATCGTGGATAGTAAGCCACGATCATGATAGAAGCAGGTGAAAGGAGCCATGATCGTGCCTTATCTACCATGATAGTGATAGAAGGCAAAACTCTAGGCCACGATCATGCCTTATGTGACAAAAATGTGGACAGATTTTTTGACTTGAGTTTTCGAGGGACTTTTTGGACCTTTCAAACTTGGAAAAAATCCTTAGGGTTGCCCAAATTAGAAAAGCCTATAAAAGGCATTATTATGAAACCCTAAAGGGAGCTTCATTTTTTTGCCACTTTTGGAAAGCCCTCAAGGAGAGAGAAAGAAGAGAGAGCGAAAAAGAGAAAGAGGAGAAAGGAGCGGGTCTTCACGACTGCTACTCTCTCGAGGCGTCTAAATCACAATTCTATTGTGTATTTCTTTCATCTTATTGTTCTTTCCTTTGAATATAAAGATGAATATGAATATATGTATGGATTTGGGTTTGATTAAGATGTTTTAACTTTCCTTCAGGATTTGACCTTGATTTAATGTTAATTTAGTTATTGTTGTGTTATTGTGATTGGGTATTGTGATTGATTATGGTATTTGCATATTTTGATAATAAACTAAGAGGGTGAACTGGATAAAAATGATTAGATCAGGTTAATGAGAGTTAGGCGATTTAATTGACCATGCAATCAATCTAGTATGTTATTATATGGAGAGACATCCCGTGTGAGACCTGATTATTTATTAGAGGGCTTAAGATCTAATTAAAATTGTGGGTCTTTTGTTAATTAAGATATTGTAAATTCTATAATTTAATTAGGGTTAATGAATTAGGGTGCGTGATTATAACTCGAGAGAGAAGGATGCCTCCTTTGATAGTCTAGAACTGACACCTCGTTAACACATAAATGACTTAGATTAGCATTAATGATAGGAAAAATCCCCTTCTCTCATAATCTAGTAATTTTCCTTGATTAGTTTCCATTGTGAATTTTATGTTGCTCAATTTGTGTTAAATTCCTCAATTATATTCCCACTAATCAAATTCTTATGTTTAATTTCTTGTTCAATTTTATTTTCATTTTAATAATTTTCTAGCCTTAATTAATCTAGGATTATAGTAGTTCACTCTCCTCGTAGGATGAATCCTTCATTTCCTACAAATCATGACCTATACAGTAGCACTATTTGAGGGCTATAAATTGTAAGCTTGTAAATTAGACAACACTTTTTGATGTCGTTACCGGAGAGGTGTAGGATTAGTTTAGTTTTAGTATTTAAGGCATATTTCCAATCTTATGTCCGTATACTTGCATGAACATAAGAGTAACTAGAAGTTTAAGTCGTGTAGCTAAAACATTAGAGCTTGGTATCGCCTGTCTAGAATAAGCCATTAGAAGAGCTCGGCATGAAGAAGAAACTGTGGAAGCAACTATGATCGAGGAGTTTTAGCAAGAATTCAATTAAGGAGGCAATCAAGAAGCTCAACCAAGGACCCTCATAGATTTCATGAGGACAGGATTCAGTGTAGCAAATCAAGGTGTCGCTAGGCCACTATTCTAAGCAGCTTCATTTGAAATAAAAACCCACTCTACTAAACATGCTGGAACAAAATGTGAAATTCTATGGATTGACAAACGAGGACCTAAATAAACATATCGTAAACTTCCTTAAAATATATGATGCCTTTTGATATCATCAAATGTCGGAAGATACAATTAGGATGAGGCTTTTCCTGTTCATATTAAAGGATAGGGCAGGTCTCACTCTCTTAGCCCCTCCAACATCACTATATAGGAGCAATTAGTATGTGCCTTCTTATACAAATATTTTCCCCTCACCAAGATTGCCAAAATCATTAAGGAAATTACAAACTTTCAACAAAGCGATGAAAATCGATCTATGAAGCTTGTGAGAGATACAAGGATTTTAGAGGAGGTGCCCACATCATAACCTACAAAAGGAGTTCCTCCTGTAAACATTTTACAATGGGGTAAACCCACCCATGAGAGGCACTACTATTGTAACCTCAGGAGGATCGTTAATGAGGAAAATGGTAAAATGAAGCTGAAGAGTTGTTAGAGGAGATGGTTAACAACAGTTGCTTGTGGATAAATGAGCAAAGTACGTAACCCGTAACTTTCTAAGAGCATAAAGGAGTTATAACTGTCGACCAAATGATAGAAATGTAAGCTAAAATTTATAATCTAACTTGATAGCTAAACAATATAAAGGCTTAATCCTCAGCTATTGTGAAAGTTGGTCAACTATAATGCGAGTTGTGTGGGCAAATGAACCATGATACCATTGATGGTTTCCTAATGAAGGGTAATTAGTCAGAAAAAGTAAATTAGATGGGAGCGTAATAGGGTCGAGGAGAGGGGAACAACCCGTACTCCAACGTGTATAATCTTGGGTGAAAAAACTACCCAAACTTTTTATGGTCTAACAACGCTGGAGGTCAGTTCAAACCTCAAGGACCACCTGGTTTTCAATAAGACAAACCGAACACAATGGATTCTAAACAGACAAGATTTTAGAAAAAATTAAAGGTATGGAGGATGCACGTAAGAGGCTTGAAGGTAAGTTCAAGCAAGTTACAAAGATTTGGGCCTCCTCAATACATAACGAAGTCCAAGTAGGTCAACTGGTAGCAGCGCTATTGACTCGAAATGCAGGAACCCTCCTTAGTAATACAGATTCTAACCCAAAAGAAAGAATCATGGTTATCACCTAGGCCAATGAAGAGAAGCTCGACCAAATGAGAGAAGATAGAGAGAAGGAAAGGGAAAAAGCTGACAAAATTTTCCTTCAAAGTGAATTTGAATTTAAGCCAATCGAGGAGCATAGATATGAAATTCCTTAGCCTATTCTAGCACAGCTGAAGTTAATTCCAATAAAGGAGAAAGGGAAAATAAAAGGTCAGAAGAACAAGGAAAATCCCCTACTAGCCAAGGATAATCTGCTTGAAATTAAAAAGTACTAGCCTTTGATTCCATATCTGATTAAAGCAATTCCAAAGACACCAAACCAAATGAAATTTATAAAAATTAAAGACGTGACTCATATTAATGGAATCAATCAAAGAGAAGGTAGAAAAGGAACTAGAAGAGGAAAGAAACCCTACTGTAGCACAAAAGAAGGAGGATCTAGGGGATTTTACATCCTTTACATTATTACTAGTGTTAAAATAAATAGGGCATTTGCTGATTTAGGGGCAAGCATAAATATGATGCCTTATACTTTAAGTCAAAATTGGGGTAGGAGAGATAGTACCCACTAAGATGATTGTGAAGACATTAGACATATCAGTTCATCGGCTGAAAGGTATCATTAAATATATATAGGCTCAGTTTGACAAATTTACGTTTCCTACAAACTTCTTTATTTTGGATATCAAAGAAGATGTAAAAACCCAATGGTCCTTCAATGGACATTTTTGACCACTGCTCGTTTAATTATTGATGTTGATGGGGTTAACTGATGTTGAGGGTAGGAGATAAGCAAATGACCTTCACTATATCTAAGAATGAAAAAAGTTCTCCCCTACCTATGGCCATCATCAAAAGAACTGACTCTCGAGGACAACTGGAGCATATTGATGCTCACAAGGGTTCACTTGGGAAGGAAAAATTGCTAAGGAAAAGGTGAAAGAAAGTGAAGAAGAGTGATGGTGGAAACCATAACTTGGTAGCTCAAATGCAAATTATAAGATCTATGATTGCACTACCACTGCACAACTTGTTTAAACCACCGTGAGAAAAAGACAGGTGTTAAGCTACTGATGGTAAAGAAGCGCTGCATGGGAGGCAACCCATGGTTTTATTGCTTGTTATTCCCTCTTTAGTATTAAGAATTTTTTGAATTTTTTTATTTGCGTGTTTCATTTCCAAATAAATGTCTTAGAAGAATGGAGATCAATTTTGACATAGGATGATCGAGAAGGCAAGCATAATGAGTTGATAAGTGCAAATAAGAAGCTAAGGAAGGATCTCGGGGAGGAGGGTGAAATGAAAAAAGATCGAAGCATCGTAGAAATATTGCGGCGAGTTAAATCAGAGACATGCATTTTCAGCTAAATTTTTTCCAATTTTACCCTTTTTAGCCCTTCCTCACCTATATATTTACATCTAACCTCATTTTTCTTACATTTTTCATTCCTACTCTATCTCTCTAAACCTAAGACTCTCAAAGCCTCTAACCTCTCTCTATTAGCCTTCCTATCTTTCATTCTCTCCAACTATTCACAATTCTCATTCCTAATGGGGCCGCGCATTAAGCTGACTACCAAGCGTATACAACTTAAGGGAAAATCCAAGTATTAGTCTATGGCTAAAGGAATAGGGAAGTAGATTACAAAGCACCCTTTCCAATCTTTTCAGAAGAGGAAAGGTAACCGATTTCACTCCCTTAGCCTTGAGCAAATAATGGTTCCTAAATACTTTGATTTTGATAGATTGGATAGCATAGGATTGAGAGACAAGGATGAGAACCTAGGAGAAAGAATTCAATAGGGAAAGTTCACATTTTCTATTCTTTAAGTCTCTTCAATATGAATCAAGGATCCCAAAGTACCTGTGGTTTAGGTTACGGGGTCAACCATAAGAGCTTAATTATGAAATTTGTGTGAAATTTGTGATTTCCCTGAGTCATCCACAGTGGATCAACACTATGACTTCTACACTACCCACTATTAGACTGAACTAACTACGTTAGAGCATTTTGATGCCAAAAATGCCCACAACAACATAATTAGAAGCCATGAACACTTGTTATTACACAAGTTTATGTGTCAAATGATATTTGTCAAAATTGAAACCAACAAGTGCTCAACCAAAGAACTTTTCTTGTTATGGTGCATGGACCATAACATCCTAGTTTGTACCTCTACCTAAGTCTTAAATGCGATTATTGCTACTTTATGTAAGAGGAGCAATAATTTAGGTATGGGTTACTTGGTTTCAGCCATTGTCGAATACTATGGTGTTGATTGTGATGGACTCGCTATCCATCGTCTTAAGTTTATAAATAATCATCACTTTTGGTGAGTTGAAATATTGAAGTCTAACAATATGGAACTTTGAGATATCAGTGCCAAATCTCACATCAAAACTAGGAAAGGACAGGCAAGTTCGGGTTTAGCATTACAGTAACAAGAAGAGGCTCAACAAGTGAAGAATCTGAAGAGGAAGAAGAATCTGGTTGGGAGAAAGTGCTTACCGCACTTTCGGACATTAACAAATCAATTGCAGAAAATGCAAGGAGAATGAAGGAGATGGTCAAAGAATAGAAACACTAGAGCTAGGACATCCGACGTATTCAAAAATACTTTAAGGCTCAAGGTGTTTAACTACCATCTCCTTCACCATCACCACCTCCATCAACTTGACAGTTTTATGTTATAAACCCTTTCCCTTTTAAATTCTGTCTTTATGTTTCATGTTATTTCATGTTTATTACCACCTTTTGTGTTATTGTTACTCTTCTCACATTGAGGGCAATATATTGTCCAAGTGTGGGGAGGGATGTGTATTGTATGTTTTTATTTTGAATGTGAATTTTGCATGTTAGTTTGTTTTAGGGTGCATTATGGGATTTGTGTGAATGTGTCAATGGCTAGGACTTAACAGCATTGGTTTAACTTTGAACATAGTATTTTAGGTTGCGAAGATTTATTAGCTTGTGAAATTAGTGACTTAGGTTACCTTGGCTAAATATGTAGGTTAATTAGGATATGATGTTAGTTTATTCACCCTATGAATTTGTCATATTCATTTATAAATTTAGGCCAATCAAATAAGTAGCATCACTAGTACATTTTAAGGGCTAATATCAAAGAATGGAGGAGTTTCAAAGGAGACTAGAACTAAAGTAAGCCATAATTGCGATAGAGGCAAGTGCAAGGAGCCACAATTGTGCCCTGTCTACCACGATCATGACAGAAGGAAAAACTCTAGGTCACGATCGTGGCTTACACGATATAAACATGAATAGACTTTTCAACTTGAGTTTTTGAAGGACTTTTCAGTCCTTTTAGCCCCAGAAAAAATCCCTAGGGCTGCCCAAATTAGAAAAGCCTATAAAAGGTATTATGATGAAACCCTAAAGGGAGCTTCATTTTTTATTACTTTTGGAAACCCCTCAAAGAGAGAGAAAAAAGAGAGAGAGAGGAAGACAAAGAGGAGAAAGAAGTGGGTCTTTGAGGCTGATGCCCTCCCGAGGCGTCCGAATCCCCATTCTATTGTGTGTTTCTCTCATCTTGTTGTTCTTTCCTTTAAATATGAAGATGAATATGAATATATGTATGGATTTGGGTTTGATTAAGATGTTTTAAGTTTCCTTCGAGAGTTGACCTTGATTTAATGTTAATTCAGTTATTATTGTGTTATTGTGATTTGGTGTTGTTATTGATTATGGTATTTGCATATTTAGGTAATAAACCGAGAGAGTGAACTGGATAAAAATGATTATATCAAGTTAATGAGAGTTACATGATCTAATTGACCACACAGTCAATCTAGTCAGTTATTATATGGAGAGAGATCCTATGTGAAGCTTGATTATTTATTAGAGCGCTTAAGATCTAATTAGAATTGTGGGTCTGTTGTTAGTTGAGAGATTGCAAATTTCATTATTTAATTAGGGTTAATGAATTAGGGTGCATGATTATAACTCGAGAGAAAGTGATTCCCCCTTTGATAGTCTAGAATCGACACCCCGTTAACACATAAATGGTTAGGTTAACATTAATGATAGGAAGAATCCCCTTTCCCATAATCTAGTATTTTTCCTTGATTGATTTCGATTGTGAATTTTGTGTTGTTTAATTTTAATTCCTTTTGTGTTAAATTCCTGAATTACATTCCTGCTAATCAAATTCTCGTGTTTCTAGTGTTTAATTTCTTGTTTAATTTTATTTTTATTTTAATAATTTTCTAGCGTTAGATAACCTAGGATTAGATTATTTCACCCTCCTCATGGAATCAACCCTTCACTTACTATAAATCACGACCCGTGTAGTTGCAGTATTTAAGGGTTATAAATTGTAAGCTTGCAAATCAGACAACATGAATAGACCAGAGATGGTTGTGGAGTCGACTGAAAATTTCTGGAAAATTTTTTGAAAACTCCGAAAAGCTACAGAATGAGTCCGAACGAGTTTTAAAATCTCCAAAATGTGCTTTGGAGATTTAGGTGACATTTTTGAATGAAATCCAGATGATTTCGATGATATTTAGTGATTTCATATTCAATTCGAAAATTCTTCTTGGCAACCAAAAAGTTACCGAACAATTTTAAAATATGATGAAAAGCTTCAAAATTAGAATTGGTGTCCATATGAACTAAAACAGGTCAAAATGGAGGATGTTTGAATAGCATTCAGGTAATTCAAATTTATTAGACTAAAATACCCTTTTTCGAAAATAATGACTATTAATGATTTTAAACCCACTTGTAATTTTTAAAAGCATTCAATCAACAAGTATTGACCCTAATTAGAGTATTTCATGGTTAATTTGATGTTAAGATGATTGCGGAATAATTTCGAGATTTAATTCAGTTAGTTGGTGATTTAAATGCATTAAAGGACAAATCGGTCTTTTTGTACTCATTAAGGGCAATTTGACCTTTTTACATGATCTTAGTGGATTGATGAGTCATTAGAGATGACCAATGAGAAAATGACATGTATGTGATGAGTCATTAGTGATGATAAATAAGAAGCTGACATGTGTAATCCATTAAATAAGTATAAAAACAACATTTTGCTTCATTTTTTAGCATAATCGTGAGAGTGAATCGAGAGTTCCGTGAGAGTGAAATTAAAGAACCTAAAAACTAAAAGAAAATAAGAGAGAAGCAAGAGTGGAAACGTCGGCCATGGATGAGAGAAAGGAAGGAAGAGAGAGAAAAAAATAAAAGAAAAGAGAAAGGAGAAGAGAGGTTCAGCTATGGTCATGGAAAAGTGAACCAAACCATTTTTCATGCTCTTCTACCTCCAATCAAGCATTCAATAAAGTTCCATAGCCATTCAAGTGAAGAAGAAGAAGAAAATGGGTTAGTAAGCTTACTAATTTTGTTGAAATTTTAGATTTGTTAGGTTACAGGTTAGATTTGGTTTTGATGGTGTAAATTACACTCTTTTGATGAGATATCAAGGTTTTTATTGCATTGGAAGCAATTGAGAGAAGAAAATCACATGAATCTAGTGTATGGAACCTTGGTCAAACTTGGTCAAAGGTGAGATCTATTCTCTAAAGTGTTTTCTTTTGTAATTTGATGATTTGAGATTAATGAATGGCCTTAGGAAGTTAGTTTAATGATGAAAGAATGAAAGAAAAACCATGGAAATGATTGGATGAGTTTTTCTCCATAGCTAGGGATGTTAATGTGATATGATCCAAACTCCTACTTTGATGTTTTATGATGTTTATAGCATGATTTTGATGCTAATGAAGTAAAGAAATGAAAAGGAATTGATTTGGAATTAGTTTTGGCTGGAATTCGTCCGAGAGTGCTAGATTTTGTAAAAGATTTGTTAATGAAATTTATGGCTTAAATGTGTGAATGAAATTTCATGGAAGTGAATTTGGATTGGTTTTAAGTGTTAGAAATCAAATGTAATTTAATTGGAAAAGTTTAGTGTAAAATATGTTAAGTTTAACCTTAAAGGCATTTTTGGTATAAAAGTATGGTTATGATGTAATGACCATGAGAATATAGTCAAGGATGTTCATTTAGCATATTTATGGTATTGGAATGATTAAATTAAGTGTTATGTTATTAGTTGGAGACAAATTAGTATATGGAGCATATGTGGAAAGTAATGATGTCGACTTAGTTTATGGTATTTTTGGTTGGAAAATGTATTAAAGAGTTGAATGCATTTATATTAGGTTTTTAGATCGAAACGAAACTGACTTAAAGATTTTGACGTGGTGAAAAGAAACTAGCAAGTTGTGAATGAATTTAAATTGATTTATATGACTAAATTCTTTGCCAAAGAATTGATGACAAGTAAGTGTACTTTAAATCGATTTTATGAAAATTGTTTTCATTTGATCGTAAAATGAATATTTATGCCAAGTTTTATGCAAATGATATTTTACAAGTGAATATTGCTAGCATAAATTTATGTTTTCACAATATATGAGTTTTAATTTGAAAGTTGAATTTTTATATGATTAGGAGTTAAATTGAAAATGATATTTTATAAGTGAATATTGCTAGCATAAGTTTATGCTTTGACAATATATGAGTTTTAATTTGAAAGTTAAATTTTTATATGAGGAGTTAAATTGAAATAATTCAATTATGAATCCTCTCATACTTGATTTGGAAAATCAGATGAGTCGTAAATTTAAGAGTTTCTTTTGTTTATGGTATACCACTAGGCTTTATACATGTTATTATACCGATATATTTATAGTGGTATCTATTGTGGGTAAGCGATGCAGAACTAACTCCATAAATAGTGGTTAACTAGTTAAGGGTAATCGAGGTAGAACCAGCTCTGTAAATAGTGGTTAACTAGTTGCAGGTAACCGATGCAGAACTAATTCCGTGACTTTAGGCCTAATGTAGCATAAGGTAAAGAAACTAGTGGTGGGCTATGTTGAGCAAGAAAAGTCATGTAATAATAACACCGCCACTATTTATTTTTAAAAGTGATTTGAGAGGTACCATATAGTACCAATTCTGATAGTTGACTTATTTTCAGCATAAAAGTTTTCAAAAAAACATATTGCCATAGTCCATTTTATTGTTTAAGGAAAAAAGAAAATGGAAAATGGAAACTTGTATATTATGAGTTTAAGGTAAAAAAACATCTTGGAATAGATTTCAAAAAAATTGAATTTTTTTCACGAAATGTTATGTTATTACCAGATTTGATGATGCACGAATAATTTATTATACAAATGCTTTTCCATGAGTTTTATTATTACATAGGAATATTGTAGTTATGTTGTTATAAAAAGTTCAACTTTTTAATAAACTGATTAACACTCACTGAGCTCGTTTAACTTTCTCTTATTTTTATGCTTTTAAATAAACCACCCCAGATATGTGTATAGGTGCTGCAACCGTATGATTAGTTGTATCATTGGGTGTTGCTATGCTTATGTCATTTTGATATGTACATTTGTGTAAATAATGGATGTTTATAAATTTTTTTAATGAAATGCATAAATATGTTTTAGCTTTTTAAAGTTTATTGTAGTGATTGTTGAGAATTATTTGTTTGGGGTTACTTGTGAGTGGACTTGAAGTCTAAAAATTGTAGGTGAGAAATTGGTGTGAATATAGAAGTGTTTTATAATTTTTTTTATTGTTTTTGAAAATTTTGGGAATGTCAAAATGCAGTCGTTATGCTAGCAAAATTTTTAATAAAATGATTTTTTAATCCCATTATTTTCCACAATTTTAACTTTTAAAATATAAAAATTTTTAACATTTGATCAGCTTAGCTTTACGGGAACCCTTTAATTGAGTTAGATATCAATTGGAAGGCTATTGTGGGGTTAACAGGAGGGCTCCACTTAAACTTCGAAAAGGGAACTCTAGGTTTTGTCCTTTCACCATAAGCATATCTAGGAAGTAAATAGTATAATGGTTAGTATAAGAAGAATGCTAGGTAAGAAATCTAGAAATAAAATGTCTTAGGCCCTAACTTCTTTCCCATAATTATAGCATAGAACATAAGGGGAATAAACTATACCAAAAAGACACAGGTAATTTATGACTTTTTTGTAATCAAGGAAACCTAGCACTGTTAATCGTCTAGAAATTATAAATCAAGGATAATAATATTCAAAGTTGTTATTAAGTCTTTAGGAAGCCCTAGAATACCATTGCTAACCATCAATCACATTATAATGGTATGATTGCAATTGCATATGACCAAGGCTTAGTTAAGGTGCAATAATATGTCATCTCAAATTGGTTTATACTTGGTATTAAGTATAGATCAATTGCCTCACTACTTTGAAGTTATTATCATCTATGCATTGAATTATGAGTTCTAAAGGATCACTCTAAGGAAGGACTTGGAAACTTTAAGCTCATCCATTTAAGCACCATAGTTAGTTTTAGGAGACTCGAAAATATCCTATTCTCCTAAGAAGCTAAGTGAGAAATTAAGTAATGGTTAATTCTTAAAATGTTTGAACATAATAGGATTAGTTGACATGAGATATGGTGGAGCTTTTTTCACATAGAGTAACAACTAAGAAGGGAGATGGCTTATTAGGAAGAAGTTAAATAAATCTTTAATCAACACACTATGGATCTTCAAATTCATTAATAGTAAGACACATTTCCTAAAATAACTTTCCAATTATAAAAAGCTATAATGCCCTTTTAGATTCAACAACTTTCTAACACAAGTAGAGGGATTCAAGTACGAAATTATTAAAGGCTTTAGCTTTAATGTTGAGGGCTTTAACTTATACAAATACACACATAAGTTTTAGGCAATTAAGAATAAATTGAAGAAGTTACATAATGATAAAATTAAAAATATTGATACAATCATTACCAAAATAACAATGGAATTATGTGTTGTTCAGTAAGAGCTTGATACCTTTCCAAATGATATTGAATAGAAGGCTATGAGGGAAAAAAGGAATTAAAATACTATGCTTAGCAGTAGAAAAATCACCATTCTTTATTGAATCAAGAGGCCAAATTCAACTGGTTAAGAGAAGAGGACAAAATACTACATTTTTTTCCATAATGCTATCTTATGTAAGAGGAATATCAAAAAGAATTTACTCCTTGGAGAATAGCATTAGAGAGATTATTTAGGAATAAGATAAGCTAAAAAGATAGTGTTTAGACAATTTCAAAACTTGCTTGGTACCTCTAACATTAATTGTAGGATATCAAGAAATTAATCTATGACTTACTAACTCAATAATAAAACGAAATTCTATTTAAACCTTTTAATTAACTAGGGGTATTAACTAATCATTATTCAATTTGAAACCTAATAAAGCTCTAAGGTTAGATGGTCTTAATACTTGCTTCTTTCGAAAGACTTAGCACCTAACGGAGGAGATGGTCACTAACACTATCTTGGAGTTATTTTCAACAGGCAAAATGCTTAGGGTGCTTAACTTAACTTATGTGACTTTTATACCAAAGAAGACAAAACACTAACTCCTTAGATGATTATAAGTCAACGTCATGTTACTATGTGATTGTCAAGATCATATAAAAAATTATATCATTAAGGTTAAAAGAAGTGCTTAAGAGCATAATAAATCCAGACTATAGAGCTTTCATCTAAGGAAGAAATATAAAAGATAATCTATTACTAACACAGGATATTTTTAAAATCTACTATAGTAAAAAGCTCTTAAAAATTTGCTCGTAAAAATTTGACTTTGAAAATTCGTTTGTCTCAATAAGTTAGAGATTTGTACTTAGTTCTTTAAGTGCTTTTAAGTTTCTTAGCTAATTTATCTTTTTGGATAGAGCATGGTTTCACTACAACATCTTATACAATATTAACAAATGGGGGATCCTTATTAACCTTTAATGCTGCAAAAAGATTATGACAAGGGCCCAAATCTCTCCTTACTGTTTCACTATTTGCATTAAGATAGTAACTAGATTGACAACGTACAAGGTTGACCAAGTTGGACCTTTCAAATTCCATTACAAATGTCATAAGTTGAGGTTGTATAACAACCCCTTTACAAATTATATCATATTGATATATCAAGTTGACCTTAGTTTTATACAAACTATGATAGATAATTTAAAGTTCTATAACCTAATTTCTAACCTAACCATAAAAAAGAGCAAGAGCTACTTATATGCATCCATTGATGCCTAAGACCTAATAAGTTCACCTATAAATATCTCAAGCCTCAAACACCAAGAACTTCCTTTAAACCACTGAAGATTACCAATATTTGGCAAAAAAATGTCTTATAAGGACTATAATTCACTTTTTACTCAAATTCATAAAAAATCAAGCACTAGAATAACAAGTTCCTCTCATATACTAGTAGTAGTCAAGATTGTGCTTAAAAATCTCCACATACATTGATTGATATGGAGAGGATATTGAAGAACTTCTCACGGTCTACAAAATAAAATTATGCTTTAGGGTCAAGAGTAAGATGGGTTGAGGTATTAGTTTCTAAAGTGGAAAAGGGATTAAGGATAAATTTTAATAGAAATATAAAGAAGATGCTCTTAGAAAAATGAATTGGAAGTTATAGACAATAAATATATTTGTTAAGTTGATGCACACTTATTGTAACATCTCATTACCTTCCGGGAGGCAAGAATAGTAAATATGAAAGAGTACTGAGAGATTAGAAATGCATTGCATACTCATCATTATATCATATACGCATACACATGAATAGTAAATTTTTACGCATGAAAATAATTATACATGCATTCGTGGATAATTCCAGGTATAATTGAATTGTGATGTGATATTATTGAGAATTGTGAAATTGTTGTATTGAAATTTTAATTGGAAAATGTAGCTATTAATTTTGAACTATGGTGAATTTTAGGATTTATTTATGAAAATGTGGATACAATTGTGCTAGGAAAAATGCAACTTGGCAAGCAAATTGATTTATGGAAAATAAAGATAGGAAACTAAATGATATTAGAGAATTGTTAAAAATGACTTTGTAAATTTCGAAGATGACTTAGAATTTGTAAGAAGATGATATTGAAAATTGTGGAGAAAATTGTAATGAAAAGATGGGATTTAATGGA
>JANSVA010000008.1:19486003-19503928 GCA_025504915.1 Erythroxylum reticulatum | reverse complement strand
GAGGCTATATACTACTTATAAAAATAAGCTCGAAGGCTGGAACTAGCTAGGTTTGCCTGCTTTTAGATTCCATACTAATTAGGTATTCTTAGTTTATACTGGAGATATATAAACTGCAAAGCTTGTGTACATCATGTTACCATTGAAAACTAGTATAATTAAACAAAGCCAATTGATTCCACAATTTAGATTAGAAGAAAAAGAAATATATAATTTGATTTAACTTCTAACAATTGAGAAGAATCCAATCAATGGGATTCGTGATTAACGTTGGAGTATATCTAAGTAAATAAACTATAGGGAATATTATGTGACATCAAGTCATGTACTTTATAAGTTGAGTGGCAAACCGGGCTACTGAAGCTTGTAGGATACAAAATATTAATTTGAGGAGATTTCTTCTTTTATTATTTATGTTTTGAAATATGGGTCGTCGCAAAAGAAAAAGCTAAAAATAGGCATCAATAAGTTGTTATTGTTGCACTTCCCTATCATTTCCCTTAAAAAATTGATTTATAAAATTGATGTGAATAATTAGTTTATTTAATAAGTAATTACTAAAAAAATAATAATACATTAATTTGTTGAGTATGAATTTCAATTTACTACATGACACCAATAAGAGGTGTTTATATTTACTTGGTTATTCTAACATTTTTATTGAAGTTAAGTTAATTATTTAAAAAAATCTCAAACTTTACTTAGTTTTCCAATATTAGTACAAACTTTAAAAAATGGCGCTAAAATCCTTAAACTTTCAATTCGTTGTGAATATAGCTCGAAGTTAAGTTCCCTGTTACTATTGCTAACATAACACACCACATCATATTAAAAGTTTTGACAGGTGTTCAATTATTTTCTAGATACTTATTTTATAAATTTAATAAATTTGGAAAAAGAAAAACCTAAAGATTCTTCATCCATCTATTCTCTTTCTCCTCTTTATTGGTTTTATGTTTGTTTTTACTTTTCCCTTTAGTTTTCTAGGTAGCTCCAACATTCCTCTTGCTTGCTTGCTCTATCTTCAATTTACCTTATTGCAGATGTAACATCCTGTTACTTATGATAAGTTTAAAATAGGGTTTATAAGAGCTTAACGAGAAATTAGGAAGCATAATTCATGCTTATGCATAATGTGGCATACACATACATAAGAATATTGATTTTTGCATATTAATATGATTGTATATGCATTCATTGACATTTCCGGTTAAATTTGATTTTTAATGAAGATTGTGGATTTTATTGTCTTAAAAATTAAATTGGAATGTATTAAACGTGATTTGACAATTTTGGTAATATTTCAGGTATTTTGGAAATTTGGAGTATTTTTGGACTAGAAAAAATATTGAAATATGGACTAATCATAATGTGACGTGTGGACTAATGATTTAGTGACAAATGGCCTACATGCATTGGTGACATGTGGTAGTGAAATAGCAATACACGTAGTTATGTGTTTAGGAAGGAAAAGTCTACAGCTAGAGTTTACTCTTCATTTGGTTTTGTTCATCACAAAAAAAAACTAAAATTTTCTTCCTTTGTCATACACACTGAACAACTTGTGATTTATGTTTAAGAACTTGGTTATTGATTCTTACATTAAAGTAAGAATTTCAGTCCATATAGAGAGTGTTTGTTACTGTTTATTATGGAATTTGTTCATCCACTGAAACCACTCTCACTGCTGAGAATTTAGCTAACTCAAGTAAGTTGAGTTTTAAGCTTTATGGTTTTATAAATGGCATCTTGATAATGTTTGAATTGGACTAAAATGGTGTTGTCAATTGGAGAAAAAATGAAAATGCAAAAAAATGGTGAAATGCATGAATGGTGACATGTTTTGATGTTTGTTTTTAATATGGGATTTTGGATATGTTTGTGAATCATTGGGGATGAAATGGAAGTACAAAGATGATTTATTTATAAAAAGTGTTAGTTGTAAAAGGTAGGAGTTAAAAATCTTGAAAAAGTGCAAGAAGAATTTCTAGAGTATGATAGCCGTAATGTTTCCACTGAACAAACATATGTATTTTAGCTATATCTTGATCTGTAAACATCCAAATGGGATGATTTTAAGTTTAAATTAAAATGTAGACATATGGCTATATTTTTCATAAAGAGATCGAAATTGAATTTTAAGAGTTTCAAAATTTAGCTTGAAGTTGACTTTTTGGATTCTGTCGTAGTTTAGGAATAATCTGTAGTTTTTTTAGTATAACGTGTAGAATACTAAACGAAATTGCATGAAATTAGTGTCGTTAGAAACTTAAGATATAAATGAACAATTGTTTAGAAGAATGTTTTGCTTAAATCCTTCATATTCCTTGCCAAAATGACCATGAAAGATTGACCCGAAGGTCTATTTTGAGAAGAGCCAAAATGAAGTTTGAATAACAGGGTAGTGCACGATCGTGCTTATGCACGATCGTGACAATGGAGGATCAATTCGTGTGCACGATCATGCACAGTAAAGGTATAGTGATTGTTGACAATTTTGAACATCCTTCACTCTTTTGGCCATAATTTCTTCTTCCAACCTCCAAATGACTTGATTTTTGAACCAACAAACTCATAACACATTTATCTGAACTCGTTTGGAAAAGATTGATTAATGAATTTAGGATGAAAATGATAAAGTGTGTTGGAATATGATAAATGGAGTATCTTCACTAAATATGCTTTGGTATTTTGGCCATATTTTGATCTGTAGATTTCCAAATAGAATTATTTTCAACTTGTATTAAACTAGAGATAAATGGATACAAATTGTCGGAAGAAATTAAATTTCAGTTCTGTCTCTGAGAATTCCAAAATCTGGCTTAAAGTTGAGTACAGAGTATTATTAGAGTTAAGAATAGTTCGAAGTATTTTGAGTATAACTTTCGAAATATTGAATCAAATGGTATGGTCTTGGTTTCCTTAGAAACTTAAGAAATGGGAGAACAATTTTATAGAACAAAGTATTATCAAATTACTTCACTTTCCTAATGAGAATAATCATGCAAAGTGGACCCAAAAGTATGTTTTTAGATAAATGTGGATTGATTAATTGAGTATTGATTTATGAATGAGTTTTGTGACAAGAATATAACAAGGAATCCGGAATTGTCATGAACATGCATTGCACTTATTCAGTATACATGAATGTGCATAAATGAATTCATAATTGTGCAAATAGTGATATTTGTATGTACTATGTGTTATAGAGGAGCATATTGAACGACAACATGCAGACATTGCCAGGACTTTAAGGCAATAGCTATCTGGAGCGTATTGTGAGTAACCTAGACGGTCTCACTTAATATTTATTTGCTATAAATTCTTTACTGAATGTGGAATGAATTGTTTGTACTGATTCTGGATATGAAGGTCCAAAAATTCTGATTGATGAATCTGATATTGAAGTGTTCCTTGAATGTGAATTTGGTGAAATATGTGTTACTCAACATATTTGTTGAATGCCAGACTACAAGTCCAATGATATATGTATATGGGACTAAAATGTGATTGAATGAGAATGAGATTGAGATTGGAAATGATTGAAATTATAATTGATTGAATATGAATGTGATGCATTTCATACATAAATGCATGATCAGTTAAAGATAGTTGTGACATGAGTAATCACCGAAAATGAGCTTAAAGCTTCGAAATGTAGTATAGAGCTAAAGACTCGATATATACCATGAGCCCTATATCCATAACGGATAAGGAACAATAATAATGAGCCCGATATCCACAATAGATACGGGACAATTTAGGCACTCAGTGATAACAATGAAATAATTGAAAGTGGGGCACATATGCATTATGTATACACTTAATAAGTATGATTGACTGATAGAATTGTAATGTGGACATGTAATTGAATGAGATTGGGTATGTGGAATAAATGTTATATGGTGCAATTTGTGATATGAAAAGATGAGAAATTATCTGCTTATATGATTTGATATGTGGTATGAATTGGGTGAACCATCGAGGATGGTTATATCACTGTGTTCGCAAAACTTATCAAAATTACAACGTTGACTTTTCAGGTCCGAGAGAAGACATTAGAGAAAGGGAGACTCTAAAAGAAGATTGATTCTTATATTTTGTGAAGCAATGGATCAAAGGTCGGTCAGCTGAGACTGATGAGTTAAATAGAAGTTTTTGTAAAATTCCTCATGTAATATACTTAGTTTTGACATTGTATATATTCAAATGGTTTGTAAAAATTGCAATGTACATCTGGTTTTTATGAAATGAAATGAGGAATACAATTTGGTTTTAAAATTTGATGACTTTATGTATATTAGATGATGCCATGATAAGTTGGACATGCGTTTGTTCTAACATGCCATTATTATAGGTTATGTATTAGAATGTCCATAGGGTATTTTGGTATGTACTCTATGGTTGTGGGATGTTATATTTTTGGTATAAGAGCATAGTTGGCACCCATAGGGATATATAGGAATATTAAACATGAAATATAGTGAGAAATGTGGATGGTAATTGGAGTTATTGTTTATGATAGGTCATCCAACGTAGGTGATCAGGAAGGACACTTAGCTGACTTAGGATCGGTAAGAGCCAGTAGAGAGTCTTCTGTACCTCGACCTAAGGTAATGCCTCCAAGAATTCTTGAGAAAAGGAAAAGGAGTTACGATAGGCTATGAAAGCAGGGCCTATGGACTTTTATAGAAGTACAGACCCTGTAGAAGTCGAGGGATGGTTAGAGAGGACTGAGTGAGTATTTGATTAGATGGAATGTGAGTCGGACGAGAGGTTTAACTATGCAGTTTCCTTACTACAAGGCCCAACTTATCAATAGTGGAAGACTATTCCAAGCAGTGCCACCAGGCCTGTGATCTGAATTGGGGAAACTTTCTGAAGGTCTTCAGAGAAAACTTCAAGACCAAGATTTACTTAGACAAAAAATGGAAGAGTTTATAGATCTAAAACAGGGCAGAATGTCAGTAGCATATTATGAGATCAAAATTAATGAACTGATGGGTTATGCAACTGTCTTGATTCCTACTAAGGAAGATAAGTATGGGAGATTTGAAGGCGGATTAAACATGAAAATCCAGACAAGGCTAGCAATCACTAACCTGAGCAGTTTTCCTGAGCTCAAATCAACCTCAATCCGAATAGAACAATTGTTGAGAGATGATCAGGGAGAACATAGACAAGAGTCTAAGATGAAGAGGCCCAATGAAGTTCAGAGTAGTTCTGGCAAGAAGTTCAGTAAGTGTCATAATAGACCATTTCGACCACTGGCTGGATCAAGACAGTCAGGGTTCAGACAGAGGGGTAGTTTTGTACAATCTGGTGGTAGAAGAGGTACAATGTTAGGACAATTACCTAACTGTGAGCACAGTGGAAAAAAGCACAGTGGTGAATACTGGAGATTGTCGAGTGCTTACCTTAGATGCGGATCATTTGATAATCAGGTTAAGGACTATCTTGCTACAATTAGAGCTCAGTCTGGTATGAGAGGGGGATTAAGGGTTAGACAGAGAGGCCGAGGTTGAGGTAGAGTGAGTTCTAAAAGTCCTTCTGTCAGGATTGAGGTTCGAAGCAACAAACCCCAGCCTCAAGCTCAAGTATACGTTATGACCAGGCATGAGACTCAAGACTCTCCTAATGTTGTTGCAGATGCATTGCTTATCTTTGATTAGAAAGCATACGCATTGCTAGATCCTAGATCTATGCATTATTTTATCGCACCGCATCTAGCATTTAAGTTACATTATGATAGAGAGCAATTGAAAAATAGTTTAGAGGTGAGTACATCGATAGGTAGTACTACAGTAATTGGAGAAGTCTGCAAGAGGTGTTTGATTAGAGTTGATCAGGCAGAATTGGAAGCAGACTTAATTATATTACGGTTAAGGAAGATAGATGTCATTCTAGGCATAGATTGGATTATTGCTCATAGGGCTATCATGACTTGCTAAAGTAAGGAGGTTGTATTAGAATCTCCTAATTAGCCGAGAGCAATTTTCAGAGGTATTAGTCAAGTAGTGCCAGTCAGGCTAATCTCATTTATAAGTGCCTTAAGGTTAATACAAGGTGGATGTGATGCTTATTTGGCCCACATTATTAATACACGAGCTGAGCATCATGTACAAGACATTCTTGTTGTTAGGGAATTCTTAGATGTATTTCCCACTGAGTTGTCTAGTTTACCTCTAGATCGAGAAACAAAGTTCACAATTGATCTAGTTCTGGGTGCTGCTCCTATATCCATTCCTTCATATAGGATGACACCTACGGAGCTAAAAGAGCTGAAGGCTCAACTACAAGAGTTGCTAAAAAAAGGTTTTATTAGACCTAGTGTTTCATCTTAGGGAGCTCCAGTATTATTTGTAAAGAAGAAATATGGTACTTTGAGACTATGCATCGATTATAGGTAGCTGAATATGGTAATAGTAAAGAACAAGTACTCGTTGCCTAGAATTAATGACTTGTTTGATCAATTACAAGGAGCTCAATTGTTTACCAAGTTAGATTTGAGATCTGGGTACTATCAATTGAAGATAGAAGATGTTGATGTACCGAAGAGTGCATTCAGGAGCAGGTATGGGCATTTTGAGTTTTTAGTAATGCCGTTCGGGTTAACTAATATCCCAGCTGCATTTATGGCGTTGATGAATAAGGTGTTTCATCCCTACCTAGATAGATTTGTAATTGTATTCATTAATGACATACTTGTGTATTCAAAGAGCAGAGAAGAATATGATAAGCATTTGAGAGTGATTTTACGAATTATGAGAGAAAAACAATTGTATGGCAAATTCAATAAGTGTAAATTTTGGGTTAATCAGGTAGTATTTCTAGGTCATATAATATCTGGACAAGGCATACAAGTGGATCCAATGAAGATAGAGGCAATGATGAATTAGGAAGCACCGAGGAATGTATCAGAAATCCAAAGCTTCCTAAGAATAGGTGGATATTACTGGAGCTTTATTGAGGGGTTCTCATTGATTTAAACCTCTCTGACAAAACTTTTGAGGAAGAATGTAGCATTCATATGGAGTGATGACTATCAGAAGAGGTTTGAGGAGCTAAAGCATCGATTGACTATGACACCGGTGTTAGCTATACTATTAGGAATTGGTGGATATGTGGTATATAGTGATGCTTCGCATCAAGGATTAGGATGTGTATTGATGCAGAATGACAAGGTGATTGCCTATGCATCAAGATAACTAAGGTCTCATGAGATTAACTATTCAGTACATGATTTAGAGCTTGTTGCAGTTGTCTTTTCTCTAAAGATATGGAGACAGTACTTATATGGAGAGACATTCCAAATTTACACTAATCATAAAAGTTTGAGATATATGCTGAGCCAAAAAAAGTTGAACATGAGACAGAGGAGATGGATAGAATTATTAAAAGATTATGACTACGTGATTGAGTATCATCTGGGAAAAGCCAATATGGTGGCTGATGCTTTGAGCAGAAAGTCGAATCCTAGTGTAGCTCAGATTTAGTTAACAAGGTTACCAAACTTGATTAAATTAAGAGCTTTGAATGTGAAGTTGAATTTTGAGCATAATGAGGCATTAATAGCCACATTGAAACTGAGGCCAATGTTACATGATAAGAAGGGTTCAGAACAAGGACCCTGATATGGCGAAACTGATTGAGAAAGTTAAGATGAATACAGATTCTGAATTTGAATTGAGGGATGAAACATTATGGTTAAAAACAAAGATTATGTATGCCTAATATGGATGATCTGGGAAAGGAAATCTTATAGGAAGCTTATATGGCCACTTATGCTATGCATCTTGGTACTACCAAAATTTAGTGAATGATGTCACCTTCAACCAAATATAAAAGGAAACCAACTTCCTACAACACAAATTAATGTAGTAGTGAAAAGTAGGGATCGTTCCCACGAGAAATTTTGACGTTAGTAGTTACGCAATAAAAAGGGGATTGTTAACTTGTGAACTAAATAGAATTTAATTAGAATACGAAATTGAAAAATAACTAATAACAAAATAATGAGAATTTAATAATCAATAGAAACAAATCTTGGTTTTCGGTCTCATTCATTATTCAACTTACGTTGATCATCGACACTAAAAATAACCAATTTATTAGTCAAGCATTCATCATGGTAAAATTCTTTACCTATTTTTTCTTATGTTTAGTTAACCAAAACATTTATTTGAATTAACCCTTATTAATCAATAACTTGGATATGATCTCATATTTAATTAATTAATAGCTTTACGAATCAAGAAAATCGACAAACTAGACAATATACATACGATGTATGTTTAGCCTAAACAATTATTTTTCCTATAATCATGTTCCTAACGTAGAAAAATCTTAGTCGCTACTTTTGATTAAAAGAATTAAATGTCAATCTATTTAATCTAGCAATTGATTAAATAAAATCACAAACTAGTTACGCACCTAGATGTAAAATCCGAAAAATAAAAAATAACCCAAAAAAATCATTAATATTTAAACTAATAAATCGATTGAAATAAAGAAAAAATTCTCACAACATTCATAGTTCAATAACTAGGATTCTGTCAACCAGGAACTAAAAGTTTAGTTACCTAACATCACAATTTTTCCTAACTATTTGGGACTAAAGTGGGTGTTGGGACAATCATTGGTGTTAGGACTGTCGCGGGCGTTCTTCTCTTCTTTTCACGCTGTCCTTCTTTTCTCTATCGTAAGTCCACTCTTCTCCTCTCCTTGTTCACTATTCATTGATGGGACAATTTAGCCTTGATGGACCATGTTACTATTCATCCTCACCACTCTTTCGTAGGCTCTCTTCTTCCACACTCCGTCGCCCCTTCACTGTTGCCTGATTTGACGAATAAAACTTGTGGGTTTATTGTCCACGCCACCTTACTATTCATGTCACTTTAAACCCCCCTTCCCTAAACGTTTGCATTTTTAGGCTGAGTCATTTTTTATTCTCATCATGTGCTGCGTTGCGTTTTGGTCTCCATGTGCTACGTTGTTTTCTTGCTTCATTTGCTTTGTACTTCCAAACTGTTGCGTTTCAAGCTTTTGGTTGTTGTATGAGGCCATATCTAATTAGGGTCAACTCTTGGTTCAGCTATTTTTATCCTAAAATCATCACAATTCTTTCTATTTAGTTTCAAAATATACCTTGACATAAAACAAGATTAATTTCTATTAAGTATATATTCAAACCTCAAGAACAAATAAAATTAACACACAAAAATATAGAAAATAAAATCATTAACAATAACACACTAAAACAACATTTCTGATGGCCTGGAATGAACAAGCAAGTAGCGGAATTTGTTTCTAAATGTATAACATGCCAACAGGTTAAGGCTGAGCATCAAGCTCCAATTGGAAAGTTACATTCGTTACTTATTCCAAATTGGAAATGGGAACGAATCACTATAGATTTATAATGGGATTGCTTAAGACTCCGAGGCAAAATGATGCAATATGAGTTATGGTTGACCGATTAACTAAGTTGGCCCATTTCTTACCAGTGAGAGAGAATAACTCTCTAGACCAATTAGCCCGGAGGTATGTAAATGAGGTGGTTTGATTGCACGGGGTTCTGGTGTCCATTGTATCGGATAGGATTTGGTTCAAGATTCTGGAAGAGTTTGCAACTAGCTATGGGTACAAAGTTGAACTTCAGTACAACATTTCATCCTCAAACAGATGGACAGAGTGAGAACAATCCAGACTATTGAGGATATGCTTAGAGCATGTGTATTGGAGTTTCAAAGAGCATGGGATCAGTATATAGCATTGATTGAATTTGCTTATAATAATTATTATCATAGTAGTATCGGGATGGCACCGTATGAGGCATTGTATGGCAGGAAGTATTGATCACCTCTGTATTAGGATGAAGAGGGTTTGAGAATGATTGAAGGTCCAGAACTAATATAAGACACTGTGGATAAGGTGAAACTGATTAGAAGCCAAATTAAAGCAACTTTAGATAGACAAAAAAAGCTATGTGGATCAACATAGAAGGGATATAAAATACAATGTGAGAGATAGAGTGTTTCTGAGAGTGTTGCCTTAGCGAGGTGTGCTGAGGCTTGGTAAAAAGGGCAAGTTGAGCTCTAGGTATATTGGTCCTTATGAGTTCCTTGAGAGGATAAGACCTTTGACATACAAGTTAGTTTTGCCTAATGAAATGTCTCAATTGCATAATTTGTTTCATGTGATACAGATCTGATCCAACACATGTGTTGCCGGCTCAAGACATTAAGGTTGATACCAATTTAAGTTATATTGAGGAGCCGATAAAGATAGTGAGTTATAAGACAAAGCAACTGAGAAGCAGAGTGATTACATTGGTGAAAGTCCTTTGGAGAAATCACTCGACAGAGGAAGCAACTTGGGAAATAGAGGATCATATGAGGAAACAATATCCCCACCTATTCGAACCATAAGGTAAGAATTTCAAGGATGAAATTTCTTTTAAGAGGGGAGAGTTGTAACGACCTATTACCTATGATAAGGTTAAAATAGTGTTTATAAGAGGTTAATGAAAAATTAAGTAGCATAATTCATACTTATGCATAATGTGGCATACACATACATGATACTATTGATTTTTGCACATTAATATGATTGTACATGCATTCATTGACATTTTCAGGTACAATTGATTTTTAATGGGAATTGTGAATTTTATTGTCTAAAAAATTAAATTGGAGTGTATTAAATGTGATTTGACAATTTTGGTAATATTTCAGGTATTTTGAAAATTTGGAGTATTTTTGGACTAGGAAAAATATTGAAATATGGACTAATGATAGTGTGACATATGGACTAATGATTTAGTGACAAATGGCCTATATGCATTGGTGACATATGGCAGTGAAATAGAAATACACATAGTTATGTGTTTAGGAAGGAAAATTCTGCAGCTAGAGTTTACTCTTCATTTGGTTTTGTTCATCACCGAAAACATTGAAATTTTCTTCCTTTGTCATACACACCGAACAACTTGTGATTATGTTTGAGAACTTGGTTATTGATTCTTACATCAAAGTAAGAATTTTAGTCCATATAGAGAGTGTTTGTTACTGTTTATTCTAGAATTTGTTCATCCACTAAAACCACTCTCACTGCTGGGAATTTAGCTAACTCAAGTAAGTTGAGTTTTAAGCTTTATGGTTTTGTAAATGGCATCTTGATAATGTTTGAACTGGACTGAAATGGTGTTGTTAATTGGAGCAAAAACGAAAATATGAAAAAATGATGAAATGCATGAATAGTGATCTATTTTGATGTTTGGGTTTTAATCTGAGATTTTGGATATGTTTGTGAATGATTGAGGCTGAAAAGGAAGTAGAAAAAATGATTTATGTATAAGATGTTAGTTGTAAAAGGTAGGAGTTAAAAATCTGGAAAAAGTGAAAGAAGAATTTCTGGAGTATGATAGTTGTAATGTTTCCACTAAACACACATATGTATTTTAGCTATATCTTGATCTGTAAATATTCAAATGGAATGATTTTAAGTTTAAATTAAACTAGAGACAAATGAGTTATATTTTTCATGAAGAGATCGAAATTGAATTCTGTCTCTAAGAGTTTCAAAATTTAGCTTGAAGTTGATTTTTTGGATTATGTCATGGTTTGGGAACAGTCTGTAGTTTTTTTAGTATAACTTGCATAATACTGAACCAAATTGCATAAAATTAGTGTCATTAGAAACTTAAGATATAAATGAACAATTTTTAGAGAATGTTTTACGTAAATCCTTCATATTCATTGTCAAAATGACCATAAAAGATTAACCCAAAGATCTGTTTTGAGAAGAGCCAGAATGAAGATTGAATAAAAGAGTAGTGCACGATCGTGCACAAGCATGATTGTGACAATGGGGTCATTTAGGGATTGCACGATCGTGACAATGGAGGATTAATTGGAATTGCACAATCGTGTATAGTAAAGGTGCAGTGATTTTTGACAATTTTGAACATCCTTCACTCTTTTAGCCATAACTTCTTCTTCCGACCTCCAAATGACTTGATTTTTGAACCAACAAACTCATAACACATTGTTCTTCCTCTAAAACAAAATTTATGGCTATCTAAATTGGTTAGGAAAAGATTGATTGATGAACTTAGGATGAAAATGATAAAGTGTGTTAGAATATGATAAATGGAGTGTCTTCACTGAACATGCTTCGGTATTTTGGCCATATTTTGATATTTAGATTTCCAAATAGAATTATATTTCATTTATATTAAACTAGAGATAAATGGCTACAAATTTTCTGAATAAATTGAATTTCAGTTCTATCTCTGAGAATGCCAAAATTTGACTTGAAGTTAAGTACAGAGTACTGTTATAGTTAAGAACAGTCTTAAGTATTTTGAGTATAACTTTCGAAATATTGAATCAAATTGTATGGTCTTAGTCTCCTTAGAAACTTAGGAATGGGAGAACAATTTTTTAGAAGGAAGTGTTATCAAATTACTTCACTTCCTGATGAGAATAATCATGCAAAGTGGACCCGAAAGTATATTTTTAGTCAAATCTGGATTGATCAATTGAGTATTGATTTATGAATGAGTTTTGTGACAATAATATGATAAGGAACCTGAAATTGTCATGAACATGCAATTTACATATTCAGTATACATGAATGTGCATAAATGAATTCATAATTGTGCAAATAGTGATATGCATATATACTATGTGTTATAGAGGAGCATATTGAACGATAGCATTCAGACATTGCTGGACTTCAAGGAAATAGCTATTTAGAGCGTACTATGAGTAACCTAGACGGTCTCACTTAATATTTTTTTGCTATAAATTCTTTACTGAATGTGGAATGAATTGTTTGTTCTAATTCTGGACATGAAGGTCTAAAGATTCTAATTGATGAATGTGATATTGAAGTGTTCCTTGAATGGGAATTTGGTGAAATATGTGTTACTCCAGATGTTTGTTGAATACCGGACTAAGGTCCGATAATATATGTATATGGTACTAAAAATTTGATTGAATGAGAATGAGAATGATTGAAATTATAATTGATTGAATATGAATGTGATGCATTTCATACATGAATGCACGATCAGTTAAAGATAGTTATGACATAAGTAGCCACCGAAAATGAGCTTAAAGCTCGGAAATGTGGTATGGAGCCAAAGGCTCAATATATACAATGAGCCATGTATCCGCAACGGGTAAGGAACAGTAACAATGAGCCCGATATCCACAATAAATACGGGATAGTTTAAGCACTTAGTCACAACAACGAAATAATTGAAATTGGATCATATATTCATTATGTTTACACTTAGTAAGGGTGACTGACTGATTGAATTGTAATGTGGACATGTAATTGAATGAGATTGGGTATATGGAATAAATGTTATGTGGTGTAATTTGCAGTATGAAAAGATGTGAAATTATCTGCTTATATGACTTGATATGTGGTATGAATTGGTTGAACCATCGAGGATGGTTACATCACTAAGTTCACAAAACTCATCAAAATTATAACGTTGGCTTTCAGGTCAGAGAGAGGACACTAGGGAAAGGGAGACTCTATAAGAAGATTGATTCTTGTATTTTATGAAGCAATGACTCAAAGATTTGTCAGCTTAGACTAATGAGTTAGATAGAAGCTTTTGTAAAACTCCTCACATAATATACTTAGTTTTGACATTGTATATATTCGGATGATTTGTGAAAATTACAATTTATATCTAGTTTTTATGAAATTAAATGAGGAATGCAGCTTGGTTTTTAAAATTTGGTGACTTTATGTATATTAGATGATGCCATGATAAGTTGGACATGTATTTGCTCTAAAATGCCATTATTATAGGTTATGTACTGAAATATCTACAAAGTGTTATGGTACGTACTCTATAATAGAGGGATGTTACAGTAGGGATATGTTTTCCCATGTTATTATCTGCTCCTTCCTTATTGTCAACATTACTTAAGATTTGCTGTAAAACTAGTTTAAACTCAATCCTGCAACCCAAATATAGAACCCTGTCTTAAACCCTAAGGTGATTATCTTTAACTAAATCGTTTGTTCTTGCTCTTCTGCTCATTCCTTATTCTCTATGTGTTTCATTCCTTATATGGTCAACTAATGAGTGGAGTTCCAACTAGAAACCTTAGAAAATCAATACTTCTTTAATCCAACAGACCATCCTATCAGAAATTTGTACTCAAATCGTCTCTTCCTTCCTCTTCCTCATTGTCATCAGCGTCTCCTCAAACTATATTTGGCCTCTGTCAAGCCCTCTTTACCATTTCCTACCGAAAACCTAGAACCCCAATAATATGGTGAATCTTATTTACTCATCTTTCAGAAAACATCGTACCAGTTTGACCCTTCTCTAAACTGACTTAAAAGGGGTCCTTTCTCATATAGATATCAATGGGATTTTGAGGGTTTTGGTGAGATGTTAGGCTGATTCAATTTCAGCAATCACATTCTTTAAGTGGTTAAAAGATGATATGGGTTTAAGTCCCGGCCCCTATAATTATGGAGTTATCATTCACATATTGGCTTGGTCTAAAGGATTCACACAGGGTATGAAATCCTTCATTGAATTGATTTTGATGGTTAAAGATCGCTCATCACAAGAGGATGTGCTTCGAACTCTGGTTTCTTGTTGTGAAGATTGTAACAGGACCCTGTTGTTTTCAAATGTTAATTAAGGCTTATCTAAAAGTGGGTATAACTAAGGCGGCAGTGAAGACGCTAAGCTTGTCCTATAGGTAATTGTCCAGCTAGCGAGCTTCCTCGAGAGTGAGGGAGAAGATATCTGTGCCAAGGTTCTCGATTTTCTTCGGTACGGAAACAACGAAGATTGAGCGAAGATAGTGATGGTTGTGGTGAAAATAATTGCATGATTTTCTTTTTTCAAATTTTTTAACTTATAAAAATTATTACAAGAAAAATTTTTGAACATGTAATGAAACCATTAATTTGATATTGTATGCCACCTCATTAATGGAGAATTTAACATATGGCTATATTTGCAACAAATTAAAAACTTAGAACATTTTAGCATCAATTTTTAAAGCATAGGTTAGTATTGTAAAATTGAGTAAATTTTTAATTTTTTTAATTAACCCTTAACGTTATTAGAAGTATTTAACAAACAAGGACCAATTTTCTACAATGTTGATGTCCAGAATTAGGATACTATAGTTATGCTTTGGATACACGTAAGTTTTCCTTATGACCACAGTGACTCGTAAAATTCTTGCCGACTTGATGTTTGGTGATACCGTCAACTCATTTCCGACCAGTTGACAGGAGGATTCTTAAGCACTGGCGTCAGCAACAAGAGTTATACCTAGACCTTCAAGTGGGACTTGATATTTGTTGGCAAGGCATATGCATAATGCATACAGAACCAGGGCTATGGCTTAGCTCCAAAAGACGTCCCTATTGGACAAATCAAGAGTTTTCAAAGCCCCAAAAGTTGTGCATGTACATTTGTAGCTAATGTGGGCTTAGCTCTTTCAAAATGAAAGTCAGCCATCGTTGGCCCAAGACCAAGGCAGCTTCTTGTCCTTCTCATTTGTTTTCTTGGAACGTATATTGTCCTAAGAGTATGTCCGTAACTTTAAGAATCATCGAGTAATAAGAACACTTGGGCTTCAGAAACCGAACATTTCAATTATAGGTCGTTCACAGCAGTTTCACACTCGTCACGACTCTTTACAAATTAAAGCAGAATCAGGTAAGTAAATTAATAAAACAAATTTATCTATAGTCTTAAGACCAAAAAAAATTGCCTTCAGGATATACGATCAAAGGTAGAACTTAACGGCCATGTATTCTAGCGGGAGGAGCTTGACTTGTCATCCGCCATGTGTTGCATGAACATGCACGTGTCCTCTTAAACGACACGTAATCCATCTCCTTCCTCTTTATGTAGATCATCACAGGCCAAACTCCAAAACCAGTAGTAGCTTCCACTTCACCAGTTTCTGCAACGTTAAGTCGAAAAGGTTTTGTTATGGCAGTTCCAGCCTTAACAATCTTCTTATTGCTTTTGCTTGGCGTCTCTGTTCGTCCAGAGGCGTTGAGTGACGATGTCTCGCCCAGTTCGGAGCCTTCAATGGTGAAAAGAGAGGATAGGAAGTCTTTAGCGGTGACAGAGTTCGGAGAGATCTCAGCCGTTGAAATCAGCAGTGGAACAAGAGGACCATTCCATCTTCAGTTCATCACGTTGGACCCCAACTCCTTGTTCCTTCCTGTACTCCTCCATGCAGACATGGTCTTCTATGTTCACACAGGTAAACTTGGTCAATTAACGAAATCTCAGATTTTCTGTGATTTTAATTCTACATATTTAACTGGGTAGTTGGATATGAAAAATCAGTGTTTATTATCCAAACTGAAGTATCAGGATTATGTTTTGATGAAGATGGTTGCTTTGAATAAGTTTTAAGGTTTAGTTTGTTCGTTATCCAAAAATGAATTATCAGGTTCTGTGTTTTGTTCTAGATGGTTTCTTTAAACAAGTTTGAGTGATGACCAGGATCTGGAAAGTTGAGTTGGGCTGATGCTGGAAAAGAAATGAAGAGGGTGAATCTGAGGAGAGGTGATGTCTACAGATTGCAGCCTGGCACAGTTTTCTTTCTGCAAAGCAACCTAGAAACTGAGCGAGAGAAGCTAAGGGTTTATGCTATATTCTCTAATACAGATGAGGATGCATACGTACGAGAATCTTAAAAACCTTACTTTTTAGTTGCATGAACTGATTTTACTAGAATATTGTTTAGTTAATTGGTGAATCTGGTGTCACTACTATAGGAGCCATCGGTTGGAGCATATTCTAGCATCAGTGACCTGATCCTTGGGTTTGACAAGAAGCTTCTGCAATCAGCTTTTAAGGTTTAGATGCTATCTAGAATTCGTCAAATATTATGAAAATTTTCAGTCAAAGACATGCTTCAAATTGGTGACTGTTAGGTCTCTGAAGATGTAATGGAAGAATTAGCAGGTGCAGCGAGACCAGAAGGCATAGTGCACGCAGCAGCAGCAGCTAAGAAGAAATCAATATTCTGGGAATTAGAATCTCGATTACTGCAAGCTCTTGCAGTTAGTAGCAAGTCCTACAATGGGAAAAGCAAGACAGCCAAGACATTCAACATGGAAGATGCTGACCCAGATTTTGAGAATTGTAATGGAAAGAGTCTGATAGTAGACAATACTAACTTAAAACTACTAAGAGGCTCCAATATTGGTGTTTTAATGGTGAACTTGACAAAGGTAAAAATCTACCTCGCATTAATTGTTCATGTAGTTAGTTCAAAGCTGCTGGTGAGACTCAAGTACTTCCAACTTAAGTCATCAGAAGTTATTACAGAACACAGTGACAGCCCAATTTGTGGACTTTAATTTCAGGGGTCGATGATGGGACCACATTGGAATCCAATGGCTACTGAGATAGCCATTGTGCTACATGGGCAAGGGATGGTTCGGATTGTTTGTGCTAGCAATGCAAAGGACTCGGAGTGCAAAAGTACGAGGTTTAAAGTGAAGGAAGGAGATGTTTTCCTGGTTCCCAGGTTCCATCCTATGGCTCAGATGTCTTTCAACAATGATTCTTTCATCTTCATGGGGTTCACTACAACAAGAAGGAAGAACTACCCACAATTTCTGGCAGGGAAGCAATCAGTTCTTCAAACTTTGAACAAAGACATATTGGCTGTGTCCTTCAATGTCAGCAACACTACAATTGATCATATTGTGAGTGCTCAGACAGAGTCAATCATATTGGACTGCACTTCATGCGCTGAGGAAGAGGAGACCATAATGCAGAAGGAAATTGAAAGGAAAAAAGAGGAGGAGGAAGCCAGAAAGAGAGAGGAAGAGAGAAAGAGGGAGGAGGAAGAGAGAGAGAGGGAAGAAGAGGAAGCTCGAAGAAGAGAA
>JANSVA010000008.1:19458645-19477480 GCA_025504915.1 Erythroxylum reticulatum | reverse complement strand
GGTTTTAAAATTTCATGACTTTTAATTAAGTTAGTTGATGCCATGTGTAAGTTGGATTTGTTTTTGCTCTAACATACTAGGATATGTGCTTAAATGTCCTTGGATGTTCAGGTATATACTTTATGGTAATAGGATGTTACAATTATAATATCATTATAATTTCATTTGCAATGTATAATTATATCGTGGACTTTATCATATACATCTAAACATATACAAGATAAAGAATACCTTTTAAATTATTTTTTCACTAAACTAAAACCAATTGATTGGCTATAGGGCAAAAAATAACAAGTACATCTTTTACAGGAAAATGGACCTCTTTAGAATGGAAATGAAATTTCTTTTTAAAGACAATACTAACAGCACACACCATTTGTCAAACACTACTAAATGTCACTTGAATAATATTCAACACTAAATTTACAATAATCCTGGATCTAGTCAGTTGCAGGAAATGGAGAAAGATGCTCTCCACAAATATTCTAAAGCCCTCTGGTATGATTTTTCCTTGATGAAGTAGAGATCAAGACTGGAATGGTTAAAGAATGTGGATAGAAATACCTCTTTCTTCCATAGAGTCGTCATTGCTAAAAGAACCTCTAATAAAATTGTATCACTAGAGTTCAATAACTCTCAGTTGAATTCATAAATTGAATTGGTTAACGAGGCTTTTCAAATATTTTTCTGAACTGTTGAATAAGCCTTATAGTTCTCATTCTTTTATAACCTTACACAAACAAATTCTGCAAGATTGCCTATCTTCTCATGAGGCCAAATTCCTTTCTTAACCTATTACCATTAAGGAGATTAAGGAAACACTGAAATCTTTACATCCGTATAAATCCTTTATTTTAAATGATTTCAGTGTGAATTTTTTTGTAAAGACTTGGCCCCTCACAAGGATTTTAGTGTCAAATGTTTGGGAATTTTTTAATAATGGATCCTTATTGACAAAGATTAATAAAAATTTTGTTACTCTTGTTATAAGAGTGGAGAACTCAATCACATTTTAGATTTTTGCTCCATCTCGTACAATTCCATATATAAATTTTTCTATAAAATTCTAGCTCAGAGGTTGAGAAAGGTGCATCCTAATCACTGTGGAGAATCACAGGGTGCCTATATCCCTGGTAGGGCTATTGGAGATAGTACATTGATTTTTCATGAGTTGATCAAAACCTATGCAAAGAAGAATGGTAGGGCTAATTTCTATATAAAGATTGATCTTAAGATGGCTTATCATTATATGGATTGGGGCTTCATCACCAACATTCTAGTTGCCATAAATTTCCTTAGGATGTTTATCCAATGGATCACTTAATGTATCTCTTCACCTTCCTATAACATACTTATTAAAGGACATCCCATAAACACTTTAAGAAGTTGTAAAGGAATTAGACAAGGGGATCATATATCACCTTACCTTTTTGATTTAATGGTGGAGGTCTTCAACAGACTACTCCATAGGGTTTGCAGAGTACTAAAGGCTTCAAATATCACTCTAAATATAGAAGGGTCAATTTATCTCATCTATGCTCTATTGATGATCTTATTTTACTTGCCAAAGCTGATCTTACTTTTGTATTATCTCTTATCAAAGCTTTTAAAATGTTAGTAGGATGTTTGGACTTCAAATAAATTGCTCCAAAAATGGTTTATTCTCCTCCCATAAAGCTTTTAATCTAGAATCTACTTTGGTTTCTATTATAGGTTTTAATAAACAACAACTACCATTGCTATATCTTGGCTTCCTATTTTGGATTCTAAACTTAAACCTATAGATTATGCCTACTTAATTAATAAGATCAATCTCAGAATTGCTTTTTAGAGTTCTAGGAAACTCTCTACTATTAGGAGGGCATAACTTATTGTATCCATATTGAACTCCATCAGTGTTTAGTAGGCAGCTTGTATTGCTTTGCTTATGAAAGTCATTAAAAAAATTGACAAAATTTTTAATAGTTTTTGTAGACTAGGTGTAAGGGAAATCCTCACAAAGTTAAGATGAGATGGGGGGATGTTTGTTTACCTAAAAGCCAAGGTGGTCTTAGTATAATCTCTCTTAAATCAATCAACTTTTTTCTACGTTCTAAAAGGCTATGAAGGCTCCTCACTGATAAGCAAGCACTGTGGTATATATGGATCCACATCTACTTCACTGAAAACTAGAACCTAAGGAGTTTTAACTCGGATAATATATCCTCAACCACCTTGAAAGCTATTCTTAAGCTGAGGGGGAAAATGAAACCTTATTTCATCCACCTCATTGGAAATGGGGAAACCAACTGCTTTTGCCTTGATAATTAGTTATTAGTAGGTCCTTTATAAGGATTGCAATAAGTTGCTACTTTAAGACCCCTTATTCATCAACAAGCTACAGTGGCTCACGCTCTTACAATAAAGGATCTAATTAGGCTTGCTCCAATTCCAACTCCTCTAAAGACTAAAATCTTGCATACTTATATTAACTCAGATAATGAAATCATGATGTGGAAAAACATTACAAATGGGGGTTTTCACTAATCTATCTTGCAGATAAGTGATTAATAGTAACTTGCCAATCCTGCCTTGGACAAATATAGTCTGGTTTAGTCATCAACAACCTCAAGCATCTATAACTCTTTGACTTAATATGTTAAACAACCTACCTACTATTGACAAAATTGTAAGATTTACACATCTTACTAATTGGTGTACTCTGTGTAGAAGAGCTAAGGAGACTTCAGATC
Source organism: Erythroxylum reticulatum (assembly GCA_025504915.1). Taxonomy (NCBI): domain Eukaryota; kingdom Viridiplantae; phylum Streptophyta; class Magnoliopsida; order Malpighiales; family Erythroxylaceae; genus Erythroxylum; species Erythroxylum reticulatum. The sequence goes on along the minus strand of JANSVA010000008.1, from coordinate 19,474,748 downwards.
ATTTCTTCTTTAAGTGCAGCTATGTCATTGATACTTGGAAAGCATTAATGTAGAAATGCTTGATTAGTGAATTTCGAGAGGGCTTCAACTAAATTAACCTGTGGTGTACTGGTATGAGATTCCAAAACAAAACCATCAAATAACATTTTTGTACTTCTCTATCTTTCATACAACTGTATGAGATGAAAGGAATAACTAAATATTTCATGACAAATACCTTTTCGTTGAGCATTTCAACACATCTCTAAGGCTATGTTTGGTTGGAGGTTTATTAATGGAATAGAATAGAATGTAATATTATTCTATCGTTTATGAGGAGGGTTTATAATGGAATATGATGGAAGATGAGAGTTTCATATTATATAACATTCCATCCTAAACAATAAAAATGAAAAGCCTCTGATTTGGGCAATTTAGGATAGAATGTAAAATAATAAATTTTTTTCAATTATATTATATTATAAACCCTTCTTCTAAACAATATTTTATTATATTACATTATGAACGCTTCTATCCCTCCCAAACAACAATTTTCAAATATTATATTCATTTACATTTTATTATATTATAAATTATTCTATTCCATTCCATTAAAATTTTTAACCTAATGCAACTGATAAGATCTCACATTAGCATCCACATGCACAGGGAGTTGCACCTACAATTTCTTAGCATTACTTGGAGAGTTTAACATATTCTTCTAATTGTAACTCTTATGCTTATAATTATTTGGTTGTAAGCTTGTAGTTACTTTATTTCTCCTATAATTTGCAAGTTGTTTGTGCTGATACTAATTCTCTGATACAGTTTCATATAAGATGTATTTAATGCAAATCACAAGTATGTCCTTAATCTCTTAATAACCCTAATAACCTTTTTTTTAACAGAAAACTTAAAAATTAGAAATACAAATTTCTATTTCTAGTAGTTTTTAATATTAAACTAATTTGGCTTTTATATTTAAAATTTATCTTAGGCATTCATAACATCTATAAATTTTTAATCTTAAAAATTTGAAAATTATGAAGTTAGAAGAGTTTTGTCTTACTAATCTTAAATTATCTTTTTAATGATTAAGGTTCTTTTCTTTACATACAAAACTTAAAAAATTAAAGTGTTTACATTATTCTAATCAAAAGATTTGAACTAAACACAAATATTGATCTTAGACTCTATCAAGTAAAAATCAAAGAAATAAAAAATTTCTTGATTACCAATTTAAAATTTTACCATTAAATCTTTGAAATGTAACTCAAATATAAAATTACTTAAAGCACTGATATGAGGACTATATTATAAAATTAATGGAATTTTTATGTCTATTTTTCAATTGCATAAAAGTTGAATTAAGAAGTAATTAGAACAATAAGAATGTTTTATAATATGATAGTTATAATAAAAGACATGCAAGTTTAATAACCTTTCTAGTTTTTATGCTTGTCATTAGACCAATAAATCTAATTTTGAATGTGTCAACATTATCATAATAAAACTTATACGCACAACATTGTAGTTTATAATTTATTATTAACTCGAATCTTGAACTCTTTAAGAACTCGTGATAGAAGTATACATTCATTTTCCTTCAAACGATCGAATTTGCTGCACATAAAATTTAATATTTACTGCTTATATCACACCGTTGTTTGACTTGAATTCATAAATTCACAAAATGAATTACATAAAACACTTTTTATGAGTAGGTTTATTAACATCGTACTACTACCATATGCCATGCCCATTCGATAGGGGAATAATAAATTAAAAAATGCCAAACTTTTTTGAAATTTCTTATCATAGTATCTAAATTTTAAAAGTTTTTAATTTAACTTCTAAATATTTAAAAATTAAACAACTCATTTTAAAAAATTAATTTTGTTAATATTATGCTATTATTGTTAATGGAGTAACCTCAAGACTGACATTTAGAAGGATTACATGATACCTTCTCGTCATAAACATAGTTTTTGAGCCTTTATAACAAATACATCGGTGGTTATGCATTTAAAATACAATGATGCTCAAACATTATGTTAAAAGGAAATGTCACATAATTCTTTTATTTACGTTATTTTGTTAATCATATCAATAAAATATTAACTGAGATAATATTTTAAATTGAATTATTCAATTTTTAAAATTTTGAATATTGAATGAGTTATTTAAAAAAAAAAGGTAATGAAATGAATGAATCTAGAAAAGAATTAAAGCATAAGTCTATGCCTTCAAAACAAATTGTAACGCGTCCGAGCTCGACGCCGTCTGTGGATTGGGCTCAAACCACAGACCCGTAGTGGGCACATCCGTCATTTGATCTGGAAAAAAAGAAACAGAAGCAGGGGCAATCAAGTAATTTGGCAGCATCACCAGAAAGAACCAAGGGACTATATGCCTGCTAGGTTTTCAGCAGTACCTTACGCTTGAGAGTTGGCATTTGTGTGGCTTAGCGTTTCTCAGCTCAGGTGAACCCTAGCAGGGTTTTCTCTCAACGTCTTTATTTCTTTTTTCTTAATATTTTTATTTTGTGTGCTCTCCGTTCTATATTTGCCTCGTTTATTATGAAAATTTTAGTTCTTACTGTGAATTTCGTTCTTTCACGAATTTTCATTTCATTCAGTATATGTTCTAGCATCAACAGATCCTTCTATTCGGTGGTTATGCTGATCTTATTTTCTAGATTTTGAGATTTACTGGATTTTGCGATTTAGGGTTTCTGTAAATCTTGCGAGGCTTTTAAGTGTTTTTCCTGGGGTCGCCTGGATTCGTATGTCAGTTTCATAGATCTAATTATCGTGTTTCCATTTGGGCTTTTTTTAATTTACCATCTTCGTGGGGAAACTACTGTGTTTGTATTGTAGCAGTTGTTTGAAAAACAAAACTGTCTGGGTCCTGTTATTTGACTATTGTTAAAGTTAAATGCTTGTTGTTCATGGCAAGAGTCCTACTTGCTTTTGGTTGCTTGCTAAAATATTATTTGCTTCCCAGGTCTTTTGTTTATGTGGTGTTGAGCTGTACTTTATATAAATATGGCCAAGAAGAAGAATCCTCTAGTTTTCTTGGACGTTTCCATCGATGGTGATCCTTATGAAAGAATGGTTTTTGAGGTATCTTCTCTCTTCTATGCATATTGGTATTTTGGTTTATATGAACCTAGTGCGTAATTGTTCCAACCAATTTATTTATCATCTATGTATAATTCTGCAGCTTTTCTTTGATATTGCTCCTAAGACTGCCGAAAATTTTCGTGCACTTTGTACAGGTATGTGTCTGCTTGCTTGACTTGCAATGCATTTTAATCTATCCTGCTTTCCTTATGTCTTCCTCTTGAAAGATTTTCAGCATCATGAATGAAGCTTATATTCATGTATTGTGTTTAGGAAGTCAAGTCATGATCATCCAGCTTCCTTTTTTAATCAATTTTGTGATTCTTTAGGGGAGAAGGGAATTGGTCCAAAAACGGGAAAGCCACTGCACTACAAGGGGTCTTTCTTCCATCGCATTATTAAAGGTTCCATGGCCCAGGTTTGTAAATGTGCTAATTGCAATTTTTTTTCTTGCATTTATACCCCTGAGGTTTTTTCCAAGCATAGTTTTCTTGTTGTCACTTAGAAGTGGTCGGTCTTTTAGTCGATTACCCTTGTTTATGCTGTAGGATACAGGGCTGATGATCACGACTGCTTTTCTTATGATGTAGTTTTAAGGTTGTACTTACTAAGTCGTTAATCCTCACACCTCACTATGCTTTAGCATGTGTAACCTGATTTCGAGCATCTGATGTCTCAATTATTAGTGGACTAATTGCTTATGCTATCTTGCAGGGTGGTGATTTTTTCAAACGAGATGGTATGTGTTCCTTGTACAATCAATTTCATTGTGCAAAGCGACTCCTTAATTTTTGTAGACACTAATTTTATTCATTCCCTATACTGTGCTGTGCCTAATATTTGTGGAAATATAGGGCATGGTTTTTGATGTAGGATGAAGAGAAGAATGCTTACTATTTAATAAAGCTCCTAGGCTGCTGGAACTTTGAATTTATGGTGGAAATTATAAAAAGGAATTGGAATAAAGGATTGGTCTTGGGAATCACTCCTAGAGTTTGTATCAAGAACTAGGAATCACACAAATAGGTTTCTAAAACTCACTTTTAGAGTTCAGGAATAACTCCTTGGTGCCTATGAATCACGCACGCTTACAAAAGTTAATTAATTAAGCTTATTCCTTTATTGCCGAAAACATAACATATATGTAGAAAGTTCTGAATCCTAATTTTAATGGAATAGGTTTTACATCTCCAAAAACAATAATAAATTTCTATTTAATAAGGATTCTTATTAATCTCTAATGCATTTAAACCTTAAACTAATAAGAACAAATCAAAATGTAAACAGTTTCCTTATGAGGAAAACTAAATTAATTTTTAATATTATGCATCAATTTATTATGATAGTTGGTATTCCTTTATTTTTGCTGACATTCACCAAGGTGATAGATCTTGAACATTGAAATCATCCTATCAAGGATAGGACTATGTCCTATGCTTTTATGTTGTTCTTATATGCTTGATTTGATGAGTCCTATATCTGAAGTTATGAATTTTAAGCTCCTTGCATTTAATAAAAAGCTACTGAAAACCATATGCTTTAATGATAGTTCCTACTTTAGCTTCTTTATATTGATGTGTGAAATACAATCTGTTGTTTACTTTTTCGTTTCTGTCCTGTACAGGTTCTGGTGGAGAGAGCATATATGGGGAAAAGTTTCCTGGTTAGAATGCTGATCAACCCTTTTTTACTGAGTAAAAGTAGCAGCTAGTTAGGCAGTTGATTGCACAATCATAAGAGTTAGGGAAGTGGCATGTTGATATTAGGTTCATTGTCTAGTAGAAGGAGCAGTTAGTTTGTGGATTTCTTTATCAGCTTGTTTGTCCCACAATATGAATTATTGGTGATATTCTTTTCCCATTTAAATACTTGTTGACCTGTACTATTGACTAGTACATCCAGATTACCTTCTGAAGTAAGGAAAATGGGAAACTTTAGCCAGTGTGAAGTTGGCAGTATTAGCAATGTTGTCGTGAGGATGGTTTTTACTTTATACTTAAGAGTCAGGTAGCATTACTTCATAACTGTTCTTTTTACATTTTAAAGTTTTATATTTTCTTGTTGTTGAGCTGTTTGGACTGTGAGAGCTGTAATTTTATTTTGCTGTTGTTAATGATGCCATTCTGAAGCATTTTGTTCTGACATTTAGCATATGTGCATGGCAATGCATTTGAACAGTATCATGTTTCTTCCAAGTTTCAAAACATGGTATAAATAATATAGTTAAACTTATAAAAGGAATAACACGTCTGAGATGTTTTTTCAGATGAGTCCCCAAGGTTGAAGCATGATGAATTTGGTCTTTTGTCCATGTCAATTGCTGATCGTGAAACTTTGGGTTCTCAATTTGTTATTACTTTTACGTCTAATCATCATCTTGACAGGTTTGTTTTAGCAGTTTGTTGGAGAGAATGTCTTGTAGCATTTGCTTAGTAATTATTAACTTTTTATGTTGATATATCAGAAAGTACGTGGTGTTTGGGAAGCTTGTGCAAGGCGAAGAGGTACTCAAGAAAATTGAAAACGCGGGTGATGAAGAAGGGATGCCAAATGTAACAGTAAAAATAATCAACTGTGGCGAATTCAATGATGGTTAGATGGATTTGCTTTCTCATTTAAATATTTCAACGCCTGTTCTATTTTTTCCTTGCTATGTTTATCTAGTACTTTTGTAAGTAATTGGATCTGAATAGTCTGACAGTGAAGTTCTTCCAATAATCGTCTTTCTTGCCTCTTTATGCAGACAAAAAAGGTTCAGGTAAATTAAAAATGGTAAAAGATACTTCTCCTACTGGTAACAGACATGAAGCACACAAGAAGGGAAAGCACAAGAAATCTTCAAGAGATAGGAGGAGGAAGAGAAGAAGATATTACTCATCTGATTCAGAGAGTTCCTTTGATTCTGATGTAGAATCTTCTGAATCTAATACTGATTCTGACTCATCAATGTCGTCATCAGAAATTAGTTCTTCAAGTGAGGAGAGACCTAGGAAGAGGAAGAAATCTTCCAAAAAAGACAAACATAGGCGTAATAAAAGAAGGGACAAGCGTCGTGAAAAGAAGCGCAAAAGACGTGAGAAGAGGTCCAAACGTAGATCAAGAAGGTTGGAAACTATTTCATGTTCTCACATTAGATCTTTTTCTTTATCAACTTGCTGATATTGGTCTGAATTTGTTCACCTTATTCTGTTTATGAGGACAAGTGCATCTATATTAACGGTTGTAACTTTAAAAGTAAAACCTGTGAGGGAAGAAAAGTAAAATTGGCTGATTGTATGTTCTGATTAAACACTTCAATTTTGGAGGAAGGGGTCCATTCAAATGGTGCATTCATTGAAAAAATGATTTTCTTTTGTTCTATGTCTCTGGTCATGTTGTTGTTTATCCTCTTAGTTGAAATAAGCTTTTTTACATTTCAATGCTCTTGTGCTCTCTTATTCTGCAAGTCATAAATTCTGCTTAATGTATGTGAAAAGATTTTGAACCCCAAGTAGCAGTAAGTTCAGCAAATAATTATGAAATGCATTTTCTATGGAATGCAAGTTTTAGTTAGGGTGCTCATATTGAATTGTCCCGAACTTCCAGGGGGTCAGATAGTCTAACAGATACTGAGAGCAAGAGCGGGAGTGAAAGTAGCCCTGATACTGATGGTTTGGATGTACAAGCAAATGATAGGAAATGCAAAGACCCTTTTTCAAGGACAGGTACTATTCTCAACAGTCGATGTATCTTAGTCAGCTTATGTATCCAATTTCACTGCCTTTTGAGTAATAGATGACATCTTAGATTTTGTTGTGGATATTTCATGTTGATACTCTTATCATGTCTTCTTGTGTGCTTCCGTCTTTCTGCTTGAATTCTAAGGTGGGATGTTGTGGTTTAGTTTAAAGTGCTGCATGACCTAATCTTCATAGAAGATATTATATCTTCGAAAGAAACTTATTCTTTAGAAATTGTAGATCGTTGCTTATTGTGGTTGGCCAGGAAATTCTTGTTATGTCACCTTGCACAATTAAGATTACACTTTCTTTACTTTTCTATGTTGAATTCACATGGTATATGAAGATTGAAATATGCTCCTCACAATCATGTTTAATATTTTTGAACTCCTTTATGATGTTATGCAGTTCTCACTGAATCTGCCATGCTTTTGGTGGAAGATGCTGCTTCACTACCCTCTAGGAAGAGGGATGAACAAGATATGATTGACAAAGATGATGGTTTGCCCAAGGAGAATGGAAGACGATCTGGCAATGGCGACAATGCAAATTCCAGATCTGATGGGAGTGAAGATAGACAACCGGATATTGTAGATGATCACCCAGAGAAATCTAGGTCTACTTTCCATTCTTCTAACAACTCAGTTATTCTTTATGCTTACCAATTCTCCCAGAGCCTGTATGTTATTGAAAGTTAATCAGCAGGAGGAGAAACATGAGCCCCAAGAGGGCCATGAGTAAGAGTATGAGTATTAGTCCTCGGAGGAGTCCAACGAAGAGTCCAAGTGTTAGTCCAAAGAGGAGTATGAGCAGCAGAAGCAGTGCCAGTGGAAGCCTCCCTTATATGTCACCTAGGAGGACTGTCAGTAGAAGTGTGAGCAGCACAAGTCCTGTCAGAATTGTTGGCCAAAGTCCAGTAAGGAGCAAAAAGGCTGGAAGCCCAGGCAGGAGTCCTGTCAGATCACATTTACGAAGAAGTATTAGCAGGATCCCTGTGAGATCTCGTTCTCGGAGAAGTATTAGCAGGAGCCCTGTCAGATCCCGTTCACGAAGAAGCATTAGTAGGAGCTTATTGAGATCCCCACCTCGGAGAAGTGTTAGCAGGAGCCCACTTAGAGCATTGCGCAGATCAATTAGCAGAAGTCCGATAAGCCCAGTTAGATCATATCGGAGAAGCATTAGCAGAAGCTCAGGTAGGGCTCCACCACGGAGGAGCACCAGCAGAAGTCCTATTAGGGCACCAAGCAGGAGCAATCGTCGCAGTTATTCCAGGAGCCCTAGCATTGTTCGTAGGGCAAGGTCTCGATCATCAGCTAGAAGTTTATCAAGAAGTATTTCCCCTGATGGATCTCCAAAACGTATCAGAAGAGGGAGAGGTTTTAGCCAACGATACTCTTATGCTCGACGATACCGAACTCCCTCTCCAGAACGTTCTCCTGTGAGATCATACCGTTATGGTAATAGAAGTGACAGGTAAGATATTATTGATTGGCATTTTACCGTCTTGATGTCTTACTGTTATTGGAGAATGGCAGATTTGAGTTCATGGTGCCTTTTCATTTCTTGCTTATTATTTCAGATACTCCAGTTATAGAAGATATTCACCTAGGCGATACAGAAACCCTCCAAGAAGAACGCCCCCAAGGTCAGTTGAGATTTATTACCTTTGTTGCCCTTAAGATCATCTGAATTACGATTTTAAATTGTTTGCAACTTCAATTGCAGCTATTTTTTTATTTCTCAAAAAAAAAAAAAAATGCAGCTATGAGATTGCAATTGCTTTCCAATCCATTACTACAATATGTGGTTATGGCCGGGGACGGCCACAAGTGTGTATATTACCAACAATTGACCTGCTATAACCAATTTAAAACCTTGATTTGAACATTATGTTCTCTTTAGAAATGTAATGATTTACAGATGATAGCCTGGAATCATCACTGTTGTGCATATATTGCCTAGAATTGTTCGCATCACATTGTAATCTGCTATAAGCAATTCAAAACCTTGATTTTAATAATATGTTTAGAAATGTTATGCTCTACAGATGATTCTTCTCTTTTGTTATGTCCAAAATTGTCTCCAGAAATATGTTTACGGACAGTTTTGGTAGTTAAGGTGTTAACTTTACCATGATTCAATCTAACAGATATAGAGGCAGGAGAAGTAGAACTAGAAGCCTATCAGTATCACGTAGCCCACGTTATCGTGGCCGTCACTATGACCGCAGCCGTAGCCCAGTTCGCAGCCGTAGCCCAGTTGATGTGTCCAGGTCTCGAGGTTCTCCACGAGTTGAGAGGCGTAGATCACCATCTAGGAGCCAGAGCCCATCAGAGTCAAGGTCATCATTGGACTCACAGTCTCCCAAACGAGTGAGCAAAGAGAGACAAAGGTCAAGGTCATCATCTGGAAGCCTCGGTGGAAAGAAGGGTCTAGTCTCATATGAGGATGGATCTCCTGACTCTGGCCAAAGCTAAAATCAGAAGCTGTAAGGGTTGCAATAATATTTTGTAGGAAAAGTTCAAGTTAGAATACGCCAAGTCTAATGAGCTTGAGCTCTCTTACGAGCTTTGGTTTTCTTCTGGCCAAATGTGAGTTGTATTTCTGGTTTTATTTTATCCTGCTAGAAGTTGTTTCGGAGGTTGTTACATCATTGGTGCTTTCTAAGGAGATTTTGGAAGTTATTAATTTGGATTGTATTGCACTTTCAACCGTATCTTGTAGTGTGAAATCTTTACTGAGTTTGAGCTGAAACGTAGGCTGACCTGGAAAAGATGAAACGTCTCATAATTTTACTGAGGTCAAATGTTGAAACAGATGTGTGGTTTATGCATATGATTATTAGGTCGTCCTGTGGGGGGCCTTTACTATTGTTTATATAATCTTTGTTGGAAATGTGGCCAGAACCGTCTGATAATTGGGCACCAGATTATGTTCCAATCCTGTGCAGTTCATTTTTAACCATACATTTATGTTGATCTTATATAAATGTGGATAAAATTGAATGGAGCCAAGTAAAAACTGATTAATTAGAATAGATCTGTTTTCTAATAATAGGAGCCTTCTGCAGTGATAGCATGTGACAATCGAAAGAGAGTGAAGTTGAAAGTTTGCCATGGTTATAGTATTTCATTCAGGACCTTTAATGGTTCTGGATTCCTCATATATATTGTCTACAGGTGAACGATCATAAATTCTAGGAAGAGCGTTGGACTGAACGCCCAGAATGGATGTTCTCCTAATGCTGCACGCCGACTTGTCTCTAAAGAAAAATAATTTCAAATGTCAAGTGACCAATTAGAATTAAATGTCAGAATTTAGTTAACATGAAGTGATCCAATTCTCAAATAAATCCACCAAATGATAGGTAAAAATAAGGTGAAGGTAACTTTTTTATTTTAAAAAAACTCAAAACCGAAAAGTCAGGTTTCGAAAACTTTTTACGGTTTAAATTGTCTGGAAAAGTCTACCTTCATCCTAAAATTGTCATGGTTAATTTCTTATCTTTATAGATAATTTAATTTTTATAAAATACATTAATTTTATAAAAAAATTAATCATTAACTGCACCAATTAAACTAAGCCCAACAAATTAATGAGAACAGAAAATTTACTTAATATTTACAAATTGATATAGTAAAAAAATCATATAAAATAACAAATAATATGATTATTAATCAAATATAATAAAATAATATTTATTGATTATTATTAAGCTAAGGATATTTAAGTAAATAAATTACTATAATTCCTATTACTTTTATAATTTTCTTATCAATAATAAATCAAACTAATTCATTATCAATTTATGATACCAGTTATAAATGAAATATGAGAAAAATGTTTATATTGTTTATTAGTATTATCAAATAATTAATAGAAATTTAATTCACAAAGTTAGTATATTTTCATATAAAATAAATTAATGAATAAATACATTAAAATAATTGATAATATAAGTACGTGAATATAATAATATGTTTTTACAAAATTCCTTTAATTAATAGTAAAATTATGAGTTACAAAAAAAATAAAAATAGATCTTCTTATTTATTATTATTTTAAACTAATAATTATATTATTAATTAATAATAAATTAGATAAATTAATAATATTATAATTGATTACTAATTATTAATAAAAAGAAATTAATATTACATGTCAAATATTATTATTATACTTTTGAATATAAGGAATCATATATAAAAATATGATATATCAATAATCCAAAATATATCAATATTGTATTTTTAATCTCTGTATCAAGCCATAAAAGATTAGTCCTTGTTTTACTTTTGTTCCTTTAAAGTTTACACCAAAATCTCCTTATGTTCTCGTCTGTAAGTCACTAATTGATGCAGAAACACAGACGTGTTAAACAGGCTATTAAATGTCTTCGGACCGACATGTTCACATACAATCTCTCAAAGGAAAACTCATCGCTGCACAACAATCTTGTTATGATTTTCCCAAAAATGCAGGTATAAGACAAGCTAAAATTCAATGTCTTTAGAATTACCAGCAAGCTCTTCAATTCCATACATCTATCCTAAAACAGAAGGCAAGACTTGCTTGGTACAATGAAGGGGACCCTAATACGAAAATTTTTCATTACTCACTCTTAGCTCGCTGTAATACCAATAAGATTACTAAGCTGCTGGACAACAGTGGACAAGAACATTTTGAATTATCTAGTTTGCTTCAGGTGGCTAGAAGTTACTACCTTGATCTCATGGGGACAAATCACGCAACCTTACCTAGTTGCAATGCTTTACACCTCCTTCATGGTGAGATCGATCAAGAACTCAATGCCTCCTTGATTTTACCTTTCACAAGTGATGATGTTAAGCGAGTTCTCTTCAGTCTTCATCCATCTAAATCTCCTGGCCCATATGGGTTTACTGCTTTATTTTTCCAGAAGGCTTAGGATATCACTGGGCCATTATTTACCGAAGCTGTTTTGGAGTCCTTTGAATATTCAAAGCTGCTTCAGGAAATCAACCACACTTTTCTCTGCTTGGTTCCGAAGAAGCCTAATCCTTATATGATGGGTGACTTTCGCCCCATTTCCTGTTACACTACCATATATAAGGTAATATCCAAACTTCTTGCTGACAGTTTAGAAAAAGCTATATCTGCTCTCATCCATCCTGCTCAAGGCACTTTCCTCCCGGATCGACAAATGAGTGACAATATTTTGTTCTTATAAGATCTGCTTAAAGACTACTCCTCTGGCAAGCGTATTAACAGCTGCTTACTCAAAATCGATTTGTATAAGGCATTTGGTTCATTCAGCTAGAGTTTTATTCAAGTATGACTAGAAGTGCTTCAACTCCCTAGCGGATTTATTCACTAGATAGATTTTGGTTTGTATCTCTTCACCTTCTTTGAACATTCTCGTTAATGGCATTCCAACTGTTGGAACGATATGAACATATCATAATTAATAACCACAAAGATTATTCATCTAGGATTGATTGTATATGCATAGAAAACGAAACATACATACTTGATGATTCGTTATATTCCACCAGTTAAAGAATGCAAAAATCTCGTGCCTTAGTTTTCTGTAAAAACCTTCAAGAATATATAAAGAACCAACATCTCTCTATTGAACCAAATAACCAGAGTAAGTTCTCATACTCTTTCAAAACGTTGCCTTTGTCTTTATATATATCATCTGTGAATAACTACCATTAGTAGTTATTCATGCAAGATGACCATTTGACCCATCATGGGTGTAAAACGTCATCATCTCCCACTCACACATGATGAGTTTAAAACAAAACTTTGCAGTACTCATACTTGTTTAATAACCAGTGTGACCAGCATACGACGAGAGTACATTGTCATATATCTGTTAGGAGTATATGACATCTCGATTAACAAATTGATCCTAAGACTTTTGTGTCCTTGAGCAGACAGTGTATACTATACCCTAGGTCATATCTCGCATTTGTAGTTTTTTTCTTTGATCTCATTTAGTTTCTTTACGTAATGACTGTATTCAAGTTCTCTCCTAAAGAGACGATGACCATCTATGAATACTTTTCATCCGAGTCATTAATATAAATTAAATGACCTTCTTCTGTTCTCAATTCTCTTTTGAATTAAATTTAATTTGCTTTCCTAGAATTATTCCATAGGATCGTATCTCGCATGATTTGTTGGCAATAACCTAAAGTAGCAAACCTTAAATTCAATTTGTAAGAATGAAACAAGAGTCATAAGGGTATATGATGAAGTTCTTCTAAACCTCAAGGGTCTCACACAATGTAAGATGAGATCGTGCGACTTATGTTAATCCCTTTTGTGGTCAATTGTGCACACATGGTACGAGTCATGTGCTACGGTATTTAACCACTTCGTTTAACTTGAACATCTTTTATTCAAGAAATACCGTACAGATGATAGTTCAAACATACTCAATGTTTAACTTGAGTTTACTTATCGACTCACAAACTTATTCAGAACTCACATCTGGCAACGTAAGACAGATATATAGTGATTAATAAATCACTTTGAACCAATTTCTTTGCTGCATTTATGGTTTAAGTTTCTCGCTCTCAATTATCACCTAGATAATAAACTTTAAACATGCCTCATCTCTAGTGACCATAAACACTAGAGGTGATTTCCCGTGTGAGAGGGCCAATCTATAATCTGTCTAATATACTTATGATTCATTCCAAAATATATTTAGACAAAACACATTTATTTATGAATCAAATGATACACGATGTATAATTTTCATCATACATTATATCCAAACAAGTGACATTAGATTGAGTGAACATACATAGAGAAATGTTTTATCAGTATATTTCAACATCTACGTAGTCCTAGTGACTTTACATGCCCAATGAATACATCTCTAGAAATTGGCTTTGTGATTGGGTCTGCTATCATATCTCACGTAGATATATATCTCATGTTCACTTCTTCTCGTGCAACTGTATCTTTCATATAATTGTATTTAGTATCTATGTGCTTTGTCTTACACTGAAATTTGGGGTCTTTCGTATAAGCGATTGCAGCTTGACTATCACAGTTGATGGTCACTGGATTAATTTCACTTTTAGTGACTCCCAAATGCATAAGGAATCGATGAAGCCACACAGCCTCTTGTACTGTAGTTGAGAACGCTATAAATTCAGCTTCCATTGTGGATAATGCAACGCAGGATTGTTTCTTACTTTTCCATGATATTGCTCCATGGTTTAATAAGAATACATATCCTGAGGTAGATTTTCTTTCATTTAAATCTCCTCTCCAGTCTGCATATGTATATCCTTGTATATATAGATCATTGCCTTGATAACATAATGCATAGTCTACAGTTCCCTTTAGATACCTCAATATTCTCTTCACTACTTTCCAATGTGCTTGGCCTGGATTTGACTGATATCTGCTTACCATCCCAACAGCATAACAAATATTTGGACTTGTACACATCATTGCATACATAAGACTTCCAACTGCACTATAGTAGGTAACATTCTTCATTTGTTCCCTTCTTTGTGGCGTTAACAGACAATTTCTTTTACTAAGGCCTTCATTTTTAGCAATAGGATTATCAATTGATTTGCAATCTTGCATACGGAATCGTTCAAGAATTCTTTGAATATACATCGCTTGTGAGAGTGATAACAATCTCTTTGAACGATTTCTTGAAATCTTGACTCCAAGAATGTATGCCGCTTTACCCATGTCTTTCATTTCAAATTTAGATGATAACCATTCTTTGATTTCCGTAAGAAATACACAGTCATTACAAGCAATCAATATATCATCTACGTATAAAGATAAAATCGCAAATTTATCTTTAGATCTCTTAACATACACACAATGGTCTTCATCGATCATTTGAAAATCATACGAAATGATTACATTATGAAAACGAATATACCATTGTCTTGAAGACTGCTTCAGGCCATAAATTGATTTTAATAATCGACACACTTTATTTTCTTGACTTGCCTTGATGAAACTTACAGGTTGTTCCATATAGATTTCTTCATCTAATTCTCTATTGAGAAAAGCAGTTTTTACATCCATTTGATGCAATTCAAGATCCATACTGGCGACTATAGCCAGAATAAGATGGATTGAAGCAAACTTCACAATAGGTGAAAAAGTTTCTTCATAATCAATTCCCTCCTATTGTGTGTACCCTTTTGCTACAAGACGTGCCTTATATCTTTCGATATTTCCATAAGCTTTTCACTTAATTTTGAGAACCCACTTATTCCCAATTGCTTTACGCCCTTCTGGGAGGTCAACCAAGTCCCATACTTGATTTGAGCTTAAAGAAGCCATTTCTTCTGTCATTACTTTCATCCATTCTTCTTTAGCAGGGCCAGTAAGAGCCTCATTTATATTTCTTGGCTCTTCTTCCTCTTGCGGAACAATCATATTAATTTCTCCTTCAATCTTAAAACGATGTCGGGGAATTGTCCCTCGATTACTCCGTCTTAACCGAGGTTCATCATAAACAAATTTATGATTGGTCTGATTGCTCCCGCTTGGATCAACAATTATAGAGAACCTTTTTGTCGAATTGCTCCCACTTGGTTGAAGTTCCCCATCTTGATTCGTCATAATAGAATCATTCTGATCAAGCGACTCATATATTAATAGGTCTTTACCTATTTCGCCTTGCTTTGGAAAATCATTCTCTAAGAATGTTACATCTCATGATTCAAATTCAGTTACACCTCCATTACTTTGTTCACTAATGAACACGTATCCTTTTGAGTGTTCTGAGTATCTAATAAAAATACTTTTTCTCCCTCTTGGGCCTAATTTCCCATGTTTGTGAGAGAGATCATGAACATATGCTGCACAAACCCAAGGTTTGAGACTTGATATATCAGGTCTCCTATCAGTCCACAACTCATATGGTGTGCTAGTAACTGATTTTGTGGGCACACGATTAAGTACATAGGTAGCTGTTAGCAATACATCACCCCAAAAGGTGATTGGTAAATTTTCTTGGGCCATCATGGACCTAATCATTTCTAATAGTGTCCTATTTCATCTTTCAGCGACAATAATTTATTGTGGGGTCCTAGGAATTGTTAATTGTCTTTCTATTCCATTCTCATCATATAAAGCTTTGAACTTTTCTGACAAGTATTCTTGTCCTCGATTAGTTTGTAATGCTTTTATTTTCTTATCTAATTGATTCTCAACCAAGTTCGTGTATTTTATGAAGCAATCGAATGCTTCCGATTTATGAGAAATCAAATAGACATGACCATACCGAGTATAGTCATCT
>JANSVA010000008.1:19443819-19458545 GCA_025504915.1 Erythroxylum reticulatum | reverse complement strand
ACACATTTTCATTGATCTTTCAAACTCAAAAATCATTTCAACACCATCTTAAGACATATTGATCATCAAATCACACAGATAAGACATCCATATATCCACGGTCTACATGAAAATGACCATTTTTCTCATGATCATGTAATGTTAAGTAATCACCATATTTATCTCATATATTAACAACTCATAAGGATTTAACATGATACTTGTTAAAACTCCAAATTCTTCAAAACATCAAGAAGCCCCAACTTCTCATACAACCCACGTACATCATCTTGAAGGTGGATTGGGTTAGGTTTTCTTATGGAAAAGGAAAGAGACAACAAAATGGGGGTAATAGAAGATAGTTGAAAGCAAGGTGTAACTTTGGTAAAAGTTTGGTGAGAAATCCGTGAAGAAGAAAAGTTTCAAGAGGAAAGCCACAAAGAAGATATTTTAAAACAAGAACAAACAGTAACCTAGTATTTTAAGTTTAAAAGAAATGAGGCTTTAAGACTTAGCTTGGAAAGTGAAACTTTTCACTTGCCCATTTGTCCAATTCCTAAGGCTTTAAACTAGGTTCTCATTTAACTAGTTCAATCAACTCCAGATTTTACTCCAATTGTCTCTAATTTTTCAATGACATTTTCTCGCAAATTCTAAAGTCATCTATAAAAATCTTCAATATCATTTGACTCTTATTTCTATTTCCATGTATCAAAAAAAGTCTAAGTCAGTACATATACTCTCCAAATCAATTTTTCAGCACAAATAAACCACAATTCTCAATATAATCACATTTACATTTCAATTGTACCTGAAAAATGTTAATGAATGCATGTACAGTTCATTATAATGTGTGCAATAATCAAATTCACATGTGTATATGCTAACATTATGCATGACCATGAAATGCATTTTTCTAACCTCTCATTGCTATCTCAATTACAAAAATCTAAGGCTCTAGGCCTTAATATGAAAATGGGATGTTACATAAAGTGGATCCAAAAATGCATCACAACTACATCCTATAGAATATTGATTAATGAAAACCCCACAGAGTTGTTTAAAGGAAAAAAGGACTTAGGCAATGGGATCCTTTTTCTCCTTACCTATTCCTAATTTGTATGGAGGTTTTTACACTAATGCTAAACCACAACACTTCTAATGACTTCAGATTCAGATACCATTCTAAATGTAAGAAGCTTTCTCTAACTAGCTTATATTTTGCAGATGATCTTATTCTTCTAAGCAATGCTAATGTTCATTTTGTCTCCCTACTAATGAGTGCTCTCAACACTTTTAAGGAGCTACTTGGATTGAGTATCAATCTTCATAAAGGTTATTTCATACTCTCCAAAAGTGCTACTCACCTTTCTAATTCCTTGTCACAAGCTAATAGTATGGAAATCAATGATCATCCTCTTCTATATTTGGGCATTCCTATCTCATCCAGGAGACTTAGATATTGTGGATGTATCCCTTTAATAGAAAAATTAAAAAAAAAGATTATATTTGGGCATTCCTATCTCATCCAGGAGACTTAGATATTGTGGATGTATCCCTTTCATCTTCTAAAGTCAATAAGTATGTCAATGCAAACTTATTGGTGTTCCTACATATTCCTCCCCAAAGGACTTATTAAAACTATTGAAAAGCAGATGAATCAGTTTCTATGGGGAAAGCGAGATGACAAGAAAGGAATTGCAAAAGTAAGTTAGAAGCATATCTGTCACTCAAGGGAGGCAAGTGGGTTGGGTTTGGAGTCAATCAACAAGAAAAATAGCTTACTTATGACCAAGAGAATTTGGAGAATCTTAAGTGAAAAACAATTATTGTGGATTAAATGGATTCACATCTATATATTAAAAGGTGAGAGTCTTTAGACTATAAGAATCAAAAATAGTTACTCTTGGTTCTTTAACCAAATTCTCAAATGGAGGGAAGAAGTTCAGCAGTATATAACTTGTCAAATAGGGGCAGGGAAAAGAATTTCTCTATGACATGATAACTAGATAGGTCAAGGGGCTTTAATTTATAAGCAGTTGGCAAGATCTTTGTTAGGGAGGTTCCTTAAGAGATCTAAGCTCCATGAAATAATTAGAAATGACAACAGGATGCTATCGTTAGAAGAAATTAGACTTTTTCCCATTCCACATTATAGAAGCCTTGGGGAGAATGGTATATATGGGATAGGATTCCTACTTTAAAAATTACAATAAGGGAAGCTAAAAAGCTAAGGAATGGGGCAATTATAGGAGTAGGATGGTATTCCCTAAATTGGAGCAAGGTTCTTAGACTAAATGCTAGTTTTCTCCTTTGGCTAGCTATATTGAACATACTCAACACTTTGGATAGGCTAAAATTCCTATACTTTTCTAATATTTGTACTCTTTGCAATCTAGAGGATGAAACTACGGATCATCTCTTCTTTGAGTGTGTTTTCTCTAAGCAAGTTTGGGCTAAAATCTCTAATCTATCTCTCTAAATATAATAGAGATATTTTTATGGTCGCTATAGCTATATGTATTCAAGAAGCTTAGAATGAGAGGAATAATAAGAGGTTTAAAGAGAGATCTAACTCTATACTCTCTTTTATAGAACTCTTTATCACTAACATTAAGGAACAACTAATTACAAATTAACTGGACTTACACTATGGTAGAGGAATGGCTCTCTCATGGTAAATATAGTCCTCAAAGTCTATTCCTAAATTATTATATTCTATAAAGTGTTTCATGTAATTTAGGTTACAGAAAAGAAGAAAGTTCTCATGCATAACTATTTCTGGATTCAAGCAGATTCTTCATGTACTCACGAAAGAAGGAGACTATTGAAGAATAGGAGGATCCAGACTTACCTGTAGGAAATATAATGGATTTGGAGTACCTTTCTCAAATCTGATTCTTCTCCAGCTGAGTCTTGTATGAAGGTACACTATTGTCCCCTCTAATTCCCTGATATTAACATGTAGTTTGTTATTTTGTGGAGATTCGCATAATCATTAAAGCTAAAGTTATTTCAAGTTGGGTATGCATACCTGAGTTGAGATCTCCCTTTGTGCAAAGAAACGAGCAGTAGAAACCACCGTGTTGCCACCGTAGAGCTGCGCCTTCAAAGCGTCATCTTCCTCCTTGCCAAATAGAGTAATTGTCTGAAGTTTCGAGAAAGAAGAGAGTTGTTATACCCTAATCGCTAACGTCATTGCACATATTCCCATTTAGTTTTTTGAACATTGTCATTTTTGTCTCAACTGTGTGTTTAGTGTTTCTAGTTATTTTATCTCAAGTGGGAGAGGCCCTCTCTAAAGATTTACACTACTATTTTCTTTAATGATTTTTTTAATTCTAAAAAAAGTATCGAACATGGTTATATACACATTAATTTTAGTCTTAACATCCTTTTACGGTTATATACACAAACATGTTTATCTCTATGTTAATATTAAGATTTTCTTTAGGTTAAATGAATAAGGTTTACTATATGACCAGGTATATAATGATATATTTAAGAAAACAAAATATGAACACCTTTTAGCACAAGGGTTTGTAGTAAACTATGTTCTTATGAGAACATCACATTAAGTGAGGTAACTAGACAAACATGTAAGTATCATTGTAATTTGAGTTTCTTTACGATATTCACTATTTCTATGGAATTTACAATTTATTGTAATTTGAAAAGATTACAGCTATAAGTGATATATATGTTGAATATGGCACCAATGAAAGTCAAACAGTTTTTAACTTTTCATTTATAAGTGTTTTCATTTTTTTTAACATATGAAGGGTAAGCAACAAAAGAATGACTCTTCTGAGGATTCTTTAATAAGTAAATTTGTTTAGTTTGTTAATAAGACAAAAGTTCTTAAGTGTGATCTTTAGTTAAGAATTAGTCATAGAAGTGCTTTTTGTTCTTTATCATTTTATCCTTATTTGAATGTCAACATTTGTATTAGATTTGCAAATATAAAGCATTCTAGTTGAGATCAAAATTCTTTCAACATTGGAATTAGATTTGTTAATATAATGCATTCTAGTTGAGATCAAAAATTCTTTTTCTTGAATGTTCAAAGTTGATGAAAGTTTTCAAAAGATAAGTTTTAATTATCTTTAATGATTTAGGAAAGGGTAAAATGTTATGGTTTATTAATCATAAAAGTTATAATTTAAATTTTTTCTAGAATAAAAATTAAAGAGAGTATATCATAAGAAAGGACAATTTTTTTGAACTAATGTGTATTTACATGCTAAGTTTTGGTGAACAACTGGTCGTGTCATACTGTTGTTTTGTTTATGTTTAATGAGTATTCTTATGCTATTAGAAACACTCATTACACACAACATTGAAGAAATATCCTTCATTATTTTTGTGATAATCAATATCTAGATCTATATCTATCTCCAAAGTGAATCATCAAATCTTCATGTTTGACTTAATTTTGACAATTCATTTATTATAAAATGTAGTTCTATTTTAACTTATCTGACGACTTGTCTAGAGGTCATTTCTCATCAAATTATTAGTTTATTTAATTGATTATCCTTTAATAATTTCTAAATTATTTGACATATTAATTCAAATAAATATATGTACATTAATTAAAAGGAATTAATTTTTATAGTCTTATGAGCATCATCTTTTTATAAGATGCCTACCTCATATAATGCATTTGAACTAATTAAAAAAGAGTGGAATATTATTTTCTCATTGAATCAATTTAGGAAAATGGATTTATGAATAAGAACCTTAATTCCTTAATTGTAATTTAAACACTTGTATGAATTTAATGAAGGAATAATTGGATCAGTATCAAATGGAACCTTGGATAGACTTGACATTTGATAATATGTGATTAGGATATACTAATTGGACTTATCTCTTTTATTTTGGGTCAATTTTTGTGCTTAATTAATAAAGTAAATATTTATTTTACTTTGGGAGTGAAAGTTAGAGATTTTATCAAATTTAGCTTGAAATATCTAATTGGAGCATTATTTGCTAAAGTCATAAATTTGGGAAAATGAAGTCAGAGATGATAGATTGTTGAAACTAATAAAATGAGATCATGCCTAGAGCTAGATTGGCTATAAGAAGTTTACTCTGATTAGGAGACTTATTCTTAGTCCTATTATGTAAGGAATTTGATTTTTTAAAGGATTATTTATGACTTATTCTTAGGCACTTGAATGTTTTATATGTGTTGATTATTCCTTATGGTAGCCTTAAAATTTTCTTATTATTGTTTAGAAAAAGTCCTTAAGTTAAGATATATTTTTATTTTGGGTTTTAATGCTTTAAAGAGATGATCATGATTAGTATTTTTTGTATAAATTACTTAAAGTATCTCATTAGATTTCTAAATGAAAATGTGGAAGACTTGATGCATTTTGATACCTGTGTAAGCCTTTAAGCATAAGAGTAATTCATTGCATTTGTGATCGTATATTTTCATTGTTGTATGTTTTCCAACATAGCTTGTTTATTCTTGAACTTGCTCATGTATATATTTTGAGACCATATTTTTCCATGGAGACGATAAGGGAACTTAGTTATAACCATTTTTATTACAAAAGCCTACATCAATTTTTAGCACTAAAGAATCAATTTGAGTCTTGACCTTTCTTTTCTTGCATATTAACCTTGTTATAAAACATTTTTACCCTTTTTTCATTAATTTCCTTAATAATTTTGAGCCCCTAGATTGAAGGAACTGTATAAAGCTTATTTGCATATGTTTTAACCACTTTTTTGAAAATTAGTTGATTCAAGTTGCAATATTTTGATTTCTCAGTATTTATAGAATAGGGTAGAAGTATAGTAAAAAGATAATCTACTTTTTTTATGTTTCTTGTTCTAAAAAATGAAAAAAAATGAAAAAATGAGAAAAGGATAATGCAATTTGAATAAAATGAATTCTAGTCTGATTTGAGTTAAAACTTGTGTGAATAAGTTTATATGGTTCCTTTGATTTGATAAACCTAAAATTTCTTATCTTGCCATAACTTTACCTAAACCACATTACAACCTTTATCAACACCCTTTGATTCATACATTAAATTCATATTTCCTAGTGCCAGATATATGATTTATGAGCAAGCTCTTGCAAATAATTTGCTATGTTTTTATTTAAGAGATTGATGAGCCTCAACCACTTTGAGTGCATAGAGTGGCATCTATGAGAGGGTGTTAGGTCTTATTTAATTTGATTTTTATGGAATTTATGAGATGATACATTTTCAATCTAAAGTTTTAATCTAAGAGTGTTTATTCTCTTGATTGCTATTTATCTTAAAATTTAATGCATATTAACTTTTAGGATTTTTTGGATAACATGAAAGAGGATGAGAGGCTGCTAAGAGGATGATTGATGTAATGAACTAATATATGCTTAGGAACAAGATGGAAATTTATAAAATATAATTAGGTTATATTAATGGGACTTATCTCTTATGTTTTTGTGTAATTTTAGTGCTTAATTGAAAAATTAATACTTATTTTATTTTAGGAG
Source organism: Erythroxylum reticulatum (assembly GCA_025504915.1). NCBI lineage: Eukaryota > Viridiplantae > Streptophyta > Magnoliopsida > Malpighiales > Erythroxylaceae > Erythroxylum > Erythroxylum reticulatum. The sequence continues at coordinate 19,452,061 of JANSVA010000008.1, read as the reverse complement.
GTGACAAATGGAGATTAAATCAATTTTGGATTGAAATAACTGATTGAAGCATTATTTGTTAAGGTTATGAATTTTGGAAAGATGGAGTTAAAGATCAAAAAATGTTGAGACTAACAAGATGAGATCGTACTTAGAGCCAAATTTGCTCTAAGAAGTTCAGTTTGATTAGGAGACTTATTCTTAACCTTATTATGTATGGATTTTATTTGTATAAAGGATTATCTTTAGAGTATTGAAACAATTTAGTTATTTAGGAGAAGAGAAAAAATGATACATACATTGATCATTATTTTTCTTATCTTTCTTTTATCTTTAGTGTGGAACTATAACCATAAGTACTTAAATCTAAATTTTCTTATTCAAGTAAAGTCAGAACTCTAATCATAAACTTAGGAGGTTTTGTTCTAAACCTAGATTTCAGGTATTTCTTATTCTTGTTCTTTTATTTCGTCAGTAATTAATATTGATTGATCTAAAAACTTAATTAAGCATTAATTATTCTATTATTGTTAATAAGTTTAATGATCCGTAATTGTCATGAATGATTAGTGCAAGTAATAAGTAGGCTATTTATTTGTTAGTAATAGTTGTGGGTTGTATAATATTTTAGTAGGTATTTTATTTAGTTGTTAAATTGAATGGTTAGTGCATGTGTAGGTTAGGATGATGTTATTTAGTTAGATATTTGTGTTTTGATTGTTTTATGGGTTAGACAATGCTATTGATCTTAAATTTTATGTATTTGAGGTGCCTTGTTGTGATTGTTAGTATTTCAGATCAAATATCAAAGAACAAAGAGAATTTAGAGGAAACCTGGAGCAAGGCCCAGGACCACAATCATGATAGAAGCCTAGTGGTCTGCCACGATCATGGCAGAGAGAAAAAATTGAGTGCCACGATTATGCATGCATGATAGCAGAAGCATACCGGTTTTTAAAACAGAACATTTTGAGGGATATTTCAAAGTTTTAGGCCCAAGTAATCCCTAATGTTTGCCTTAAAGGGAAAAGATATAGAAAGAAAAGAATGAAGACCTAAGAGAGAGCTCCATTTTTTCCACTTTGGGAAAGATCCAAGGGAGAGTAAGAAGAAGATAGGAGGAGGAGAAGGTAGAAGGAGAAGAAGAGCTGCATTACTGTAATTTTCCTGGTCCATTTTGACCCTTCCAAGTGACATTTCAATTTATCATTGTTATTCTTTCTTTTGAATGTATGATATGGATTTGATAGTGATGAATATGGGATTGATAATGATGTTCTAAACTCTTTTAGGGATTTGTTCTTAAATCTAGGTTAATATGATTACTTTTTATGTTCATACATTGGGTATTGTGACTATTTGTTATATTTAAATACTTCAGTAACAAATTGAGAGAGTGAATCGATAGCAAAACAGTTAGAATGATGAGATTTAAGCAATCTAATAGATCACATAAATAATCAAATTGGTAATTTATACAAAGAGAGATCTCGTGTAAGGACCTAATAGTCTATTAGAGGGCTTAAAATCTAATTAAAAGTGTAGGTTTTTTGTTAATTGAGAGATTGCAAATTCTATAATTCAATTAAGATTTATGATTTAGGGTTTAATGATTATAAGTCGAGAGAGAGTAATCCACCCTTATAAAGTTTAGGACTAATACCGTAGTAATTCAAAAGTAATCATGTTAGCATTTGATAAGATAAATCCCCCTTCTCGTAATCAGCTAATCTTCCTTGTGTGATTTTTGGTTGTGCATTAGTGGTGCTCAATTTTAATTTCTTTGTGTTAATTTTACAATTTAATTTTAAATCAATCCATATTCGCGTGTTAATTTTACAATTTAATTTTAAATCAATCCATATTCGCAAACTTACTTTTTTATTTAGTTTTTATTTTCTTTTTAATAATCCTTTTAAGCCTTAAATAACTTAGAATTAGATTAGTTCACTAACTCTTCAAGGGATCGACACCTCATATACTACATTCATGACCCATGCACTTACAATATATTAAGGGTTTTATATGATTAAAACTTACCTCAACAAGGTTTTTTCTGTGGAGTTAGTAGGATTAGTTTAGTTATTTCATTCTAAGGAATTTTCACCATCTTTTGTGATTGTGATATATAATTACAAGAAATAAAAATAAGACAAAGAAAGAAAGAAGAGAAGGAAGGTTGGGCACAAAGTAGAATATACATTAATTTGGACATCACAAGGCAATAATGAGGAATTCACAAAATTAAATGCCAAGAAGAGATAGAGAGAAAGATGGTGGAGGAAATACATCAAGGAGAGCAAAGGACCTTTGCAGACTTCAATTAAGCACAATTTGGTCTAGGAATTCATCATCCTTATTTGAACGTGTACTATCTGGGTAGGCAGAACTACCCAAATTTTTGTTGGTCTAATAATGTAAGGACTCACATGGGACATCAAGACCTATTAGGATTTTAGCAAGATGAGTCCAATTTATTGGATTCTAAATTAGACAAGATCATAGATAAGATCATCAACATGGAAATAACCCAGAAGAGATTGGAAGAGAAGTTTGAGAAAGTAAAGGAGACCATGCCTCTTTTATTCATAACCTAAAGCTTCAAATGAGACAATTTTCCTATGAATTTTGTAAGGGAAGTGTGGAAAGCTATCTGAGTAACATTAACATACATCCAAGGGAGCAGTGTAAGGTTATCACACTTAAGAGTGGGAACAAGCTAGAAGCACCAGTGAAAAAACAAGCTAAATCTTACCTTATAGAAAAGAAGGAGGAGGGTGACTCATTCAAGAAAATTGATGTGGTCGAATCTTTAAAGGAGTAAGAAGAAGAACAAATGAAAATGGACATAGGGCTTGAAGAATATAAGCAAGTTTCTATTCATGGAGCGAATGAAGAAGAGGAGACGAGGGTGATTGAGGAAGAATAAGAACATATCACCCTCTTACAAGACAAAATGCTAGATTCAATAGATGATTCAAAGAGTTTCATTATTCCCTATTTTATTGATAGTTTGTTAGTGAAAAGGACATTGCTAAACTTAACTGGTTATCTTAATCTTATTAACATTGTCCTTTAGATTATCTTCCAACATGTAGCTAATTTACAAGCTACAAAACTTAAATTGGGCAACACAGGTGGCAGCAATCCACTTATAATTGATCATGGCTAAGTTTTGAAAGATGTAAGGTCAAGCTAATGACCATAACTTAGCACGTTTAGTGGTTAGATTTAAATTGTTGTGCAATTAGATTTGTTTTAAATTCTATAAATAAGTTTTAATGATTTGGAATGGGTTGATTACTAATTCTCTTACTCTCTTTGAATCAATTATAAGTTAGGAAAGTAATCTCAGTGTCAAGCAGATTTGATTCTAGACACCATCACCATCACCACTTTAATCGGCATAATGGGTTTTTATGTTATAATCCTTATCTCTTCATTTTTTGCTTATATTGTCTTATGCTTTTGCATTATTGTATTTTGATTTTCACCTTATATGTTATTTTTCCTTCTCACATTGAGGACAATTTGTTTTCTAAGTATGGGGAGGGTTGTGTTATATGCATATTGTTGGGGTTATGTAAATATAGTGCTTTAGAAAGCAAGTGTATTTACATATAACTTAATCTTCTTCCATTTACTTTTTTAATGAAAATATTTATTATTAATAAAAAAGAGTTTGGTTTTATTTGTATCATGGAGATATATGGGAAAAATGTATATTATTATAATCTAAATTAATTGATTCACAGTTAAATAATCAAGTTGGTCGCTTGATTATGGTTTGGACTCTAGTGTTACGATTTATCTTCATGCAAGTAAAGGACTTTACTTCAAGGGAATGATGAGTTTTATATCATGATAGTAGTTAACTATCGATAATGGCACTATTAAATGAATATGAAATAACGTATGTTTTTAAAGAATAAAGTATATCGTTTCTTTAATCTTAAAACATACACTTTAGCATTCTTTTGTTACGAACCATAATCTTGATGAATGGTGAACTCATATGTATTTTATTATAATTCTTGATATGATCAGAATGGATTTTTACAGAGTATCATTCTAGTGTCTGTGTGTTGGAATTATTAATTGAAACATGTATCAGGGAACATTCACTCAAATAAAGAGTTTATAGTGATACCATCACTTTTAGATGTTTTACAGAGATTGGCGATTAAATTAGCACCATCAGTTTAATGGACTAGCTACCCATCAAGTCTTAACACCAAGAAAAGATCTTGTGTGCTAATCACCATATATAATGAAGCGGGAGATTTGGAAGGAAAAACTAAATAAGGGCAAAATGGTAATTTTACCCTTTATTGTGAGGATGGCTATAATATGGTTCATAATAGAGTTTGCAATTAGAAATATAATTTGAAACATGTGTTCTCATAATATTTAGTAATTTAAGAGTTCATCTAATTGTCTTTAGTGGAATGACATTTGCTAAGATTAAATTAATTCCGGGCTTATTGAAGCTTGAATTATATAAGTCCAATTAGATTCCCCACTTGGCTTGTAAGAAAGGTTATTAAGCAAAGTAAGAAAAATAAATAGAGGTTACCAGAAATAAGAAAGAAGAAAGGACCAAATTAGATTCAGAATAATAATACCGGGACAATTTTAATTAAGAGTTAGTTAAATTGGGTTTTAAGCCTATGATTAAATGATGGGCTTATAATAATTAATTTTTAATTAGAAGCCCAAGATGAACATTTAATATTGGGATGGTTTTTGGTTTGATTTAATTAATTAGATTAATTAAATTAAAACAATTTTTATAAAGACAAAAGTAAGGGCAAAACTGAAAACTACATTGATGTAGTTTTCAATTTTGCATAGCTAAATGGACAACTGCACATTTAGCATTGAATTGCTAAATAGAAGGGTTTTTATCATGCTTCATCGTCATTAAATGGTTTAATGGTGTCCTTATTAAATGTTTTAATGGTCTTATTATTACATAGTTTAATGGTTGTCATTTAATGTTGGCATGTAGAAAAACTTATCAACCTTTTAGCATTCTTTCAATTAAAGAAGGAGGTAATGCATTTGTTGCTCTCTCTCCCTTCTTTCATCTTGCAACCAAAATAAGATTGCCAATTTTTTTTTCATCTAGCCATATTAAACAAATGAGAATGCATCATTTATTTAACTCTCTTTCATTTTGTGAAAAAGAAAGAAGTGAAGCTTTAGTTGGTCTTCCTCTCTCCTTTCTTTCATGACTGAAACTTAGCATTAAGAGTGTCTCACTTTTTTTCTTTCAACTAAGGAAAACCTCTCCAATATTTCTTCTCCTTTCCTACCAAAGGATCTTGTTAACCAGGTTGTCCAAGGAGAATAAGTGGTAGATCGGATTAGTTGAGGATACAACAAAGAGGAGAGGATACAATAGCATGGAGAGGTTACAATAGCAAGGAGTCAAAGTTGTAGCAAAGGAGTCAATAAAATTTTGATCTTGTTATTATGCTATTTATTTTTCTAATACCATATCATGTATGGATTAAACATGTTGATTTTGTTATTATGCTTCCGCTGCATTTTGATTTTGGAAAAAGATTTTGAAATCTACCGTTTAGCTAAATCTAGTATGCTTTTTTTTGATCCAACAATTGGTATCAGAGCCATTTTATTATGCATGATTTGGTTCCTATATGTTGCATGGGTTGGCAATTATATTTATGTATGTTGTATATTTTATGTCATAGATATATGTATATAGTGTTTCTTTTTCTCTTTTGGTTGTCCATAGAATATAAATTTACCTTGTAAGTTTTCTTCGTTTGGTTTGTAACAAAGAGGGTGGCCTATCATCGTCATCTTTCCTCCTTGTCTTCATTTTTGGTTTTCTTTGATTTTCCAATGTACAAATTTCTGTAATGATGAAGATGAAGTAGCCATGGATTGAAGAAAAGAATAGGTATTCATTTCGGTGTATCCTTTGGTGTAATGGCAATTTCAGTTTTTATGAAAGACAAGTGCTGAAATTTTTGTTCTTATATAAGTTTCAGATTTATGACAAACAAGTGTTAGAAATTTTGTTTTCATATTGACAAAGTTTTGGTTTTCGTGAAAAAAAAGTGCTGGAACTTTTGTTTTCATATTGACAAAATTTAGTTTTATGAAAAACAAAAAGTTTTGTAAAATAAATGCCATTACACATTTTTTACTGAATGAGTTGGGTCATGTGAGGGAAGAGTCCGAAGCGGAAGATCCAAGTCCAAGAAATTTTTTAATGGGCCAAAAAGCCTTGTAATTTGTTTTTATGTTCTAGGATGGACAATCAAAGAAGTGTTTTTATTCATGAGATGAATAGATGGATGGATGTTAAATATATGCGATATTATGTGAAAGTATGCCATTTAGAATAATTGCCAATCCTAGGCTTTGCCATGCATTCATTATGCATGAGATATGATGAAACAATATAGGATGATTAATAAACTGCATCTAGACAAGATGCTATTTATTAAAACTTAAAGCCTAAAAAGATTAAGTAGGAGAAGATGCTCATGTGAGAGTCGATGGTCTCCATTTGATGGACCATTTGCATGTGGTGAAGTGTTATTCCTTATTGGAGGACATGAATCCTAGATCTTACATGGTTAGGGTCTCTTAAAAGATAAGTCCACTCATTTGTAGCAAATGTTACCTCCTACTGAGGCATGGTTTGCAGATACCTTTAATGGATGAATTAAATGGTCACACACTCAATATAATTTATTAATAACCTGCCCACCGTAGGTCAGTTGATAAATGTATGGACCAAATTATGGCGCTTCTAAAAAAGTTAGGCATGAAGATGCTTAATAGTTTTTTTAGTGGGAGGGTCCCAATTTTTCTTTTAATGGATAAGATGGCCCACCTTCGGTTAGTGTATTATATATAAGAAAAATAATCATCGTATAAAGATTTATTTTTTTAAGTTATGTTAAATCTATCAGCATGCATACATGCATCATGATTTTATACAAAGTTCCAATATTTTGACTAGTATACTTATTCTTTAATAATTTATATTTTCAGACACAATCACCTCAATATAAGTGCACTCACTTTGCTCTTGACTAATAAAAAATTGGAAAAATGAGAGAAATTTAATGAATGGAGACATAACCTTGACGTTGTTCTTCAATATGAACGAATTTCATAGGTATTAACGGAAAACAAGCCTACACCTCTAGCTGGAAATTCAACTTCTGAGTAACTCCAACAACATGAGCGATGGAAGAATGTTGATAAGACTACTAAGTGCTATATTCTAGCTTCTGTCAGCGGAATATTTCAAAAGCAAATTACATGCATGAAACTACCGGTGCAATGATCCATAACCTACATAAGATATTTGGTGTGAGGACCAAGTCTGCAAGGTTGAAAGTTGTCCAAACCTTTCATAATCTCAGACAAAAACCTAGTGAACCCATGTGGGATTACATGCTTAAGGTAATCTCTGCAGTTACTGAGACTAAGATGCTTGGGGCGAACATTGATGAAGAAACGTAAATGATTATGATCATCAATAGCTTAAACTCTTCTTTTCAGTAGTTTAAGTTGGACTATAAGCTCAACATGGATTACACCTTGAGTGAGTTGATGAATACCCTCTAAAGAACTAAGGAGATATTAAATATCAAGGATAATGGGCCCAAGGCTAATGTAGCATCTTCTTCTAAGCCCAAGGGTAAGGGCAAGCAAAAGAAAAAAAGTCGAATGAAAAAGAAGGCCCAAATAGGGGTCAAGGCCCAACCCATAAAAAAGAAGGCCAAAGAGGACAACAAGGGAAAGTGTTTCCACTGTAGTAATAAGGGCCATTAGAAAAGAAACTGTATAGTCTACTTAAGTCCCTAAAAAACAAAAAAGGTTTGGGTTTCTAAAAATTGTTAGGAACTAGTAATGTGGCAGATTCATCTAATTCTTGGATATTAGATTCAGGAGCCACTGACCATATTTGCAATTCTTTGCAGGGGTTCTAGCAAAGGAAAAGACAACCTAAGGGCCAGTTTCAAGTTAAGATAACAAATGGATCCTATGATTAGGCATAATCAGTGGGTGTAGTTATCTTAGACTTTTCTAATAGTCATATGTTATAATTGGAGGATGTATATTACATCCTAATGATTGTAAGGAGCATGATTTTTGTTTTTTGTTTAATAAAAATATGGTTACTCCTTATGTTTTGAAAATGTTGTTTCAATATATGAGAATAAGGATTTTATTTGTAATGCGATAATTAAATAGGGATTGTTCTTTA
>JANSVA010000008.1:19424145-19440212 GCA_025504915.1 Erythroxylum reticulatum | reverse complement strand
TGTTTCAATATATGAGAATAAGGATTTTATTTGTAATGCGATAATTAAATAGGGATTGTTCTTTATAGAACCTATGATAGGATCACTAAACACCACAGAATTAATAAACCAAGACAATTCAATGACTATAGCATTAATTCAAAATATCTGTAGCACTTAAGATTGGGTTATGTCAATCAGAAAAGACTTGACAGGTTAGTAAAGGATGAGATCCTTGTAGGCTTGGATAATGATCCATTACCCACTTGTGAATTTTGTATTGAAGGAAAAATGACCAAGGCCTTATTTCCTTTCAAAGGAAATAGTTCTGAATCTATGTTGGACCTAGTACACAATGGTATGTGTGGGCCCATAAATGTATAAGCTAAAGGTGATTATGAATACTTCATAACCTTTATAGATTATTACTCTAAACATGGCTATTTGTATTTGATGCATAAAAAGAGTGAGTCCTTTGAAAGGTTCAAAGAATTTAAAGCTGAAGTTGAGAAGCATCTAGGCAAGCCATTAAAACAACTTCGATTGGATCGAGGTGGTAAGTACTTATCTACAGAGTTCTAACAATTTCTAATTGACAATGGAATTATTTCCAAATTGTCAGCTCCTCGAACATCTCAACAGAATGGTGTAGTTGAGAGGAGGAATAGGACTGTATTAGAAATGGTAAGATAAATGATGTCCTACATTAGCCTTCCAGAATTGTTATAGGGATATGCCATACAAGCAGCAACTTATCTTCTTAAATTTGCTCCATCCAAATCAGTGCCTAAAACACCTAAGCAGCTATAGATTGGCCAGGTGCCTTTATTGCAGCACTTAAGAAATTAGATCTGCCCAACATATGTTCTAAGGCCTAAATCCACAAAGATGGGACTAAGGTCAGAAGTATGTTTGTTTGTAAGATATCCTACGAGTACACGAGGATACAATTTTTACAGTCCTTAGGACAGGAAGGTATTTGTGTCGACAAATGCAACCTTTTTGGAGGAAGAATTTATGATAAATCACAAAGGGAGAAGTGAAGTAGTACTAAAAGAGTTAGCTCTTTCATCCAAACCAAGAGTTGATTTGGATTTAGCAGAACAAGATATTGAAATGGATTCAAGAGTTGAATTGGAAGAGCAACCAAAACACTAAGTAGTGCCTAGATGTAGTAGGGAGTTTTGAGACAACCAAACAGGTATCTAGGTCTAGGAGAAGGCATAATTGCCATCTCGGACCAAGAAGAAACAGATCCTACACAGGCTATTAATGATGTTGATGTAGAAAAATGGCTTAAGGCTACCCCCATATGTAAAATTCATAGGGTGTCAATGGATCTGCAAAAGGAAAAGATGATAAGATGGAAAGGTAGAGACTTTTAAAGTTAGAATGGTAGCTAAAGGTTATACTCAAAAAGATGGTATAGACTATAAGGAGACTTTTTCTCTGGTTGTCATGCTTAAGTCCGTCAAAATTCTTTTGTCTATAGTAGCCTATTTTGATTATGAAATATGGCAAATGGGCGCCGAGACTAAATTTCTTAATGGGAATCTTGAGGAGACCATTTATATGACCCAACTAGAAGGATTCATTAAGCCAGGTAATGAGCATAAGGTATGTAAATTGTAGAGGTCCATTTGTGGACTTAAGCAAGCATCTAAGTTTTAGAACATTAGGTTTGATAAGTCTATCAAAAGCTATATGTTCATACAAAACCTAGATGAACCATGTGTCTATAAAAGGATACAAGAAGGCAAGGTTATTTTTCTAATTCTGCCTGTCGATGACATTTTGCTCATTGGGAATGATGTAGACATGTTATCTATAATCAAAGGATGGCTAAGCGAATAATTCTCAATGAAGGATTTAGGAGTGGCTAACTATATTTTAAGGATCAAACTTGTAAAGGATCATAAGAACAAATATTGTCTCATTTAACCTATATTGAGAACATGCTCAATAAGTTTGTCATGCAAGATTCCAAGAGGGGTTTCACACCTACTAGACATAGAATCAAACTTTCAAAGGAGCATGCACCTAAGACCCAAGAGGAGGTCGAACGTATGCATAACATTCCGTATGCTTCAGCAATTGGAAGTTTAATGCATGCTATGCTTTGCACTAAACTGGATATCTATTACGCATTAGGACTGGTAAGTAGATTACAGTCCAATCCAATAATGGAGCATTGGACTACGGTTAAGTACATACTGAAGTATCTTCATATGATGAAGAACATAATGCTTGTTTACTCTGGAACTAATCTTATTCCAACAGGTTATACAGATTCTGATTTCCAATCAAATGTTAATGTAAAGAAATTAACTTCTAGTTCTATATTTATTTTAGGAGGTGGAGCCATAGCCTAGAGGAGTGTTAAGCAATCTTATGTAGCTAATTTAACTATGGAGGCTGAGTATATTTTTGTTTGTGAAGCAACAAAAGAAACAGTCTAGTTCCACAAATTCCTAAATGTTTTGGAGGTAGTTCCTCAATTACTCTTTATTAAGATAATAATGGGGCCATGACTAATTCTAAAGAACCTCGGAACTATAAAGCTGCTAAACATGTTGAGAGAAAGTATTATCTCATAAGGAAAATAATACAACGTGGTGAGGAGAATGTGATAAAGATTCCCAAAGAGCAAAACCTTAATGATCCATTTACAAAGACATTGTCTCAAAAGAGTTTTGAGGGTCACCTAGAAGGGATGTGAATAACGGATACGTCAAACTTGTTGTGGGGTAAATAGGAGATTGTTAGGATTATGTAAATATAGTACCCTGGAAATTTAAGTGTATTTACATATAACTTAATCTTCTTCTAGTTTCTTTTTGTAATGATAATATTTATTATTAATAAAACAAAAGAATTTGGTTTGAATTGTATAACCATAATAAAACTAGTAATAAGGTACCAAGATTCTTTTGTAAGTAATATACATATACATGGAGATGTATATGAAACATTTATATTATTAAAATCTAAATTAATTGATTCACAATTGAATAATCAAGTTGGTCGCTTAATTATGGTTTAGACTGTAGTGTTGCAATTTATTTCAGTGCAAGTAAAGGAATTTACTTCAAGTGAATGATGAGTTTCATATCATGATAGTAGTTAACTATAGATAATGGCACTATTAAATGAATCTAGAATCACATATGATTTTAAGGAATAAAGTAGGTTATTTCTTTAATCTTAAAACATACAATTTAGCATTCTTTTATTACGAACCACAATTTTGATGAGTGGTGAGCTCATATGTGTTTCATTGTAATTTTTGATATGATCGGAATGGAATTTTACAGAGTATCAATCTAGTGTCTGCCTATTAGAATTATTAATTAAAACATGTATCATGGAACATTCACTCAAATAAAGAGTTTATAGTGATATCATCACTTATAAATGTTTTACAGAAATTGATGATTAAACTGGCACTAGTAGTTTGATGGACTAGCTACCCATCAAGTCTTAACACCAAGATCTTGTGTGTTAATCACCATATAGAGTGAAGCAAGAGATCTAGAAGGAAAAACCAAAATAAGGGCAAAATGTTAATTTTACCCTTTATTGTGTGGATGACTATAATATGGTTCATAATAGAGTTTGCAATTAGAAATCTAATTTGAAACATGTGTTCTCATAATATTTAGAAATTTAAGATTTCAACTAATTATCTTTAGTAGAACGACATTTAGTTAATAAGCTGGAATTAATTCTAGTGAGATTAAATTAATTCTGGGCTTGTTGGAGCTTGAATTATATAAGTCCAATTAGATTCCCCACTTGGCTTTTAGGAAAGGTTATCAAGCAAAGTAAGAAAAATAAATAGAGGTTACCAGAAATAAGAAAGAAGAAAGGACTGAATTAGATTCAAAATAATAATATTAGAACAATTTAATTAAGAGTTAGTTATATTAGGTTTCAAGCCTATGATTAAATTATGGGCTTACACTAATTAATTTTTAATTAGAAGCCCAAAATGAACATTTAATATTGGGCTAGTTTTTGGTTTAATTTAATTAAATAGATTAATTAAATTAAAATAATTTTTATAAAGACAAAACGAAGGTCAAAACCGAAACTACAATGATGTAGTTTTCAGTTTTGCATAGCTAAATGGACAGTTGCACATTTAGCATTTGAATTGCTAAATATAAGGTGGATTTTTATCATGCTTCATCATCATTAAATGGTTTAATGGTTTTCCCATTAAATGGTTTAATGATCTTATCATTAAATGGTTTAATGGTTGTCATTTAATGTTGGTATGTAGAAAAACATATCATCCTTTTAGCATTCTTTTGATTAAAGAAGGATGTAATGCATTTGATGGTCTCTCTCCCTTCTTTCATTTTGCAACAAAAAATGAAACTGTCATTTTTTTAATCTTTTTATCTAGCCATATTAAAGAAATGAAAATGTCTCATTTATTTCACTCTCTTTCATTTTAAGAAAAAGAAAGAAGTGGAGCTTTGGTGGGTCTTCATCTCTCCTTTCTTTCATGACTAAAATTTAGCATTGAGAGTGTCTCAATTTTTGGCTTCTTTTAACTAAGGAAAACCTCTACAATATTTCTTCTCCTTTCCTACCTAAGGATCTTGTTAACCAAGTTGTCCAAGGAGAACAAGTGGTAGATCGGATTGGTTGAGGATACAACAAAGAGGAGAGGATATAATATCGTGGAGAGGATACAATAGCAAGGAATCAAAGCTGTAGCAAAGGAGTCGGTAAAAATTAGATCTTGTTATTATGCTATTTGTTTTTCTAATACTGTATCATATATGGATTAAACATATTGATTTGGTTATTATGCTTCCGCTGCGTTTTGATTTCAGACAAAGTTTTTGAAATCTACCATTTATCCAAATCTAGTATGCTTTTGTTTTCGATCCAACATATATATGTTTTTATTTTGAGGGTGAATTTTTCATATTACATGTTAGTTTTGTTAGGTTTGCATGATGTGATTTGTGTTAATGTGTTAATGGGGAATTGATTTAGCTTTGAACATAGTCTTTTAGGTTGTTAAGATTTATTAGTTTGTCAAATTAGTGTTCGAGGTTGCCTTGGTTAAATATGCATGTTAGTTAGGATACGATGTTAGTTCATTCACTCTAGGAATTACCACATTTATTTATAATTTTAAGCTAATTGAATATATAGTATCTTTTCATAAGAATGATTGGCTTAAGAACTAAGGTAGGCAAGAAAAAATACAAAAAAATGTTGTGTAAATCTTAAATAAATAACTATTTCGCTGGCCCTTTTTGAAACAAATTAGGTTATGAATAGAGCTAGTAGCCAGTTGAGAATGTGATGTAGCTGAGAAACTGGGGGATGTTCATCACAAATGTTTTCCTTCACATCAAAAGGCTATAATGACATTCCAACCAAGTCGCATAATAAAACATAGCCTAGCTGAGTAACCAGGGGACATTTACTACAAATGTTTGTCTTTGCGTTAAAGGGCTAGGTTTATGTTAACAAAATTAACAAAAATAGTGTGTTGTTTGATAAATCCTATTGATCTTGTGAATAGAATGATTTCTTATGAAAATTCGCTTAAGGATAGTTACAATTTCGATTGATTAAATAAATTGTTAATGCATGTGCATAACTGGTTATTAATGTGTGTGTGTAACTGATAGGAGTGACATTAAATCTTGAGTAGTATGTATATTTAGTCCGAAGTAGTTAGACATAAATTTCACATGTCAATAAGTTATAGCAACATGAAGGATTGTGTTTATAGTTAAATTTATTTCGTTAAGTGTCATTGTACCATTATTGTATATGTGTGTTTTGTTGTTAGGTTGTTGTGTGTTTTGCATTTTGATTTTTTTTTTTTGCTTGAGAACAAGCAAAAGTTAAGTGTGGGGATGTTTACATTTGTATATTGCATAATATTTTAGTGTGTATTTTACTATGTGTTTAGTCGTTAAATTGAATAGTTAGTGTATGTTTAAGTTAGGGTTATGTTATTTAATTAGATATTTGTGTTTTGAGTGTTTTATGGGTTAGAGCAAGCTATCGAGCTTAAATTTTCTGTATTTTAGGTTCCTTGGTGTGATTGATAGTATTTCAGGTAGAAGCCTAATGGTCTGCCACGATCGTGATAGAAGCCTAGTGATCTACCACGATCGTGCCCTTATATGCCACAATCGTGACAGAGAGTAAAATTTGAATGCCACAATAGTGGCCTGCATAACAGCAGACACAGAGTTCTAAAACTTGACTTTTTGAGGGATATTTTAAACTTTTATTCCCGAGTAAACCTGAATGTTTTCCCTAAATGGAAAAGTTACAAAAAGAAAATAATGAAGACCTAAAAAAGAGCTCCATTTTTGGCCACTTTGAGAAAGATCCAAGGGAAAGGAAGATCAAAAGAGAAGGATGAGAAAGGAAGAAGGAGAAAAGGGCTACATTGCTTCTATCTTCTTGATCTATTCTGACAAGTGACATTTCATTTCATCTTTATTTTGAATGTATGAGATGGATTTGCTTTTGATGATGATATTCTAAACTCCTTTAGGTATTTCTTATTGAATATATGTTAATGTGATTTCTTTTGATGTTAATACATTGGGTATTGTAATTATCTTTATATTTGCATGATTCGGTAACAAATCGAGAGAGTGAACCGATAGCAAAATGACTAAATTGGTTAATGAGAGTTAAACAATCTATTAGATCAAGAAAATAATCAAATCAGTAATTTATACAAACAGAGATCTCGTGTGAGCAATTAACAAGTTATTAGAGGACTTAAGATCTCATTGGATGTGTGGGTTTTTTGTTAATTGAGAGATTATAGATTCCATAATTTAATTAGGGGTTATGATTTAGGTTTTAATGATTATAACTCGAGAGAGAGTAATCCAACCTTCAAAAGTCTAGGATCGATGTCGTATTAACTTAAAAGTAATCATGTTAGCATTTGATGATAGGATAAATCCCCCTTCTCATAATTGACTAATCTTCCTTGTGTGATTTTTGATTGTTCATTGGTGGAACTCAATATTAACCTCTTTTTGTTAATTTTACAATTTAATTTTCAATCAATCCATTACTTTTCTATTTAGTTTTATTTTCTTTTTTAATTATCCTTTTAGGCCTTACATAACTTAGAATTAGATTAGTTCACAAACTTCTTAAGGGATCGACACCTCATATACTACATTTATGACCTGTTCATTTGTGATCTATTGAGAGTTTTAAAAGATTAAAACTTGTCTCAACAGTTAGCATATTTAATTTATGAGAAACAAGAAAAACTGAATTGAAAGTTTTAGTTATCTCAATTATTTAATTTATGGTCTTATCTTTTCTATTAAACATAGTTCTAACATTTAATTTAAATGTAATGCTATCATAGCCAATTAATTAATAGTAAGTTTAGTTTTAATGCTAGGATTGAATAATTAATTTAGTAAAATTGATACTTATTATGGCTATCCTAATAGGTTTTAAACTAACTACTTAAGCTGTAGAAATGTATTCTTTTTAGACCAATGATCAAAGTTATAAGATCCTTCCCCTGAATCAAAGTTAGGTAAAAATGAACTTCTCACTTTTATACTTAGTTGATTAATTTTTTTAATTTTATTTTATTATTTAGTTAATCACAGGCATATGTTCTATTTTACAAATGGAAATTAAGAAATTAGTTTTTAGTTCTCTTTGGATTTGACCTCGTTTTACAACTATTACAAAAGTTTAGTGAATTCCATATTTATTTTTAGGCCTTCGATAACTTGTTCAAAATTGCATGTTATTTTGGTGAATAACATGCAATTAAGTTCTAATGTTGGCTAGTTATTAAGGTTTGATTAGCCCTCATAAACAAATATGAAACACTTTGTAGAATCTTCATTCTCCCATATTTAAATTTATTAATTAGTGTGTGGAATACTTAGTCAGATTGTAACCACATATATAGTTAGGTGATCTTAAATTTCTTGAAAGAGTATAAGAGAAGAGACAAGTGTAGGTTCTTAATTTTAGCGAAATATCAAAGGACATTATATACCTAATTGATGTGTGTCAAATGCACCAAAAAATAAAACCTAACTCTGTACACTAAGAGTTATAGTAGTGATGAGTAAGGATCATATACATAGGGAGTGTACACGTAGCTTTTGTAATGAAAAGATTCGGCATTTAGGATAATGGGGGGAAGGATGTTGTTTTGGTTCAATAAAAAAATGAAGTAAAATTGAAATAATAAAAGCAGATCAAATTAAATAGCATAAAAATGAGAAAATTGATGAATGAGATTAGAATCTGGCTATTGGTTCAATCTCAGCCTATATACAAATAAATATAATTCATTTTCTTATTGTTCTAATACCTCTCTTAGAAACTATTAATCGTAGGATAACAATAAGCTCTATTAATCCCGATTTTCCCTTAGGTCTTGTTTAATAAAAATAAGCTTATTGAATAAACCTAACTATCAAGCAACCTAGAGTAAGCTCCCAGAATTAATAGGATAGTCACATTACAAACAAGAAAAATAGATTAATCAACCACATAAGCTCAAGTTATTTAACCTATGTTATGCTATTCCTAATGATTCATCACCATTAGTTTACGACAAATGAATTGAAAATACAACTATTACTTATTGTATTCCTTATTCTAGCAATGGATTAATGGCATCTAACAGATATTCACCTCAACCTTTCGAAAGGTCTCCTAGATCTCCTTATCCTAAACATCCTTATTTGACTTTGCAAACTTGCTATGGAAAGATAAAGGATTAGTTTTTACAATAATTGGGAATTTAGTATTTAATTTTGAGCTAGAAGGCATCCCTTTCTTCTTTAAGATTCTTCTTAATTTCTTCTTCACTAGCCATTATTTAGGTAATCCTTTTAGGATCCTTAAGTTTCCTACCACTCCACAAGGTTATTGCATTAACATTCTTCATATTTTTCTCAGGTTGTGATGATAATTTTGCTCCTCTTTAGGCTTCAAGACAGTTGATAGCCACTACCATCTGACTCATTTTGTTCATTAGGTTTTGAATGCTAGACCTCATCTTCTGAATTTTAGATCTAGTCTCCTACTAAAACCTTTGCACATCTTACTAGAATTGTAAGGTATTAGTTATAAGAGACTTAACTATATCTTCCAACGATGTACCTAAGGTAAATGAGGCTTGTTGATTTAATTGGAATGGTTGTTCTCTTTACAACCTATTCGAGAAGTATGCTCCCTATTTGCCCCATAACTCAGGTTGAGATGATCTTTGAAACCTGGGTTATATGTCTGGGAATATCGGTTGTATTGGTTAGAAAAATTCCCTCCCTCAGTATTTATGTATTCCATACTTCGCTTTTTTAATGTTGGGCACCTATTAGTCAGCTAACTTGTATTTGCACATATACTGTATGCCTTTACTTGTGTTATCTAACTGTAAGTTTTCTAAGACAGTAGCTCATCTAAATGATGTTTAATGGATGAAGTAGTTACATCGTTTATGTGATGAACATTATTACGATTGCCAAATTGTTAGGTGTTTATAGCTATACGCTCAACTAGAATCCTAGCCTCTATAGGAGTCTTCTCATATAGTTCCCACCACTTGCTGCATCGAATAAACTGCTTTCAACAGGTAACAATTCCTCGTAGAAGTATTGTAATGAAAAGATTCAGCATTTAGGATATAAGAAGGGGGCTAGTTTAGTTTAATAAAGAAAATGAAGTAAAATTGAACTAACAAAAGCAAATCACATTAAATAGCATAAAAGTGAGAAAAATGATGAATGAGTTTAGAATTTGATTATTGGTTCAATCATAGCCTACAAAAAATTAAACATACATCATCGTTTTATTCTTCTCATACCTCTCTTAGAAACTATTAATTGTAGGTTAACAATAAGCTCTGTTAAGCCCGATTTTTCCTTAGGTCTTTTTTTAATCAAAATAAGCTATTTGACTAAACCTATCTATCAAATAACCTAGAATAAGCTCTCTAGATTAAATAGGACAAATGCATTATAAACTAGGAAAATAGATTAATCTAGGTAATAACCATACAAGTTCAGGTTTTTAAACTTATTTTATGTTATTCCTAATGATTCATCACCATTAGTTTACCACAAATGAATTGAAAATACGTAATAAATTGAAAATACAACTATTACGTATTTTATTCTATATTCTGACAAATAGGTTCATACTTAAACACTCTATCGAGAATGAGAATATTGATTATCCATATATGGATGTCCAAAATAATGAGAAAAGAATAGCATAAACAATCTCTAAAGAGAGAGAGTCAACAATTCATAATGAAGAGATGTTCAGATGTGATCCTTAACTTTGATTTCAATTTCAAACTAGAAGGAAGAAGACTGGCCCTCCATAAATCTCGAAAAAGAATGTGCTCTCCCTCCTTTCGTGTTCCAAAAATGATTCATACCCGTTTTAGCCCCTCACATGTCTATTTATATGAAAACTAGGCTTCTGGGAGATGCACAGATGGATGTATAGTTGTGCATCTTAAGAAAAATGCCACCATCGAGGTTAGGCATGACTGTGCATCCTAAGAAAAATGCTACCATCGAAGTTATGCGCGATCGTACATCTAATTCTTCATTTTATTACATTTTCTTGTCCCATCTTTGCTCTAATCCATCTCCTTCTTATTCCATAAAGACAAATGAGTTTGAAAATTAAGAGGATTGCTCAAAGAATGTGCCTTTAACTCATCTTAGCTCTTGAAATTCCAAATTGTACCTAAAACCAAATAAGAACCATAATGAGTATTTAATCATTTCATAGCTTTAATTACTAAGTGTTATGGAGTAAATGTATAAACAATTAAGAACACATCACTAATAAGTCATATGAACTTTAACAATTCATTTGAAGCATTAATATAATTAATTTCCTGTATGTTTATTAAATATATATATAATAGTTAAATATTGTTAGTCATTATTATTTAATGTTTATTACAATTTAAATTATTTAATAGCTTTTATTAGTTTTTAATCAAAATTGTTACAATTGTTAACTTACAACTAGTATTTGTTTAATTTAATCCATTGGTATCTCAATTACTTAAGGTTATATCTCTGTGTGTGTGTGTGTGTGTTTTCATGCATGTGTGTGTGTGCATGTGTGTGTTTGTGTGTTATGTGTGCGTTTGTGTCTATATGTTACATAATACTTGTGGTATTTGTGTAAGTGAAATGTATTTAGTAAAGTTGCTTACAATTGTCAACTTATATTATGATGTCTAGTGGTTGTGTCTTGATATTGTAATTGATGTTTAGGTGTAAAAGTGTCCAACATGTATAGAAGGACATTTTATTAAAAAAAAATCTACTAGATGCCCTTTTCTTTCTTAAGAATGCACTTAATCATGATTTGTTGATCATTAATTTCACACTCTTCTTGATGAGAGAAGTACAAGGGTTGATGCCTAATCATGTATCCCTTCTTTGTTTCAAATCTTGTTTTATGTCTTGTTTTCATCCGAATTCTTCTTCTTTAAATTTATGAAGGCAATTATAACCTATAAACACACTTAGAGAAAATTAAGTATCAAATATACAATAAAAGTATAGAATATCAAGCAAAAATACATTAAATATTTGGTATAAATATAGTTAAATGTGCATCTATCAAACATCCCCACACTTAAGCTTTTACTTGTCCTTAAGCAAACCATAATCAAAATTATAAATCTCACAATATCTATATTTTGTTAATCTTGATCTATCCGTTTGTACTATAAATCATCATATCCCATTGAATCGAATTAACATACAATTACATTCAAATTATCTCGAAATTAACTTCCTAAGCAACATTAATAGTAATTACCCCAATAATTACATTGAAATCAAAAGCATAAACTTTTACACCCTCACCAAGATTTCATTCCTTGCACTCAAGTGTTTATGGTGAAAAGTATCAATCCTCTCAATCAATGCATAGTAAAACTCTTACCATACGCTTGCAATATTATCACATCTCTACCACTTATGTATAAACTAGAAACAAAATTAAAAGGTGTTTATAGGGGTTGTAATAGGGCTTAGCTACAGTATGATGAGGATAATAAAAAAGGTTAAATTGAAGGAACTTTACCAAAAAATTAAATGAAAATTAGTTACAAATATAGATAGGCCCTTTTATTGCAACTCTGTTGGTACCTTATTTTTTTTTCCTTTTTTATGCTCTTGTTTTTACAATAGATCAATAAAACCAATTCAAGCATTCAATATAAAAATTAAAGAAATAATGGACCTTTCAATATTTTCAAGTTTAAAAAATAAACAAGTAATGCAAATAATGTAACAACCCAGACCACCCGCCCACAGATATTGTCCGCTTTGGGCTTCAAACCCCTAATGGTTTTGCTCTTTCCACCTTTGGAAAAACGTGTCTGTAAGGGATAGGTATCCGTACCCTTGTAAGGCGTACTTCGTTCCCCTCTCCCACAGATTTGGGATCTCACACTCTCCACCCCCTTAGGGCCCTGCCCTCTTTGGGGCCCAGCCTAGCAAGCACAACAGTTCGGGTACCAGCTCTGATACCACTGTAACAACCCAAACTACCCGCCCACAGATATTGTCTGCATTGGGCTCCAAGCCCCTCACGGTTTTGCTCTTCCCAAGAGGTCACCCATCTTAGTACTAATCCATGCCTTACGTACGAGATCCCATCAGAACTCCGATGTTAAATGTGTAAGGGCAAGAGTAGTAATAAGATGGGTGATCTCCTAGGAAGAGCAAAATCGTCAGGGGCTTGGAGCCCAAAGCGGATAATATCTATAGGCGGGTGGTCTGGGTTGTTACAAATAAGCTTTAGGGTTCAAAAAATTAAAAAGCTTCAAAGAGAAATAAGAAAAAGGATAATATGTGGTTTAAATCAATGGAAAAGGCTAAGAGTCAACTTGGTTATTCCTAAGGGATAATTTTAAGCTAAGTTAATAACCAAAGAAATATGTTGACATAAATTGTTGAATCTAAAAGCCTTTATCACTTTAATGATTTTAATTTAACAAATATGGTCTTAATATGTATAAAAAAGTAAGTTCTATATTCATTTTACTATCTATAATAACACAGGTGAATGAATAAGAAGTGCTTAAAAATTTTAAAATTTTCACTTTTAGATTAAAAAACTCACAAAAAATGATGGGTTTATATGTGTAAATACTATGCAATTTCATTCAATTTGATTATATCAATAAATACTCAAAATATAGCTTAGAAAAGTAATTCTATTCCAACTACCATCCTTTTATGTACTAAGTAAATCAAAATTCATGATAAGTAGAAATTATAGTATATTTTACACCCTTATTCTATATTATTTACTTAACGTATTTGATTTATATTATTGCAATTTCTTGTTAATTAATTAAGTTATTTAATTTTATATTTTATTCTTAAAAGGGTTTAAATTGTATTAAGTATTTTCTTGTAAGATTGGTGGACTTAAAGAAAGGAATCTAGAAGAAAATCTAGCCCAAAATGAGGTTTACCTTGGAAGAAAGTCCAACATTAAGCAACTAGCCCAATAGAAAATTAATCCAAAAACAAAGCAAAAAGGAAGCCCATCAGTAGCAAAAGAACAACTCATCATTAAGAGGAAAAGAGGAAAGCACCAGTAGCCAAAACGCAGGAGCAAAAGCAAAATAACACAAATAAGAATCTAGAAGCCAAAATGCAGCATAACAGTAGAGGAAAAGAAGTAAAACGTAGAAGCAAAATGATACAACTAGAAGAAGAAAATAATGTAGCAGAAAGAAATGGCTAAAACGTAGAAATAAGAGTAGCAAACTGCAACACACTAGCAACCAAAGTAGAAAACACAATAGCCAGAGGAGAAATTTACCAATAACAGAAGAAAAGGCGTTAGGTAGGAGGAGGAGTCGTACCCACCAGAAATTATCTCTTCCAAATCTCTTCAAAATGGAAAAGACAAGTGTAAGGCTATCACAATCCAGTAACATGCAACTCTTAGATATTTTTCATGAGCCCATAAAACCGATGGAGCAGTGAGTAAGAGAGTAGCAAGCAGTCATGTAAGGTTGTGAGATCTAAAAGCTTTTGTCATCCTTTTGAGTTGATTCATGACTAGTGAAGAAAGAAATTATAGAACTTTAGGGCTAGTCCGAGGTCTATGAAGGAAGAAAGATTGAATGAGTTTTCCTAAAACCCTATTCTTTATGTTTCTAGTTTCCTATGTTTAATTTATTCTTGGTTGTTTAATTTTAGTCTCAATATGTAATTTTGATTACTTGGGATATTATTTTGATCTAATTCAATAAATTACCTAATGGATTTATGTCACGACCTGGTACCACATCGAGCCTATGGCAACTGCCGCATACTCAGGACAAGGACACTCGCAATATCCTTAATCCTGAAAAAGATGGATTATTTTGTGAAAGAATTTTTGGGCCTATAAAAAGTGGAATTTGTGCTAGTGGAAATTATCGAATAATCGAAGATAAAAAGATGTTCAGTTTACCATTGTTGGCAAACCGACTCTCCTGAAACAGACTATGCAAGGCTAACTGAATATCTCATTTTTAAAAAAAATTTTGGGCAGCACAACGATTGTATTTTAAAAATCTCAAAACCTATAAACGATTTCAAGCACACTTCTATATTCACATCCAACCATAACTTCAGGACTTTAAATTCCACTCAAGGCAATCTCAACAGCAATATTGAAAATTCATACATAAGATAATTTATAAAACACCAGATAGTCAAAAGTTAACTTACAAAGTCATAAAGCATAACTATATAACACAGTTCATAAGCCACTAAATTAACCTGCATGATTGGAAAGCGGAGAGGGTGAGTACATTAGGTACTCAGTGAGCAGGAAAGACATATATAACAAATAGAATTTTATTCATACGAAGACGGTGTAGATAACCTATGAAGTGAATATATATCATATAGAAAACATGTAGGCCTAGCCTATGACTCAATATATACTGATTAGGAACCATAGGCCTAGCCTGTTATCTCATTCATCCTGCAAATATAGGTCCCATTTCCAGTACACAAAAGCGTAAAAACATCATATGTAACAATCAAATCTCGGTAGGAAAACCAATATCAAGATAATCCAAAAAATTATGTATGACATCATTAGTTGGCCAAACTAATGTGCAGACCCACCAATACTAGGTGTTGGCTCGACTTTCATCCGTGGTAAATCTGAAATATAGTCGACAAGAGCGTCATGACCCTGGGTGATGACCTCGACGGTGTCTAGACCCTAGGTGTGAAATCACCTGCAAGTCCTGTAGAAAGGTGTCGATACGTCGACTCAACTTTAATGTACCAACCCCAACGTCAAGGGTACAGGGGTCACTTAATTAGTTGTGCCTAGCACACAATTGGCCAATTGTTTTCTCACTAATCACAATAATCATATACAACATTTAAGTATCAAAATCAAGTAAGGCATCATGCCTTTATTTATCGGTCCAACCTATAAAATGAAACCTTATTATGGCCCTAAGCCAAAAGAGAAAACATACATGTAGCATATATGACTCATTTATGTATAAGTAAGTTCGAAAACATTATTTCATGTCATAAAACTCATCTTTTGCATTCTAAGTGCAAAGTTGTTCAAAAACATAGTTTCAGAAAATAAAACATTATTCTTTTACACTTCAAGTGCACGTTTGTTGAAAAGAATGTCATTTCTCAAAATACGAAATAAAAACATCAGTTGCACTCTAATAGCAACGAGTTATTCAAAACAATATTGCTTATTAAATACATAAATATACTAGCATCTATTGGAGATTAAATCCTACTATGCATTACCTAGGTCTAAAATTCACATACAAGTCATCATACATGTCTTAGAGTGATCTAATCCCATATAAGGAATATGGTTCCCCAACTCACCTCAAAAGAGGGTGTGCACTACTTTGCCTTCAGAAATTCTTGGTATGAGCTCCTTAATTCCTAGCTCCTGAGCCTTTATACATAAAATACATACAATGAAATTACTACTTAACATAAATTTTATAATTATACACCATCACATAAGTGTATAAACACAATATCATT
>JANSVA010000008.1:19397880-19424045 GCA_025504915.1 Erythroxylum reticulatum | reverse complement strand
GATGTGCTTAATTATGTTTTGAAATGAGTAAGTATTGGATTAAAGGCATTAAATGCCTTAGAAAATGCAAAAGAAAAACTTATGTGGATAGTAAGGAAGTAACTATGTGAGGAATTAAAGTGTTGAATCCTATAGCTCAAAGGGAATGATATTGTGTTTATACACTTATGTGATGGTGTACAATTATAAAATTTATGTTAAGTAGTAATTTCATTTTATGTCTTTTATGTATAAAGGCTTGGGAGCTAGGAATCAAGGAGCTCATACCGAGAATTTTTGAAGGAAAAGTAATTTACACACTCTTTTGAGTTTAGTTGGTGAACCATATTCCTAATATGGGATTAGATCACTCTAAGACATGTATGATGACTTTGTATATGAATTTTGGACCTTGGTAATGCATAGTAGGATTTAATCTCCATTAGATGCTAGTATATTTGTGTATTTAATAAATAATATTATTTTGAATAACTCGTTTCTATTGGAGTGCAACTGATGTTTTTATTTCGTATTTTGAGAAATAACATTGTTTTCAACAAACCTGCACTCGATGTGAGATCCTACATCGGTTGGAGAGTGGAACAAAGTATGCCTTATAAGGGTACGAATACCTTTCCCTTACAAACGTGTTTTCCATGGCCTAATGCACCGAATCCCATCAGAATTACGAGATTAAATGTGCTTTGGTGAGAGTAGTTTCAGGATGGGTGACCTCTTAGGAAGTTCTCAGGAAAAGCAAAACCGTGAGGGCTTGGTTGGGCCAAGGCCCAAAGCGAACAATATCTGTGAGCAGGTGATATGGGCTATTATAGGTGGTATTAGAGCGGGTACCCGAACCGTTGTGCCAGCTAGGTTAGACCCTAAAGAGGGATGGGCCCTAAGGGGGTGGAGAGTGTGAGATCCCACATCGGTTGGAGAGGGGATCAAAGTATGCCTTATAAGGGTACGGATACCTCTCCCTTATAGATGTGTTTTCCATGGCCCAACGCACCGAATCCCATCAAAACTTCAAAGTTAAACATTCTACGGCAAGAGCAGTACTAGGATCGGTGACTCTCTGGGAAGGCTTTGGGAAAAGCAAAATTGTAAGGGCTTAGCTAGGCCAAGGCCCAAAGCGGACAATATTTGTGAGCGGATGATCTGGAATGTTACACTTGAAATGTAAAAGAATAATGTTTTATTTTCTGAAACTATGTTTTTGAACAACTTTGCACTTAGAGTGCAAAAGATGGCTTTTATGACATGAAATAATGTTTTCGAACTTACTTATACATAAATGAGTCATATATGCTACGTGTATGTTTTCTCTTTTGGCTTAGAGCCACAACAAGGTTTTATTTTATCAGTTGGACCAATAAATAAAGGCATGATGCCTTACTTGATTTTGATAATTAAATGTTGTATATGGTTTTTGTGCTTGGTGAGGAAACGATTGGCCAATCGTGTGCTGGGCACAACTGATTAAATGACTCCTGTACCTTTGACGTTGGTACATTAAAGTCAAGTCGTCGTATCAATACCTTTCTACGGGACTTACAGGTGATTCCACACCTAAGGTCTAGACACTGACGAGGACATCACTTAGGGTCATGACGCTCTTGTCGATTGTAGTCCAGACTCACCAAGGATGAAAGTCGAGCCAACATCGAGTATCGATGGGTGTGCACATTAGTTTGGCCAACTAGTGGTGTCACACATGATTGTTTTGACTTATCCTAATATTAGTTTTCCTACCGAGATTTGATTGATACATATAATGTTTTTACGCTTTTGTGTACTGGAACTGGGACCTATGTTCACCGGATGAGTGAGTTAACAGGCTAGGCCTATGGTTCTTAACCAGTATACATTAAGTCATAGGCTGGGCCTATGTGTTTTCTATATGATATATATTCACTTCATAGGTTATCTACACCGTCTTGGTATGAATCAAATTCTATTTGTGATATATGTCTTTCCTGCTTACTGTGTACCTAGTGTACTCACCCCCTCCGCTTTCCAACCATGTACGTTAATTTAGTGAACTTAAAGCTCCGTGAGGGTCGTGTGATTTTTTGACATTTTCGGGGTATTTTCGCATGTGGGTAGTTTATGTTTTGTACTTTAGATTGTTTAGTGGCTCATAAACTGAGTTATATAGTTATGCTTTATGACTTTGTAAGTTAACTTTTGACTGTTTAGTGTTTTATAAATGATTTTCTGTATGAATTTCCAATACTACTGTTGAGATTGCCTTGAGTGGACTTTAGAATCCTAAATTTGTGGTTGGATGTGAATATAGAAGTTTATTTGAAATCATTTGCAGGTTTTGGGATTTTTAAAATACAGCCATTGTGCTGCCCAAATTTTCCACAAAAAAGGAAATATTCAGTTAGCCTTGCATAGTCGGATTAAGAATATTACGAGTGTCCTTAGCCCGAGTATGTGGTGGTTGTCATGGGTTCGATGTGGTACTGGATCGTGACAATTTAATAGTGTACAATTATTGGAATTTCCTATTATGTTTATTCATTTTCTTATTTTATTAGACAAATCCTTGATTATTTAAATATGATAAGTAGAATTAGTGATTCATTTGGAGTTGTATAGGCTATACTTGGATGTTCGTTTGACAAATTTTGGTTATTGATTGTGTTTCCTTATGTTTGACATGTTTTTAATGCTTGAATTGAACTGTTTTAATTCTTATGAGTGAAAAGAAACAAGTAGGAACCAGCTGGCTGGTTTACATTCAACATATTAAATGTCTCGGATTATCAAGATATGTTGAAATTGCATGACTAAACTAAAATTTAAAACATGCTTACTCGCTTGTGAATATTAGATTATTTTATGTTTTATTTCCTTGATTTCTAGATTTGATTTGAATCGTAACCCCCTTATATATATGTAATCGATTAGTTAAATTCATAGGTTTAGTTGTTACAATTGACTTAGTTTAGGATTTTTCTAATTTTGTACATTACTTGAGATTTCATCCAAGTTGTCCAAATCTTTAAACGTGCCTCATTATGCATTTCTGATCTCTTCTCAACTTAAAAATAACGTAACTTAATGTATTGTGCCAAAAAGAACTATCCATTGGATAATTCATATGAATATGTTGATTAATATGCTTGTGGTAAATCTAGAATTTTTCTTTTAATGGTTCATTAATTCTTAGAAAGGTTGGTTTATTAGTTTAATTATGTAAAGATATATTACTTGATTGAATTAGATGTGTAAATGCCCAATTAGGATTACTTTAAAAGTATTCCAAGATGAAACAGGGGTTGTCCATCTGAAAATTATGAGAATTTGTATAATTTGATTTTACCATTAAAAATTTTGCGTTTTATATATTTTGATGATCATGATTTGTGTGAAGGAAAATAATATCTAGCTCTTGAATATTGATTGTGTGGTTCCAAGAATGTATTTTAAGTTTATTTTCTTAAATTTTAATGTTATATATTAATAATATTATGTGTTAGAGCATCGATTATGTTTTTTCCTCTAGGATAGAATTTCTTTCATATAAGCAAAATTATTGAGATATTCACATTTTAATTTACTAATTTCTAAATCTGAATTTGAATTGAATAGGCCATTTATAGGTGTCTCTTTTATGTAAAATGATTTTGATTAAAAGCTGATATTGATTTATTGGAATCTTTTAGAAATATTGCAATGAACCTACCAACAAATAGACTAAATTAATAAATTAACTTTCCTTTTGGGATCGACTCTAATTCACTCTATACTAAATTGATTAATAAATTAGAAAGTAAAATAAGGATTTAATTTGTATACACCTAATGATACGTATCAATTTAATAATGAAATATAGTATTGATGGATATATTTCAATAAAGTCAAAATATCAGCTTATAAAATTTAATAACGAAGATTATAATAAGCTTAAAGAAAATGTTAAAAATCATCAATCACTTCCTTACACTTAAAGTTATACATTGTCCCTAATGTATATAATATAAGTATATATAATAAGTGAGAAGGTTTAGTAGTACTTTCCTAAATAAGACGATTTTCTAGTTTCTGATCTATCCAATTTATACTACATCCTTGCAAAATATATGACAAAGGGATAAAAAGAATATGAAAATAAAACTAATAAAAATAAAAAGAAATATAAAATAACATTAACATTAATGTTTAAACAAAAGAAAAGGAATAAGAAAAATACAAAACTAAAAAGGAAAAGAAAATATACAACAGTTAAGCATCTCCCTTTTCTATGTCGTGACTAAGGTTGGTTGAAGGTCCTCAGATTGGTGACCTTCAGAATATAGAGGACCTGATGATGAATGTCCTACACCAGATGATGGGGGCTGAAAAATAATGCCTTGAAAATTTGCCATCAGCAAAGGTAAATCTCCCATCCATCCAACTGAGGTCTCGAACCTGCTTATTCTCTCCACAACCTTCGCTTGTTGTCTCTCTAGCTAAGCTATCAATAGCTAGTTTCGGTCCTCTAGTGCAACCCTACTTGCCTAAGATGGTGCTGACTGTGGTTATGATGGTTGTGGTAGCTCCTCCCCATCTCCATGTCTCGCTGTTGGCTCATTAGGTTCCCCAATAAATCTGTAGATGTCTACGGTGGGATCTCGACATCAAAGTACCTTGCACATATATTGCATTATTGCCAAGGTAAATGTTACTATGGTCTTCATGTCCCGTATAGGTGGTAGTCGATCGAATACACCCATTCTTCATGCCAGTTAGGTCACATAAGGTCCAACATATAATGTGCTAACCTTTTTTTCTTCACTTTGATGCCGATTAAATTTGACAAAGGCATGTCCTAGGTGAATAGATGATAGCTCATTCAATGCACCTTCCCCATCATCTAGAACTGGACTATGCTTAGGTGATCCCTAGTTATAACATCCCTTCTCTATTGAGGATATGGAGAGGACCTTTAAGGTGATCTCGATATGAAGGTTCCACGATTTCAAAGAAGACCATGCTTCTACATCCCCAAGCTCTAGAACATATTGGGCTAGGCCAACCTATTCCAATCCTCTCAATCGATGCATCAGTTTGCACTAAATTTCTTGTCGTTCAACCCCTAATATTGTTCCTTTTAAGCCATGGTGAATAATAGCATCCGTGGACTCTCTTGCGGCTAGACTGTCATAGAGGATTTGCCTCTTTGCCTCTTTCTTGAAGTTTCCTTTCACATCATGATCTTGTCATCTTGCCTGCAACTTTAGACAAGTAGGAGAAAATTAATATATAGATTACAAAAAATATGCTCTTCTCCACACATAAATTTGATTATGCTTATTAACTTATTAATTGCGGAAACCATCTATCTAAAAAAAATTAAACAACAAAAAATTAATAAACTAACACAAATAAAAAAAAATTACATAAATTTAATTAGGAAATTACTTAACAAACTAATTAATCTCAAAATTAAAATTAGAAATTGTGCAATTAATAAATTAAACTAATTTAATTGTTAAATTACAATTATAACCATAAAATTGAAATTTAAGTTCTAATTTCACAATTTCACAAAATGATGCAATTAAATACTAAATTCATGCAATTAAGCATAAACCTAGTCTTAATTAGCATCAGAAATAAGTAATTAAACTAATTAAACACAAAAATATTGCAATTAAACACGTAATGAGCAATAATCATAAGTTTACACAAATTAAGTTGAATTTTCACCTAATTCACATGCAATTAATCAAATTGAATCATTAAAACAATAAGATAATGCCTAAATTCATCTATTAGACTATAATTAGGCATAAAATCACACAAATTCTCCAAAAATCCCAAAATTGTGAAATTGGCATTTTTGATTGAAAATCCACAAATAACACAATACACCTAATGGATCATGCATAAACAAGTTAAAGCAACAAGAAAACTTATTTAGGTATTGCTAATTTGGCTGAAAATTTAAAAAATTGGGTCAAAAGAAAGAAAAAGCAGTAACGACAATGAGATAATGAAAAATCTGAGAAGTTAGGGCTTTTTAAAGTGTCTCGCGAGAGTGCAATTCGTGCATGTCACTAAATACATTTTTTTGTGAGTTTACAGGCTTTGATACTTGGGTGTGTATCAAAGCATGTAAAACTACACCCCAACTCTCTATAAACATTGCAACTTTAAAATTTGATGCTCAAACACAAAAATCATTATAACTCATAAACACACATACCCTAACATGCTAATTATGCATAATTCTTTCCATCCTAAAACACATCAAACAAAAATTAATTAACTAAAACTTATACTAACATGAAACAAAAAAAAAGATAATATCTAAATTGAAATTAAAACTAACTCATGGGTTGCCTTCCATGTAGTGCTTTTTAAAGGCTTTTTACTTCACGTAACACGTTTACCTTTATCCTAGGTCTATGATTAGTGGCTTGCTTCCACCTGTTTCTCCACATAAGGGTTTTATAGCCTGTAAGTAAGTCATTTGTTGTAAGATAATAATAAGGACATAATTTATCAAATTAATAAATCCAATTACATTCATTAATGCCATTTTTAATGACAAACTATTAATAAAAGAGGGAATAATAAAAATCCCTGAATTGTCGGTTGACTCGAACTATTTTTTTAAGAAGTGGGAAACATCCACATTTAAAATGGCTACCGATGCCTCATCAGTAGTTTTCTTATTTGGTTTCTTTGTCAGCTCTTTCTCAACCACCTCTGTCCACTCTTCTTCTTCTTGTTGTTCTTAGATAGAGGTTTCAAACTTATCTTTTTCAATTATCTCCTGCCACTTCTCTACTTCCTCTTCTTGGATGGAAACTTCTTCTTCTTCTTAGTCTTCTTCTAGAACCTTATTTCTGCTCCTAAGTTTGATTTCCATTTCAAAGTCTTTAGGATCTATTTTACTAGGACTAGGAAAACTCCCCTTCATCTCATCAAATATTATCTTCACCAGTTGGCTTATTCAATTTTCCATATTCTATATACAAGCCTCTGTTTCTTGATACCTCATGATTAATTCTTGAATGAAATTGGCTATTATATCTTCCAGAGTTGGCTTATTAATTGAGAGTGTTGGGCGCCATAAATTTTCAATTAGAGTGTAATGATTCCATCTATAGGCATAAGAGTTGTTCAAGTTTGAATTATAACTATTCTCGTACAGTGCACTTTGAGCTTGATTGTATATGCTCGGTTGCTCCCATAAATAAGTTAGTGCTCGACATTCATGATTGTAATAAATACAATAAATGTTGCACCATAGTGTAGACATCGATTGAACCTTCGAAAACATATAAGGAAACCTTTCTCTTCCATATGGTGATGTTGTAGATTGAGAAGACATATTTTAACTCCTATAAAAGTATTATTTGCTCCATCTATCTATTATGATTTTTGTCTATGATTTTAAATCTCAATATCCTAAAAATAAGTCACAACTCACTATCAAAGTAGAAAAATTCAAAAGAAAATTAAATGAATTGGCCAAAAATACAACAAGATACAATAAAAATATAATAAATACAAAAATAATGACTAGAGTAATAGAATTTAGGTTTTCCTAATATCAAAGTCCCCAACAACAATTTCAAAAGCTTGATTCAAATTTTCTAACTGTGTTAATTATGAATTAATTGTAAGTGCATGGTGTAGCTATAGATAGTACTAGCAAGTATAGGACGATCACACAAAGACGATGAATACTAGTAATTACTGTTGTCCTATTATCTAGTTTAAATTTTTGGTTTTGATTTTCAATTAAAGAAAATAAAACTTAAGCTAATAAAATAAAATAAGTAGCAATATTGAATAAGGAAATAAGAAATCACTTGGGAAATTACCTATATCAAGAATTAGTGTCTAGGTTTCGAATCCCTATAAAAACCCTTAACAACTTGATCTTTTATCATGCAATTGTTTTATTAAATATTGAAAAAATTACTATGGTATGCTTATAGCTCTCTCAAGTCTAATAACAACTAATCTTAAGGTTATTAATCGAATTACTTAGGTTAAAGTTTAGAGGATTGCTTTATCGAATTGTGAATTCCTCTATTAGGTTTGAACCTAATTGGAGGATTTATGTCATCCTATCTCTATGATTGCAATCACCTCCTTCCAATTTCGATAGATCTATTAATACAAGGATTTCTCAATCTCTATGTTATGAAATCATATTATGATCTAATACCATTCATTTTCTAGTTGTTCTTCTTTCTAATTATCTTTGAATTTGTTTTCTATCATGAGTAACTAAATTTCTTTAGTCTTTATGTAAAATGAACCCTATATTTATGCTCTAACATGTTTTGATACTTTTATTTAATGTAATTGTTTTGATTAATCAATTTTGATTCAATTACTTGTTTAATATATATCTTAGTCTTCTTTAAAAGTCTCTGAATCTCTTCTCTTCTATTTTGCCTTTGAATACGTCTTTTTATAGTAATTCTTAAGGTTTTGGGTGATACACGGTCTGATACACGACTGTGCACTAAACCATGTATAACCTTAAATACCTAGAATTTGGGATTCTACATGGGCTGATGCACGATTGTGTATCCCTTCTTTTCTTTAAATCTTATTTTATGTCGTGTTTTTATTCGAATTCTTCTCCTTTAAGCTCATAAATGCAATTATAACATATAAACACACTTGGAGCAAATTAAGTACCAAACATATAATAAAAGTATAAAATATCAAGCAAAAATACATCAAATATAGGGTATAAATATGGTTAAATATGTATTTATCAGTCAATGCGTATGCTACATAGGACAATGGTACCTATGTTACTAATAAAATAATAAACTTGTATAATATCAGTATTGACATGGCATATAATAAAAGAAGACTTAACTCTGTTATAATTTCTACTCATTAAAGGTTTAATTTGAGCGTTGTGTAATTGTTATAGTTCATTTTGTATGTTCAAAATTGTTAGGGTTAAACTTGTACTTTAGGTTTACTTATTTGTAACAAATAATGACATTTTTTATATATAAGTATGGTATTTGACGTAAAAAAAATAGTAGTATACTTTATATAAGGGTAGAATATTCTTTGTTTTCACTTATGGTATTCCCATTTTAAAGCATACATGGTACTTTTTTTTAATGATTGATGGTTTTTTTTAACATAAGAAAAATATTACATGGATTGGGTCTTGGTGTTCCTTATACTAAAGTATGATATTCGTTAGTTATGGTATTCCCATTTTAAATTGTAGGTGTTATCTATAATAAATGATAATATTTTTTAATTCAGGCATGGTATTGAATGTAAAGAGTACTAGTGTACTTTGTACTGAACGAGAATATTCTTTTTTTTCAATTATGGTATTCCCATTTTAAAGTGTATATTATATTGAGACATGATATTATGTAATTCTCATTCTAAAGAGAAGATATTTCTTATTTAAAATGAATGATGCTATTTTATGTACATAGGTTTGATATGATATATAATAAGGTATGGTACTACTTATGCTTATTTCTGGTAGGATATTTATATATTAAAACAAGGGTGTCACTAGTATGTAAGCAGTTAGTCATAGTATTTTTCTAACTATCTTGATACAGTTTTTATTACTTAGTGGTATTTCCAATCTAGAGATGTGGCATTCGAACATTAGAGTCAAGATTTTTATTTTTTATTTACAACATTTAATTGGAGAATTTATATTAATGGAGATGAAATATAACATTTCAAAATTTTCACAATTCATTTTCCTTGTCTAAAAAGCACATCTTTAAGGAAACTTAATATGCAGGTGATAAAAAACACACTAAAAATACTAAAATATAATACTTACATTAATTGTTAAATAACATTTTGTAATATAATCCTTATATTACACTATAAATATCAATTTATTAATGAGAAAATACCTATGCACTGAATAAATTATATCATCAGCTAATGCAATCAATACCAACATATGTTAATAGTTATAAGTGCATATACCTAAATAAACTACACATAACTTAAAACCTAATTGGTAAAGAAAAAAAGCTTAAGTGAACTAATATGATTGAGGTGACCTAATTGCCTAGTAATGGTGAAATTAACTTCATTTGGAGTGATTTGGTTCAGGTGTCAGGATTGTCTATTATTGCCAAAATGAACCTTAAGACTATCTGGTTGAGATGTCAAGGAAGACTTTGAGGGAAAAAGTGAAGGCTAAGATTTTGCACTTAGTTTCCTCCATTACTAATGCCTTGACACTTCTTCTCTTCCTTAACATCAAACTAAAACTAAAATGTCAACAATTATTCACACATAAACAATAATCTAATGGATTTAATCTAAAATGCAATGTGTTTTTATATTTAAAAGAAACTTAGATTCGTTTCTTTAAGTTTCTACATTATAAACGGAATTAAAAAAAGAGAAAGAAGAATATAGATAAGAGATGCATTAGGACTTGTCAATTAATTTTCTGCTTATTTACTCATTACATTATAAAATTACATGATTATCTTTATCACTATTATACCTAGTAAAAATAATGAATTGATACCATCTAACACTTGTAGCTACTACCTATAAAATATCTAATTAAGTCCTAATATTTATTGTAATGATTACTAAGATTTTCAGTTTATAGGGTTGAAAAGAAACATATTATTTGTATTTTAAAAAAAGGTATAGCTTGCCTCTCAATGTCTTAAAAAAAGTTTAAGAAGGCCTCTAAGTTATCTCTAGCACTAGTTCACCACTTATGTGTACAAAATAGAACAACTTTCCCTAAATAGAGTCACTCTATCATGTTTTTATTAGTTAAATACGATGACCCCGTTATTATAGAACACATGGTATGTTAGATAAGTTTAGATGTCAACCTAGCAACTGACGTATCGTATACCAATTACATTTGTTTTAAAGAATTTATTTATTAATTATTTAAAAATAAAAAAACACATGCTAATATGATTTCACACCCTAAATTGCTTTATCATCATTTGTATAAATCCTTAACTTTAACCAAACAAATACCTAATCTTAACCCATTAACGATGAAATCCTTCACAAAGTTACATTATTCTTGTTTGGATTCTTTCATGAAGTTACATTCTTAAAAGATTCCATCTTTAGTGAAATCCTAAAGAAGATTGACGATGATGTTCAAACTCTATCTTTTGGTTTTGGCTATAGTTTTAGTAATCTTTTAACCCAAGTTTTAATAGTGATTTCCTTAGTTTGATCATCTTTAAGGCTAGCCTACAAAACCTTTACTCTAAACTAAAATTATGGTCAAAAGATGATGACACCCTACTATTTGGTCAATATCACATACAATCCATAGGGTGATTGTTGAGCAAGTTATATATAATAAAACTCTCAATATCACAAGTATACAAATCATATCTTGTAGTATCAAAAGGTATCGTTGTCACGAGGACAATAGACACCTAAACAATTTGAATTGAACTTTTCCTAAGGTACTAAGAAATTTATTTGAAATAAAATAAATAAAACAAATTGAAACAAATAATAAAAAGAAACAAAGAAGAATTGATAAGTGAACTGCCAATAAATTTAAGGTTGATCAAAGTTAAAGACTTAGGAACTGTTCTATCCTTATTTTGTTTCCCTTAATCTTTTTAATTCAATTTTTATTTGATCCAAGATATCTTAAAGTTTTGATTACTCTCTCTCAAGATGTAATCAAATAACCCAAAATGAATTTGATAATTATAGATTTGTAATCTCTCAATTCATAAACTACTCCTAACTTATTCAACTAGGTTTGAAGCAATCCTATAAATAATTAATTTGACAATTAATATCACTTTTCAATTGTTCATAATATGATAATTATACATCTATTAAGTTACCAACTCTCGTTGCACACTTTAACTCTAATTACTTGACCCACTCTCTCAATTTATTATCAAGTAAACATTTATCACTTATTAAATAAGGTTCATAAAATAATTCAAATACAATCCCTAATAAGGATCTACAAACCCATAATTATGTTAAACATCTTAGAAATCCAAATAAACATCTAAGACATTGAAACAATTAAAGGAAAAAGAAGGAAAAACTAGTTTATTTTTTGAGCTAGAAATCTATAATTTCTCTAAAGCTCTTCTTGATGTCTCCTCTTGATCTTCTTTGATGTGTTGGTTGCTGCTTCTTTTTTGTGTTTTTCATGTTCTATTTAGCGCATTGTCATTCTAGGGTTATGTCTAGCATCTCCCCAGTTTGTTTGGTTCCAAAAATAGCTCTGAGCCCTCAAAACACAAAGAAAAGTGCGTAGTTAGCAAGGTTATAATCGTGCTCCTACTTTAGCCTCTTTATGACGATTGTGACACCTTTATGCTTCCTCCATCTTCTTCATTCTTCAATTTCCTAATTTCTAACACTTAAAAACATGTCAAAAACCTCTTGAAAAATAAAATTAAGATCCAATTCTTGCTTTAAACCAAACAAACACTTAAAATACATAGAAACATTAACAATAACACAATTCTAAGCCTATGCACATAATAATCATCTAAGAAATGCTTAAAAAACACACTTAAACACCTATAAATACTTAATATAATCTACACCTATGAACATCCCCAAACTTAAAAATTTGTTTTTCCTCAATCAAAACTAAAACCTACAAATATACAAAACACATAAAACATATACAAGCACACAATCATGCAACAATATAGCAATGGTACAATGGTATCCAATCTTATAGAATGAACTCAATCTCAAACATTAATCACTTAAAATGTGCCAATATATTAACTTATTCCTATCATGTTTTAGTGTTTTGATTTGAATATACATATCAATCAAAATATTAACACCCTATTCATACACCTATGACACTTATAAGCACGCATTTATTATTATTGATCAATAAAAAAACCACTAAGTAAGCTTTCAAGAAAATTCTTGCCATTGTTAAAATATCAGTAGGTTTACTTCTTATAACATCATTTTTTATATTTTATTTAATGATAACCTACTCTTTTGAAGTGAAAGCAAACAATTTGTCTTGAATGTCCCCCGGTTACTTAATTAGGTCATGTTGTTTATTTAGCTTAGTTAGAGTGTTATTCTAGCCTTTTGATGTGGAGACAAATATTTTTTTTCGTGAATGCCCTCAGTTATTCAGCTATATCATAACTAACAACTGGCTAACAACTTTTTTTTAACCTATTTTTTTATAAAGGGATAACGAAATAGTTATTTTTATTTATTTTGTTAGCCTGCCTTGTTTCTTCTTAGTCAACCATTCTCATAAAAGGGTACTAATAATGCTAACTAATTCAGTTGACTATAATTATAAATGTATAAAAACAAATTTCCTAAAGTGAAAGAATAGGTTTCATATCCTAATCAATATACATATTCATCCAAAAATACTTCAAACATAAAATTCACAAGTTACTATCCCTTCACAAATTAAATAACTAAGTTCAAAGCTAAACTAATTCTAGTCAATTCTTGCTATTGCCACATTCATATAATGCACACACATCATAATACAAATCTAATAAAAACTATACAATATAAATGAAAAATTCACACATAATTGATATGCAAATGCATATACATCCCCACACTTGAAAAACACAATTTTGTCAATATGGAAAACAAAACAATACAAATAAAGATAAATAAAAAAAAGAAAAGTTATAGCAAGAATACTTATAGTGTTTATATGGTGATAGTGTGGGCGATGGACTTTGGAGACACTCTATGTCATAAAATTCCAGAAATCCAATCCTACAAAAGAAACATAAAAAATATCTAAAATAAAATAAAATAAAAATCCTAATTCTTGAGTTGTTTCCTAAGTACCACTTCTTTTACATCATTAGTTTGATGTACTCTATGTTCTACCCTCAACCTAGGTCTATATAAGTGGTTTGGTGCCACCATTATCTCCACATGGCAATTTAGGAGTCTACAAATAAGCTACAGTTTCAAGATAATGAGAAGGACAAATTTGATGAGATTAAGAAAATCAATTAACTTTAGTAATTTCCTTTTTGGTAACAAATTACTATAAAATAGGGAATGTTGAAACTCTTTGAATCGTTTATCAAATTCAGCAAATTTTCCTTTACGAAGGTGAATTTTTCTTCTTCTTCCGTAATCACCCTGTCCCTCTTCTTCTTTCACTTATTGAGTAGAGACTTCTCTGTATTCTTTAAGCTCTATGTCCTTTGCCATATGTTCCTATTCCTCTTCTTCATCGGCTACTTGAACAGGGACTTTCTTGTATTCTTCAAGCTCTATGTCTATTGTCATCTATTCCTCTTCCCTTTCTTCATCTGCTTATTGAACAAAGGCTTTTTTAGCTTCTTCAAACACTATGCTCTCTATCCTTTGTTCTTATATTTCTTCTTAAATGGCAGCTTCATTCATGTCATTAATCTTTTTCTCCTAATCACTCTGAGACATTAATGGGATCCAATGGCATGCTATATCTGGTTCAGAGTCTTCGGCCAAATTAATATTCTCTTGGGAGACTTAATGGCTAGCTTCCCTGTTGTCAAGATCTTTCATTAAAGATTCAAATGAAACGTAATTGTTCATTACATCAACATAAGAGTTACTTCATGTTAAATTAACATTATGCTCCTAGAACATATTCCGAGGCCAGTTTCACAAACAATATGGATTCTCCCACATATAATCTAGTGCCCAACATTGAAAATTATGGTTTTTACCCCACAATTTTCATAACACAAGATGGATATCAGTTATGCTTTTATGTCACTTAGAAGAGTCCCTAATGTTCCTTGTTAATAATGCATTGACAGGTTAGTCCATTTGAACCTCGAAGTTATAAAGATTAGAGGAATGTTCTTTATGAATTGATCGATTTAGGCTTCCATACTCATCTTACTTTCCCTTTTATCCACCAAGTCTAAAGCAATCCTATAGATAATTGATTTCACAATTAAGATCTATCTTCAATTGTTCATTAATCTGATAATTATAGGTCTATTAAGTGACAACACTTGTTGCACACCTTAACACTAATTAGTTGACCCACTCTCTTAAATTATTATCAAGTATATATACAACAATTATCACAAACATTCATCAATGTATTAAATTTAAAAAGAAATAAGGTTCATAAAACAATTCAAGAACAATCCCTAATAGGGATATAGAAACCTATGATCATTTTAAGCATCTTAGAAATTGAAATAGACATTTAAGACGATGAAAGAATTAAAGGAAAAAAGAAGGTAAAACTAGCTTATGTCCTGACCTGGAAATCTAGAATTTCTCTAAAGCTCTTCTTGATGTCTCCTCTTGATCTTGTTTGACATGTTGGCTTCTGCTTCCTTTTTTTGTTTTTCATGTTATTTTATAGTGCATCAAGGTTTTAGGGTTTTCCCACTTTGTTTGGTTCCAAAAATAGCCCCCAACTATCAAAAAATGAAAAAACTCACGCTTAAAGAAACCTCGGTCATGATTGTGACCTTGGAGTCACAATCATGCTCCTGATTCAACCTCTTTGTTATGATTGTGCTCAATTATGCACAATTTTGACACCTTAAAGCTTCCTAAATCTTCTTCATTCTTCAATTTCTTAATTTCCAACACTCATAAACATATCAAACACCTTTTGAAACATAAAATTAAATTAAATAAACACTTAGAATGCATATAAACATTAACAATAACAAAATTCTAAGCCTATAAACATGATAATCATCTAAGAAATACTTAAAAAACACACTTAAATACTATAAAAACATAATATAGTTTACACCTATTAGTGACCAAGCTATTCTGGATAGCTTCTCTCTTTTGGGAACATTAGTCATGAAATTTTATAGTTGTGGTAACTTTAAGTTATGTCCTTTTAAAAGAACAAATTCATAGGGACCATAAACCTAAGTCTTTTTAGGCTTAGGGATTTGCAAGTTGTTGACTTGAGTAATAATAATCTCTTAATGACAATCCCTATTAATTTTTTCTAATAGTATAGGTCATTGAGAACTATTTTGATTGTTAGGAATAACCTTAAGCCTAATACTATCAGCAATTGATTTTTGTTCTTATTAGTTACTTAGGGAGCTACCATTTGAATTGATAAGGGGGTGGTAAAATCAAAGATAGAAGAAGAAGAATGCAAAATAATCAAAGAAATAGTAAGCAATCAAAGATAGAGTAAGAGGAAAAGGAATAAAGAATAATCGTAGAAATAAAGGCCAATGAAACACAAAGATAAGTGCTTGAGATTTAAGGATTTATTAGGTTAGGTTTAGAGATTTTTGTAGATGGTTTTAGGGTAATTTGGTGTGTGAAATCAGATTAACATTTACTTTTCAAAATAATTAATAAAATTCTTAAAAAATAAATTTAATTAGTATATTACGCATCAACTACCAAGTTGACCTCTAAGTTTATTTGGCACGCTTCATGTTCCACTATAATAGGAACGTTACATCTTACTAACAAAAACATGATGAAGTGACTCTTTTTGAAGCAGATTATCCTAGTATGTAAACATTATGGGGTAAATTGATGTCAGAAATAATGATAAGGGCTTTCTTAGAATTTTGTTAAAACTATTTTTAGTTTATTCCCTAATTTCAAGGCATTCTTCATCTTATACATATTCAGATGTGTATGATAAAGTCTATGGGATAAATATAAATTGCTAATGAAATTATTATGAGATCATAATTATAAGATTCATATTGCATTTATGTAGTATCCCTAAATTGTTCCTAGTTATTTAAGACTGGACAGACTAGCATATGTTATTTTTTTCTTATAAAGGAAGTACCTAATTTCATAGACCAAAATATGGAGATATTTAAACAAAGATGTGGGCACTTGTTAAAGAACAAGTCCACTAAACTAACTCCAATTGAGAAATTCATTTGAAACATTACTTCCACTTCTATAGAAATTCTAATTGTGATGATTGTATAGTGATCCTTTAACTTGAGATCTCCATAGTTATCTTGTCTAAGGATTGCTATATTTTGATATTATTTATGGTCTATTCTAGTCAATAATATCTCAGTCAGTAGTTATTGGATGTAATATGAACTATATAGAGGTAGTTGAGGAATCAATATAGGATTCATCTCCCTAAAGTAATTAGGAAGAATGCTCCATTTTTGTCTATTAGTATTGATTTAAAAAATCCTTGGACAAGGTGGAATGAAACTTTGTAAAATAGTTTACAAATGTATCCATTTTTCTTGATTAGTATTGATTCAAAAAATCCTTAGCTAAGGTGGAATGAAACTTTGTAAAATAGTTTACAAATGTAACTAATTGAATTAATAGCTAATGGTGGAGGACTAACATGAGTAGACTCAAATAGAGTAGGCATTAATTCTATAACATTGTATGATGAAAGAATTGAATTATATAGAAAAATCATACATTAAAAGGTTAGTCAAAACTACTTTGACATTTCTAAATATTTTGCTAGTTATGGTTGCTAGACGCTAACTTTAATCTATGGATATAAATTTTTAATTAGAGAATTAAAAATAAATCAAAGGAGTTTAATTAATCTAATCCTAAATATGATTTAGGGTTATAATTTATATCTATTGCCAATATATTTGGGAACTTAATGGATCTCATACAAAGAACATGTTGAAGAATCTGTTTGGGCATTGGAATGATGTATTCCGAAGTTAAATATGAGCTTGTTTGGTTTTTTGGATTAGATGTAATCCAATTCTAGATTAGCCCATAATTAAAAATAATTTAAAAGGCTTTTAATTCAAAATCAATTTCAAAATTAAGGTAATTATTTTTCTTAATTTGATTATGATTAATAATTATATTGATTCCAAATTTAATTTTAGAAAAGTAGTTTCTAAAATTAGAATTAGTTAGTTTCAATTAGATTAAAATTAATTAAGTAGACTCCTTAAAATTAAGAAAATGTTTTGTTAAGTAATTAAGAAAGGTGTTTCTTAATTAAATTTATTTGTTTCTATTTGATTGATATAAATTAAATTTATGGCTTTTAAAAGAATTATTATTCAATTTATTTGAATTTTTCTTTATTTATGAATAACAAGTTTCTTGATTCGTAAGCAAACGTATTTCTCTTGGTTAAATTATGAAAAGTGCTTTTATTAATTGATTATCAAAAAACGAACATTCTTAATATTTTTGAAAGTAATGTTCTAATTTATGAAGGAAAGACTTTCTAATTAATTAAGAAATTATTCTCTAAATAAATAATATAAAAGAATTTCTTAATTATTTAAGTGTTTTATTTCATTTTGAAATTAGTTCTCTTTAATATTAAAAAATATTTTTAATCAAGGAAAAGCAATTTCTAATTAGATTATAAATACTTTTCTAATTTCATTGGAAGTTCTTACTGGTTGAATTTTAAAAAGGAGTTTTTCTAAATTATATTGAGTAAAAGGCAAATTTTATTGAAAATTATTTTCAATTAAATTTTGTTAAAGGAGTCAAGAAAATTAGAAATAGTTTCTAATTGAATTTGATTGTTTTCAAATCAAATTAAATTTCTATTTGGAATGGGAATTCATTTATTTTGGAATAAATGAGTTTAATCAAATTATAAAGATCATATATATATATATATATATATATATATATACTGAGAATGTACATATAAGTACATATTGAGAATCTGCTTATTGCCTTCCATTATTTTAAGAATAAACCAGAGTTATATGTATTATAAGACTTGTTGAGCAAACTCAAGACAGCTTTAATATGAATATGGTTAATCTTATAATGGTTGGTCATACTTAACTAAATTTGTATTATTTGAATAAGCAAACTGATGATCACATGAATTTAGAAGCAGATCTAGGAATAACATATAAGATATGTTTTGATAGGGGTTGTTACCTAATGGATTTAGGGTTCACATAAGATGTGTGATAAAGTTATTATCTACCAAATTTAAGTTTAGTTAGTTTGTTAGTGATAGTAACC
The DNA here is from genome assembly GCA_025504915.1 of Erythroxylum reticulatum. Taxonomy (NCBI): domain Eukaryota; kingdom Viridiplantae; phylum Streptophyta; class Magnoliopsida; order Malpighiales; family Erythroxylaceae; genus Erythroxylum; species Erythroxylum reticulatum. The sequence goes on along the minus strand of JANSVA010000008.1, from coordinate 19,405,139 downwards.
AGTTACACAATTAAAGTTCTAATCTTATTTGGTAGTCATGAAGTATAACCAATACTTGCTTTTCTTACATTTGGATTTTGTTCTGAGAAGAATTTTCCTTATTTAGTATAACCAAAATCATTGCACATAGTTTATGTTTGAGAAGAGTTCTTAAAGTTAGAGAGAAAAGTTGTATGTCAATTATGCAATTTTGCTATTTATCACTATTGAGGATCTCGTAGTAAAGTTTTAGAGATATGTCAATATCATATAGATGAAAAAATGTACAAGTATTTTGAGTTGACTAATGTACAAGTAAGATGTATGTCAACATCATGATAGCAAGATGCAAGTGGTTGTATAGATTATAGCTAAAAGGTATAATACCTTAATAGAATTGTTCCACTCAATTTAACATACTAAAACCATAAACATGGGCATCAAGTAAAAGGCTTTGTTATAGTATGATAATAGTTTTCATAAGAAGAAAATGATTGTAGGGCCTTTCTATCTATATGTGATATAATAGAGATCATATGTATTTTTAATTCATACCTTTAAGTATTTAATAGTAAATTTAAATTTAATGTTACTACAATGTTCAAGTATGATAAGAATAAATTGTTGAGTAAAATTATTTTATCAAATTTTATATAAATAATTTATTTGTGTTGGATCAGAGGAGATTTATGCTTAACACAAGTGACAAGAATACAAAGTTGGATAATCAAGACTATCCTTTTATCAACATGATGAGAATCATAAAATTATATAGAAGGATATATGTATCCTTTTTATTATGAGTCGTATGAAAGTTGTAAAACTAGCTAAGTTGAAAAATAACTAAATCAATTTTTAATGAAAGAATGAGGATAGAATTAAATTGTTAAATCTTATACATAAGATATATTAGATGTGATAACGTTTCATAAAAGGATGATATTTGCATTTCATTATAATTACTAATGAATTCGTGCGATATATTTATATATACTAAATGAAATATTCATTTAAAATTTTGAAAAGTTTAAATTGCTTAAATATGAGTAGAAATTAACTATAAAGAATGTTGAAACACTTTGATGAGAATGATGTGGTGAGTTTAAAATTTATGGTTATCTATAGGGAATGAGATTCTCTAATGAATACCTTCACAAATAAATTCCATAAGAGTATGAATCTATGTAAGAAAGAAAATACATTATGAGATATTGTATGATGCAATATTATTTCTTTTACAGCTATGCCTAGTATAATAACTTATCTTTAGTAGTTCCAATTAAATCAATTAACAAGATTTCATATTAGATATGAAATGCTAAGACTTTGAAAGAGTCCAATTTAATGGTTTTGAGATACGATACTTACTTGAAGCATATATTATCCACTAAGTCTAGAACTAAATTAGATAATAGAAGGTTATGAGATATCCAAAATGGTTGGATATAATCTTACAGACCTATTAAACAAAAAGTTTGTTTCAATGAATACTTATAAGAGAATTGCTCTCAAGATAAGTAAGATAAGTAGTAGCAGTAAGATGAAACTTGAAAAGTTCAAATCTTATGACAATACATCCTATTAAAACTAGTGCCTTTGCTTATACATTAGATGTATGGTTGAAAGGATACGAGACGTTGAAATATTCAATTTAATGATGAATTCAAGGAGTTTGTTTTGGGAATAATTGCGAATTTATTATGTTTATAAAAAGGCTAGTGAGAGTATAGTTATCCTCTTTGGTGGGAGTATATAGGGATATATCGCTTATAGAGAAATTCATATTTTCAATTGTTGAAAAAATAATAGTCTAGAAACAACTTTTGTTAGATATGAAAATGTAACAATTTAATTTTGGAAATTAGATCTATAAAAATAGATATGGAAGTTGTTTGCCGATTCTAGTCCAAGTACATAGATAATATACTAAAGATCTTTAGTATCTGAGATATCTAATACTTGTGAAGTATTAAAGATATCAATCATTCTATGTATGAGTTAATATTTGAGTTTAAGATTATACAGATATTAGCTTTAGAAATAAATCTTGAGTAAGGTATATTTTACAAAAAACAATATTATTTTAAGATTGGAAAGGTTTTAATGTAGCAATGGTTGATAATTAAGCCATAATAATTCCTTTCATTATTCCTTTCATTATTTAGATAGTAATGTACCATTGAACATTAGAGTCATTGTGTATGTAAAAGGAGCTAAGGAGTCATAAAGATCCAAGGATGTATTTGGCCAATTTATTTTAATTATAAACATAATTAAGATAAAATTTGTTAGATTTAAGCAAGTGCTTACTATAGAGAATCTTGTAGAATTCTCTCACTAAACCACTATCCTAGTAGTAGCTTGATCGTCATTTAGAGATATGATGTAATATACTTAAATGATTGGCTTAGTACATATGGGAGATTGTTGGTTTAAGCCCTACATCTAATGGATTAGTTGTAGTTTAGCGACAAAATAAGATAAAGGCATTATTTATCTTATATATATTCAAATGAATATGATAAAGTCCATGGGATAAATATACATTAGAAATGAAATTATAATGAGATCATAATAATGAGATTCATATTATATTCATTTATTATCCCTAAATTGTTCCTATTCATTGTTCTATTGAGATTGGATATTAATAGAGCATAAAAGGACTAGTACACATTATGTTTTTCCTTATAAAAGAAGTGGTCAATCTCTCAGACTAAAGTATAAAGATACTTAAACAAATGAGTGAGTGCTTGTTAGATAATAAGTTTACTGAAACTGTAATATGAGAAATCCATTTGGAACATTACTTGTATGTCTATGGAAATTCTCTTTGTGATGATTGTATAAGTGATCATTTAACTTGAGATCTCCAAAGTTATCTTGTATAAAGATTGCTATATTTTGATATTACTTATAGCCTGTTCTAGTTAAGGATAACTCAATCGGTAGTCATTGGATGTAGCATGAACTACATGGAGGTAGTTGAATGATCAATATAGGATTCATCACCGTCAAGTAATTAGGGAGAGTTTACTATTGTTTTCGATTAATATTGATTCGAAAAATCATTAGCTAAGGTGGAATGTCAATTTGTAAAATAGTTTACAAATTCACTAATTTAATCAATAGCTAAAGGTGTATGATAAAATGATTAAATTATTAAAAAAATCATGCACAAAAGGTTAGTCAAAATTACTTTGACATTCCTAATATTTGAGTGGTCATAATGTATTGGTAGACATCAATATTGATCTATAGATATAAATTGTTTAATTAGAGAATTAAAGATAAATTAAAGGAGTTTAATTTATCTAATCATAAATATGATTTGAAGTTATACTTTATATTTATTGCCAATATATTTGGGGACCTAATGAGTCTCACATAAATATAGTATTTAAGAGACAAAAGATATTTTAATCAAATTAGACTTGACCGATGATTAAGTATAAGATATTTAATAAATAAGGATCAATATAAGATATTAGATTTTATTTGGGCATAATTGATATTTAATTCAAATTATTTGTAATTTTATTCAAAGTTTAACTAAAATTAGAATTTGATTTCAATTAAGTTAGTATAATATCTAAACTCTATTATAAATAGCTCAAGTTATCAGAGAGCTAGCATTCTTTGTCTAGCTATCTCTGTAATACTTACGAAGTTATCTTAACATATTTTATAGATGCCATCAAAGATTAGACACTTGTGTAACTATCGTGATTGAGATGAACCGATTTTAGAAACGATTCAAGAGATATGATAGGAAAATGATATTGTTTCAAAATAAGTTACGAATTAAAATTCATTTTTATTATGATTTAATTGTTAATAATTTTATAAAATTTAAGTGATTATAATTTTTAGGAAATTAAATATGAAAATTTGCATAATTAGACTGCCTAGATTGGATCCTAACCCAACTTTCCAACAAATAAGACGAACAAATTGCATCTTTTGAGTTTGTACTTACTGTCAAACTTGCAGTGGAAGCATCGAAGCATTGGTCCCAAGCCATAGTAAATCAAGCCGAATTGAACAGTCCAAAAAAGTGAAGCATTCTCCAATGTTGATCATCCTTGGAAATTGTGTTATGTGGACCAGGCATGGCCATCGTTTGTGATTATATCTCAAAGGACTTGGACAGATTTAGCACACTAGCCGTCAACTATCGCATTCGCGAATCGTTCCTGATCACATCATTCTAGTTGCAAAGATCTAAGCAGTTATGCCAGCAACTGGGATTCGTGAAACCATAGCGAAATGTCTTGCAGAAGTTGAACTGAGCTCCGTTGACGATCAGGAGAAAGCTCTGCAGACCTTGTATTCGGTCACCAAAGTTAGCCCTCAGAACAGAAACTTGCTTGCGCAGACGGAAAATGCCATTCCCTCAATTCTTAGGCTCACAAAAGCTTCATCTTCTTTCATCCAAATTCTCTCATTGTCTATCCTTTTCAACCTCTCGTTGAATCCTGATCTAAAGCCGTCTCTTTCAGAGAAGGGAATCATTTCTCATCTGAATTCAATCATTGTCTCACCACTATCATCACAGTCTCTTCGTTTGGCTTCCTCCTTGGTTTGCAGTTTGGCAATGCTTGATAAGAACAAAGCTAAGTTTGGTGTAGCAGGTACTGTTCAGGTGATCATCAAAGCTATAGCAGGACCACGAGGTCCTGCTGCCCATCACCTACTCAGCTCCTTAGCCGAGCTTATGCAGTTTCATGGGAATTGCACTTTGGCAGTCCGTTCAGGGGCTGTGGAGGTGCTCCTCAAAGTCGTCGTGAGCGCAGATGGAGACGATCTCGCCGGAATATCACTGGCAGTTTTGAGTCTTCTCGCAAGATTCAATGAAGGGTTGATTGCCATAACAAAAACTGAGCACATAGTGAGTTCTATGGTGGATGTGTTGAAAGGGACATGCATGTTGAGCAAGGAAGGAGCGGCAGACATCCTTGTTCGTTTGTTCGACGAAAGTGAGGGCTGCGTCAGAGATGCTTTGAGATTGCCGGATATTACAGTGATGTTAGCTGATCTTTCAGTGAGAGGATCGTCAAGGGCTCGAGAGAAAGCTGCATTGCTAATGAAGAAATTGATGGACGCTAACTATGGTTATGTTGATGGAGATGCCTTGTTTCTCAAATGGTAGAAGAATCTTCGATTAGACTTTCCTATAAATAAACTAGACTATGCAGAGATAAAAAGGCTTTTCATTTCATCAAGGAAAATATTAACACAGCTGGGACATACGATATATTTGCATCTTTTTTTATTGTTATTATGGTATTGGGAGAAGAAGAGAAAGGTGAGAAAATCATATATCACTCGTAAGAATCATAAAAAACTGTAATTATTTTATTAATAATTAAGGAGTCTATTGGTTCTACTTTTGTTTTTCTATTATTGTTTTTAATTTTAATTTTCTGCTTTTTGTTTCTGTTTTTCTAATGAGAAAACAAAAAAGTGTTTAATTGAAAATTTTAATATAAAAAATGAAAACAAAAATTTGTTTGGTTGAAGTTTGTAATGAAAAAATAAAAACAAAAACATGTTTAGTTTTATCATCTTGTTTCTTTTTTAAATTATACTCATATGTTAATTATTTTTAAAATCATATATTATGTTTTTAAGTTGATTAATTCTCATCATGGTTAGAAATAAAATATATGTATATTTATACAATTAAAGAATTTTGCACATTAATAGTATATAATAAAATTTCATAAATTAGAAAATTACATAAAGTCTTCTTGTATAGCTATGGTAACAAAACAAAACACATACGATGAGGCCAAAGTTGTGCATCAAACATGATTTAGCTTAGTTTCTTACACTTCTCTTTAAATTTTCCTAGTCAAAGAGAAACATACTACTTCAAATCGAACTGTGTCAACTAACATTATTACAATCCTTACTAACTCATAAATCATGTCCTTTTTCTTGGTACAATTCTCTAAGAATTACATGATCCATAAATCAGTATTTGGAAATCTGTAGAATTCTTTATTACAATTATGAATTTGGAACTCCATCATCGTCGTCGTTGTTATTGTCGGATCCCTGTTGAGTTAGATGAAGATGAATGTTTGGATAAGGTTGTAGGTGGATAATGTTGAGGGAGATGACGATGATCAGAAAATTGCAGCACCTTTAAGTGTTCCTCAACTTGGAAATATATACAATTGAAAGTTGAAGGATTTATTAGCTTCAATTAAGATGGCTCCTTTTCATTTGCAATTACTTAAGTTGTTTATAAAAAACCTTAGCAACTAGTTGGTTTAATATGTCAACAAACTGGAAGAGTGCAATTTAGAAACCTAAATTCACAAGTCCCTCCAAAATACCTTTATTAGATTGGCAACTCTCTCTTCCAACTTCTCAACCTCAGTTTGACCCATAGATGATCCATCTCAAATTATTTCGCCTAATTGAAGATGAACTCATCATATTAGCTAAAACTAACGGATTTCTACTTAAAGTTTAAGAAAAGACCATACAATCTTGGAAAAGACATCTTTTCCAGCTTATATAGACAGGTGTTATTATCCAAGTACATTAGAACTTCAAATTGACCCATTCAAACATCACAAGGATCCTCGCTATCTTCAAGTTTGGAGCAATATTACCAAAAGAGCTTCTGAGTAGACAAGAGACTAACTTCAATGTAAGCCTAGAGGGGCAGTAATTCATCTATAAGAGAAATGTTTTCAATTTCCATTCAATTTGGTCTATAGATTCAGTTTCACATGACATTACATTGAAATATTAAACAATTATAAAGTAACTCAAACATATACAAAAAGAAAGGTTTCAAATTCTAATCTCAAAATTGTACCACCAAATAAAAGCACCTAAATTCTCTAATAAAACTCCAAAATCAAATAGGGTTTTAAAAATCTTCACCTTATTGTTGGGAAATCAGGTTGGGATCTAATCCGAACCGCAGTGGAATAATCACGAAACTTTTTCGTGACTTTTGATTTCTCGAAAACCAAGATCTATTTAATTCTATAAAATCATTAACACGAATCAAAATAAAGCGAAAATTTAATTTGTACCTTATTCCGAAGCTTGATTTTTATCTTGATGCATCCCTCAAACCATTTCTGAAACCGATTCGTCTCAACCACCTTAGTCGCACAAGTATCTGGCCTCTAACGATATTCATAGAACAGGTTAAGAGAACTCTGTAGCTTTTAAAGAGAGGGTTAAGCATGAAGTGCTAGCTACATAGAGCTTAAGCCTATTTATAATAAGCTTAGGATGTTTTAGTAATT
>JANSVA010000008.1:19359039-19370379 GCA_025504915.1 Erythroxylum reticulatum | reverse complement strand
AGCATGGAGAACAACATATTTTAATACCAAACTCAAAATCATAGTGTAGAGAGAGATGAGACAAAAGTTACCTATACTTTAATGATATCTTCTAATCTTTTGAGAATTTCTTAAATCTAAGGATAGATTTGAGTTCCTTGACCCCAAATTAGCTTAGAACACCTTAGTTTAACTTGAAGAATCAAAAAGATGCTGGAATTTTCTGTATAGCCAAAACTCTCTTTTCTTCTTCTTTCTTTTAATTAAAACTAAGTGTTTTAATGTCCAAATAAAAGGGTTGCACGGCCACATCATGCAGAAGGGTCTAGAATTTGACTCTTCTTTGACCAAACATGGTGAATTTACCAAGTTGGCCTTAGTTATATGAAATTACCATTATACCCTCCAAACTTTTCCTAAATTTGCAATTAAATCCAAAATTTGGGAATCACCAAAACTTTTATTTTCATTTTGGTCCTTAGATTTTTGAAAATTATAATTAAGCTCTTTAACTTTATAAAATTACGAATTGGTCCTCTAAGAATTGAAAATTTACATTCAATTCCTTTAACTTTTGACAATTTGCAAATAAGCCCTTATCTGCATCAACTTTTCCAATTAAACTTTCTAAGTTCCCAATGAGTCTATAAATCATGTCTAATCACCTTTGAGTCATGAGAACTCATTTAATTTAACCATTATGGTTATATCTATCCAGTGGACTCAGTTCTATCCGCTTAAAAGCTCATATGTCAGAAATCTCCAAGATTCCGCATACCGATGAATTCTAAGTTCATGCAAGGGCATATAACATTATAAATCATTAACATATACATCCAAATGACTTAAATTCTCTTTGAAATCATATACAACCATACATATATATCAATATACAGTAGTATCTCCAAATACAGTACAACATAAAAGGACTCCAAAAGTCTGGTGTTACAGTGTCGGTGAAGAAATGAATATATATATTGATGTTTTGTTTCATATAAATGCTAAGTAATGGGTTAGGAGTCATTTTATGGATGATTGGTGTTTTAAGTGGTTATGAATATATATATATATGTAACGTGGATGAAGAATGGGTATACTCATATGTTGAGTAAGAATTATGAGTTATGCTAAACATGTTTTTTTAAAGATGGATTGGTTATGAAACGATGTTTTAATGAGAAGGCGAAGTTGATGAATATAGAGATGAGTATATGACCTAATTTTTGTTAATGGATAAGTGTAGAAATGAGAATGAAAGTGATTCAAGTATGTTCTGTTATTAGTGTTCATGATCAATCATGGACTATAATTTGTTTATGGATGATATTGAGTTGAAATGGAGTTAGAATAATGGGAAAATGATGAATAATTGAGCTATAAGTGATAGATTAAGCATTTGATGATAAGTGTGACAAGTAAAGAGTTAGAAATCTGGAAAAATGTAGCAGTAGTATGTTCACTAAATATGCTTATGTGTTTTAGGCATAACTTTTTCTCTAGTTATCCAAATTAGATCATTCTTAGTTTGCATTAAACTAAAGAGATATGGATACGTTGTTTATGAAGACATCAAATTTAAATTCTATTTTTAAGTCTCAAAATCTGACATGAAGTTTAAAAATTGGGTATGCTTCTGTGAAAGTTCATCGTGGTGAACTTACGAGATTTAATTAGGATTCCTCCTAGAAAAGTTCTCCGTGGCCAACTCTTGGCTTCGTTGTGGTGAACTTATGAAATTTTTGCGGGAATTCCCCTTGGGAGAGATTCGTCGTGGCCAAATTCACTTCGCCATGGTGAACTTGCCTATACCTTGAACATGCTTTGGTGTTTTGACAATATCTTGTTCTATAGTTATCCAAGTAGAATGATTTTTAATTTGGAGTAAACTAGAGACATAGGGCTAGAAATTGTTTTAATGAAATTGAGTTTTGATTCAACCCCTACGAATTTCAATTTCTGGATGGAATTAAGCACAGAATACTAATTTAGTATAAGAACAATCTAAAAATTTTTGGAGTATCACTTTCAGATTACTGAACCAAATTGAATGATTTTAGTGTCATTAGAAACTTAAGACAATGGGGAACATTTTTCTAAAAAAAAAATGTTATCAAATTTCTTCATTTACCTGATCAGAATGATTATGGAAAATTGACTTGAAGGTTTGGATTTTTGGAAGAGTTTGCATATTTTAGATTTTATCTTAGTAAATATGCTACGTTTGGGTTCTCAATATGTACTCCTATTGAATGAGATTTTTGCCAATGTTAAAGGGAATCAAGAAAGGCAAAAGGAGCAAGAAGAGAGGAACCTATAAGCAAGTTTTAAACAAAGAATCAAGGTAGGTTTTATGTTTATAATTGAGTAAATAAGTCATTAATGTTTCTTTCAAATAAATAAAATTTAATGTTTTCGACTACTTTATAAATGTGAATTTGCTACTCTTTAAATGCTTTAAGAAATTCTTATATGTTTGATATATGAATTGTGTTGATAATTTATGGAAAGAATGTGAAAACGGTCTTCGAAAAGATGTTATGTTTATGATATCATGTTTCAGAAATGCGTCATTAAGGGCAACACATTTACAAAATGTGAAATGCATGATTATATGGATTTGTAGTAGTCCGTTCTGTTATGTCATGTGCACTTTGACTTTATTAAAGGCTTCTCCCACCTACTCGCTAGTGGCACGGAGCTCCTTCTTGGACTCCCTCATGTTTACGACTACAGAAGACTATTATGTGGAATTGCGATATTACGTTCTATTTATGACTACACAAAACCATTATGTGGAATTTGTGTTAGTAAGTTCTATTTATGAACCTACCCAAACCATTTTTATTGTGATTATGTGTATCTTAAATATTCTTATCCATTCATAAATTACTCAAACATACAAAACAAAATACTTAAACATACTAAAAAAACTCAAATTAACCAAACCACAGTGAAACACTATACCTCCACAAGTTCGCAAATGGTGGGAGAAGAAACCTAGTTTCTGACGCACCACCAAATTCCTGCTAACGCTAACAACAACACACAACACCTTCACCGGAGAAGAAATTAGAAAATGCAAGAAAAGAAGAAAGAGGAAGTAGAGTCAACATTGGAGTGGCAGGAGGGACGCAAGAGTGTGTTTTAACTTAACTTTCACCCACAACCAAACGACGATGTATTAGTTTGGAGAGTTACCGATGAAATTTTTTGTCCCTACCATTCCGTTGGAAAAGTCCAAAATTTAACCTTTCTGCCACAAATTCTCGCGTTAATGGTCGACGACATTTTTCGGTCGCTAAATTATATTTTCCATCAACTTTTTCAATGAACAACAAAAACCGTCTCAAATTCCTTATTTTCTTGTAGTAATTTATCGACACACATCTTTACCGTCTCAAAATTCCATCGCAAATTGATTTCTCTCTTTATTTACCGATCGATATTTCTTCCGCTGTTAAACGAACTTTTTTCTTGTTAATATTACCGACGAGACTTCTGTTTCTGTCAGTAATTTGCAAGGGTCTAAATTTCGTCAGTATTTTTATATCGCTAATTTCAACTTTTCTTGTAGTGAAAAATACCGTCATTATCTTGAGGACTAATCCTCTAATTCGAGCTTAAAAATACATTAGATTTTTCTTGTATTCACACTATTGGCATTAGTTGTGTTCCTCGATGCATCTCCTCTCAGAGTTAGTAACTCATCTCAGGTATTCAATATATCCTCTTCCACTAATAACTAACACTAGGTTTGGCTCTGTTTTATCAAATGGGCTGGTCCTTTGGTTTGTGATTTCTAATCCATTTAATCTATAAGGAGGATGCATTAGGTTCATCTGGTGTAAATAAGAACTTTGCCCACATAGTTTTAATCTAAGAGCAGAGTTCTTCAAAGTTTAAATCTCCCTGTTCTTTTAGCAGACATATAGTTATCCATGCTACTGGATTCTTCCTATTCCTCATGCACAGCTGATCATAAAAAATTCTTATAGATTGCTTGCATTTTCTGCACTATTGTTTGTGGCAAAGGGAAGATAGCACACCAAAATCTTTCAATGCTAGATAAAGTGAACCTCACTAATTTATATATTCCAGCATAATGTAATTTTCTTGCAGGTCATTGCTAAAATCTTTTCACCATTTTATCAATAATGGTTGATAATCTTAAACTTGATGGAATTTATAATCAAGAGGCACTTACAAGTATTTTACAAATAAGGGATACCATAACTCAAAGGTGTTTTTTTTTAATTTAGTTCCAAACATTTTAAAATTTTCTATATAGCGATTAACTTTTTAAAACTTATTCAAAAGGTTATTTTTTATGGTATGATATGTCCACCAAATGTTAGATGGATATCCATTTATTAGCCATATTAGCAAAAATTAACATTTTGAATTGAATTGTTAAAGTTTTAAATGATTGGTCACTCAATTGAAACATTTAAAAACTTGAACACTATATTAAAAGTTACAAATAATGGTCCCAAATTTCAAATTCATACAGTACCTTTTGTTTAAGTTCATTGAATTTGACGCTTTTATTATTTAAAAGTGTATATCTTAATTAGAAAATGAGATTTTTTTTAAATATAAAATGAGAATATTTTAAACATAGATCTCATGTTAATGTCATTTTTCAGTTGGAGTGAACTTTACATAAATAAAGACTCAACCCTAGATGTAAGGCCATCTCTAATCATTACACCAAAAATTTGGTATAAAAGAGAATATTATAAGAATCTTTTTACAACCAAATTTGGTGTTATTCCAACTATTTTACACCAATTTTTTACACCAAATTATTTTGAAAGAATATACCACAATAATTTAGTTATTAACTAAAGTAATATATATTTATACAACTACAATAATTTAGTTATTAACTAAATTAATTTATATTTATACAATAATCTTTATTTATTTATTAAAAATTAAAATAAAATTATTATTCTTAATTAATTAATATATACTTTATATTAAATTAATATTATTTAAAAATATAATTAATATTATTGCAACAATAAATTAATAACGTACACAAGTATAAACTGATTAAAATTTCACATTTAACCTCTAATCATTTAATCTCGAGTATGATTGTAATTGTAATTTATTTTAGTCTGTTTGTAATTTTAATTTTTTAATTCAATGGTGTGATTTAAATTTATGCACTTTTTATTTCAAATTTATTTTTTATTCTTAACGTATTTTATTAATAAATTTATAACAGTTATAAATAAGAATTATAAATAAATATTAAAAATAAATTTAATATTATATTTAATATTAGTGTCATTTTAAATATTTCAATAAAATTTTAATAATTATATATTTTGTGTAAAATAATATATATTTTAAATTTAATTATTTAATAAATTATGTAAATAAATTAAATTGTAAAAATGACATAAAAAATATGGACAAAATTATCTTTTTATTGGTGTGTTATTATTTGTTAGACAAATTTGGCGTGAAAATTTGGTGTCTTATAGGTTTTATCGTCGGTGTCTTGGTTAGAGATGACTTGAGTGGCACATATGCGAATTTCAGAAAAACGGACGGACAAGAGATAGAAGACAAGAGGAAAGTGGGAAAAGCCGGTATGGTCTCTTGAAGTTCTCTTCCCGACACCGTAAAAGCTGAAACCCACTTGCCCCATATTCAAATATATTATTTCCATCAAAGGTTAGCTCACTGCTATTTTCATAATCTCCCATTTAACAGGTGTTGAGACTTGTATTTGCTCTCTGACATTAAATGGAATAAAGTGGATTTCTTTGTCTTCTCTTTTTTGACATTTTGGGAGGAACCTTCTTGTTTGCAGTAATGTTGTGGGTCCTTATAGTTGAACTGCTTTATCTGTGCACTATCCACAAAGAATAGGTTCTCCTTCTTCTGTGCTTTTTAGCTACATTTGTCTGTTTTCTTTTTTCTTTTTGGTGTGAAAGGACTCTCTTCTAAAGAGTTGATGCTTTTCTTCTATACTTCATACTTTTTCCCTATCCCCGCTTCTTTTCTTGTGGTGCCTTTTGCTTTCTAATAGTTTCATCAGAAGGTTGGGCAGTGTATAACAGGAACAAGCAAGAGCTGATGTGTGGACTGAGCGGCCTTTATTCCATTTTCATCTTCTATATGGCTATAAATGGAGTTTGTTTTGGTCATTGCAGGAACACATTCCCAATAGTTCTCAAGCATAGAAGTGTACCAATTGCAATTTTCTTGGTTAAAAACAGTCAGCTTCAATACCTATACTATGAGCTCTGGTGAGTCTCCGTAGCCATTTCATTCTCTCCTTGACGGATGCCTCAATTGCTTATTCACGATTGCTAAACTTTGTTTTCTTTGATTATGATATTTCATGCAGGTAGTAGAGGCAGTGTACAAACGTTTGAGTTTGGGAGAACGCACGTGGTTAGGCCTAGAGGAAATCACCAGGCAACTATTGTTTGGCTGCATGGTCTTGGCGATAAAGGTTCAAGGTATTCGGCTAGCTTTTGTTTCTGCTGATGCTGGCATTTGCCTTCCTGTGATTTACTTTCTCTTTCCTGTTCAAGTTGAGTTTCTGCACTCCTTATTTTAAAGCGACATTTGGATGTAATCATAGCAAAGGCTTGTAGAAATTGACGAGAAAAGAGAACAATCAAAGGAGCTAGCAGCTTCTGTAGCTTTATTTGCTTGGCAACCTGCCTGATAATTCTACCGTATAGGCATGGAAAAGGATTCCTGGTACTGAATAGAGGGTTGATATGAGGAATGCGTTTGACAATTCTTACCTCTTTTTGGATTGACACTTGATGACTATTTTCCTTCCTATCAAGATTAAGACTAGAAGTAATAATTATTCGCTTAAATACATGTTCACACATTGTCAATGATGTTTGATGAGATTCTGTTCTTTACTGTTCATCTGAGATATGCAGTGCAAGAGAACGGTATTCTTTTGTTTGTTAGGTTTCTCCTCTCATACTAAAGAGAGGAACCGTTGATCCCTTGTTTGGTTCAGATGTGAAATTGTGATCCATTAGAGTTCATGTTTCTCTTTAGAAGATTCTTGATATGGCTGATGAGATGGGAGACAGAAACTTACCCATTTAGTGTATTATAGCGCAATCACTTGTCATTTTTGCCCATGTACTTCTGTAATATAGTTCACATAATGGCATCTTATTCAAAATTCTGATATGTCAACACTTCCAAAGGCGGGCAACTTATTCTCTAACTTGATGCCTTTAGACAATTTATTTTCTGTAGTGTAGTAGTAAAGTATCGTGAATGCTTAGGTATTGAAGCTTGAAATATGACCAGGAAAAATCAATTTGGAATATTGGTAGTCATAAATTTAATTTAATCTGTGGCCTTGTACACAAATATGAGCACACCCTCAAATCGTCGTAGGGATTTTCGTAGATACTTATTATGGTTTCAAAATTCTGCAACTGATTCCATGGTGTCTTATTACCGGTCTTGTTTGTAGCTGGTCCCAGCTCTTGGAAACTCTTCCTCTTCCAAATGTAAGGACGATTGCACTTTAACTCAGTTCATAGGGTTATGTTGCAGACATACATGTAAACATGCTTCACTGATTGCAGAAAGAAACTGATTATATTGTTCATTGCAATCTGATGTGGCAGATTAAATGGATTTGCCCAACTGCCCCAATAAGGCCAGTAGCCATATTTGGTGGATTCCCAAGCACTGCTTGTAAGAACTCATTCGTTCAATCTTGTTTTCATGCTAACAAATCAACCCAACTCAGATTATAGTTGGCTGTATTGTTTATCATTCATGCTGTGCTTGATGAACGTAACAATTAAGAAATGATTCTTTTTCTTGTGAATAGGAAGGAAAGAAGATCACAGATTAAGATTTTTTTGATATTTGTGGCCGTTAATAACTTTATTCGAGTTTTTATCCATAATCTGCCAGCTAAATTTTAAAGTTGTTTAACCATACTTTGTTTTCTATGAAGTCTTAATATTTAGATTTACAATCCTATTTTCCTACTCAGTTCTTGCTTTCTCTTCCCCTCAACAAAATAGTAATGTCAGTATGTCGAGACTTATTTTGCTTGTAGCAACATTGATGTAGTTTGTATAACATGCCTCAGGGTTTGATGTTGGTGATTTATCAGATGATGCCCCTGATGATTTGGAAGGGCTGGATGCTTCAGCTGCACATGTAGCCAATCTGTTGTCGACTGAGCCTGATTGCAGTAAGTGACATCTGCAGCTCTTGAGACTCTTATTCTAGATCCATGGCTGCAAGTTACATGGATAGATAGTTCCATTTAGTTAAAATGCAGCATATTCACTTGAATGTTTGCATTTGGAATATTTTGGGATTCCGTTTGGAACTTGCAGATCCTCATTGTCTTTATGTCTCATTTAAGTCGGTGGATAAGGTCAAAGTCTTCTGTTTAGCCATTGCATATTCATTTCATCTCTTTTTCCAATTTATGTAATTTCTAAATTCATATGTTTTCATTTTTCTTTAAAAATTGTTATTGCTATGTCTTACAAATTGAGCCCAATGATTTTTCTGTAAATACTCCTTTTTTTTTCCTAATACAAATTGAATGAGCCGAACGAATCTATAAAAGAGTACCTTACAGCAGCTACCCCAATTTTAAGTATGATGCATCACACTATTTTGCCTTTATGAGAATAGAAACATCCCAACGAGTCAGTTCTATTCATCTCACATTCATTTCAAATGTAATATGACCTTATCATGCTATTTGCTAGTTTTAAAACATAGTCCTGAAAATTCTATTTAATAGGTTGTGAGAGCATGGCTTGTATTGTGTACAACTTGAATTTCACATCAGTTGCTTAGCAATTTAGTGAGTTTACTGCTCTGTCTTCAGGATGGATATATTGTCATAGGATTACCATTTAAGGCAACCCTCACCAAGGTTTTCTGTATAGTTGATTTCTTTTATAACTTACATCTATCTTGCAGTCAAACTTGGAGTGGGTGGTTTCAGTATGGGTGCTGCCTCTGCTCTTTACTCTGCTACATGCTCCATACGTTCAAAGTATGGAAATGGAAATGTGTACCCGGTCAACCTTAGTGCAATAGTTGGTCTAAGTGGTTGGCTTCCATGTTCTAGGTTGGCGTTCAAGTCTCAACATGTAACAGATAGCACCCTGGGCAGGCCATACAAGCCCTGAACATGAACTTCGTGCTCTGTAGGATTAGGCTATATGTTGAATAACGCATCCATTTTTTGGTAGGAATTTGAAGAATCGGTTGGAAGGAGCATATGAAGCTTCTGGGCGTGCGGCATCTTTGCCAGTTTTGCTCTGCCATGGCTTAGGTACGAAAAAGTGGTGAAGATTTAGTTACATACGCTTAAATGGTTCTCATCAAACATTCTGAACTACTAAACAAACATATGTGACAAAGAGAGAAATGTGACGTAGATTGAATTATTGTGTCCATATCTTGCACTCTCAGGGAATGACAATATTTCATTAGTTGTTTTACGTACTGGTTGGACGGATCTTTGTTCAATGCTTTTCAGTGGAAAATACAGGAGATTGAAATTCTTTCAAGTTCTTTTGGCCAATAGCTATGATCTATTTAAAGTACTTCAATGATGATTCTGCTTTACTTTGTTTTTTTTTTTATAATAGTTTTACTGTGAAATTGTTAGTTTTTATTTGTCTTCTTTTATGCAAGCATCAACCATCATTTTTAAGACCAAAGAGTTGGGATAGAGGCTATCTGCGGGGCCCAATAAATTGTCGAGGAATGTTTCTTGGCTAGACGCCTAAGAATAGTTCTCCTGTTGTCATATACACAATTCCTCACTCTTGATCGTCTGCTGAATGTTCATAAGTGGTAATTCCAGTAGTCCAACGTAGTTTCCCCCGGCCATCCATTTGTCCCTCTGTTTGATTGATCTTACAAACAAGACCATTGTGGCTGCTTTGCTCATAGTAACTCAGTAGTGGATTCCTTCAAATTTGCATCTAAACCATACCATTCATCTGAATAGATAACTTTTTTACCTTTCTGTATGACACTCAAGTGGTGGTCCATCTTGATATATTCTATTTTAGTAGATGTATATGTTGACAAGTACATCTTATTAAGATAAAACAAAGTTGATTTGTGCCATAAGGATTGCCTAATAATGTTTCTGAAACTAACCTTATAAACTGTTGATACCAACTATTGGATTGCTTCAAGTTTTACTCTTCTCCATTGAAAAATGAAGTGAAAACCGAATAACTGGTATATGTTACCCATACACCTTCTATGTTTCGGTAATATTGTCATAATCAAGCATAGTCAAATGTTTTCAATGTATCAAGATTTTAGAGATTGAGGTGTATGCTCTGGAAGTCTTACCTTACTTTTGGCCACAGGTGATGATGTTGCATACAAGCATGGAGAAAAATCAGCACAGATCTTAAATTCAGCTGGATTTCAAAATCTGACCTTTCGCACCTACGATAGGTATATATTTCTATTACAACAGGATTTTGGTTTGTCGTTTATAGTCATGAACTGTGTTATTAGCTACAAGATTCTAACAAATGCTTAATACTGCAATGCAGGTTAGGTCACTACACAATCCCTCAAGAGATGGATGAAGTTTGTAATTTTCTAACAACAACGTTGAGCCTTGATGGTTAATGTATAATGTGTAAGAGGGAAAATGTATATGATAAAGAACTCATTACAGTGGTGTCACATAAGGCACTCTAAAATAAACATATATTTGTAGCTACATGTTCAGGGCTCAGCCTATCTGAATTTGCCTCACTTTCATCAATAACATGTTGCATTCTCGTTGATATTTGCTGTTGACTTCATAGAAACTTGTAGAGCTTGGTCTGTGTTTCAAATGGTTTGGAAGGGCGCGGCTGCAGAGTATCTTGCAATCCGTTGTATTTTGTGAGACGTAATCCGTTGCTTGGTTTGCAATAATGGCATTACCCGCTACAGGACTTGCCCACCAACATCGTCTTTCGCTGTGGGTCGAACAATCCACTGTTTGAGCCGAACTTGAACGCCAACTTTAACTTTTTCTTTTTCTCCTAAGAGTGCCAACACCGAAATGCTTCCTTGTGGGGTTAGTTAATGTTAGTTTATACCCTACAGTCAATCGATTTAGTTATATTTTAGTAACAAATTATTTAAAGGCATTCTTTATCTTGTACGTGTTTAGATGTATATGATAAAGCACATGGTATAATTATACATTGCAAATGAAATTATAATGAGATTATAATTATGAGATTTATATCGCATTTATGTATTATTCCTAAATGTTCCTAGTCATTGTTCTATTAAGATTGGACATTAATAGAACGGAAAAGACTAGCACACGTTTTGTTTTTT
>JANSVA010000008.1:19335257-19358939 GCA_025504915.1 Erythroxylum reticulatum | reverse complement strand
ATTCTAATTAAAGTTTAATTGAAGTTAGTATTTAATTTCAATTAAATTACTAAATCGTCCAAAGCTTATTATAAATAAGCTTGAGCTCTATGGAGCTAGCACTTTATGCTTAACCCTCTCTGTAAAAGTTACAGAGTTCTCTCAACCTATTCTGTGGATACCGTTAAAGGACAAACACTTGTGCGGCTACGGTAGTTAAGACGAATCGGTTTCGGAAACGGTTCGAGGGATGCATCAAGATAAAGATCAAGTTTCGGAATAAGGTACGAATTAAATTTGTGCTTTATTTTGTTTCGTGTTAATCATTTATAGAATTAAATAGATCTTGGTTTTTGGGAAATCAAAAATCACGAAAAAGTTTTGTTATTATTCACTACGGTTGGATAGGATCCCGACCCAATTTCTTAACAGTTTAGACGGGTTCACCCGCGGTACCCTTATAGCTTCAATAATAATATCGCTTTCAGTATTCATAAGAAAATTGTACATTCTATTGAGAGGCTTAGGAACGTATTCAACGAAGAAAAGAAGAGGGTCTATTCTACATATATACCTGTATATATAAACTGTAAGTGTTTAAACTTGAAAAGTCATGCAAATTATAAGACTACACTGTCCTGCGAACGAAAGTTTTCACTGTTGGCCATTCTCTCTAAATTCCTTACCAACATCATTACTCTAAATATTTTCAGCTTGCTTTTTAACAAATTTTAACGAAATAATGCACTTCTTTTACTTCATTCTTCTTTAATTCAGCAACGTGTTCATTTTTTTGGTGTGCTTTCTTTAACGTTCCTCGTCCTTAAAGAATTCTTCAAATACCATTAGTGTTATCAAATACAACATATGTAGGTTTTAGTACTCTATATACTTTCCTAATTAATCAGTATCCTATGAAAATCACTAATATCAAATTAAATAAAAACAGTTAAGTAATTGGATAACCTCTTAATAATTGCTTGTTTATAATTCTTTCAGTTTTACTCCTTACTCAATTTCTAACTAATGACTCATTAGCTTTCAAATATACTCCCTGCTTTAGAATAGAGCTATCCATCTCTTCTTCTCCTTCTTGCATAATATAAGTCTTTGATGCTCTTACGTATTATTTCTTCCATAAAACGAGCAATTTTAGTATCAATCACCTCTATGTCGAAACAAGTGTCATTTTTATCTAGAGGATATATTATGACATTGGATATCTTTAAAATTACTCCCTCATGCTTTAACTTTTTGATTAGTTTTTCATCATACACATCTATAACATGTTAGCAGTAGTTTAAAAGGTCATTATAATATTATAGGAGTCTCTCCATCATCTTCTATATCTACAGTAACACAATTAATAGGAAAGATAAAATTGTTAACCTTAACTAAAAAATTCTCTCTAATTCCATTAGGACACTTAGTTGACCTATCTACTTATTGAATACTCATCATAGTTGGCTTAGTTTCACCCAATTCTAACTTCTTAAATATATTAAGTGACATCAAATTAATATTAGCTCCTATGTCTACTAGTGCCCTTCTGATTTATAAACTACTAATATTACAAGGAATAATAAAACTCATTAGATCTTTAATTTTTTAGATAGCTTATTTTATAAAATGGTAGAGCGATCCTCACTTAAATTAACCATTGAAAACTCATTGATTTTCTTCTTGTTATAAAGGAGATCCTTTAACAACTTATCATATCTTGACATATGTGAAATAGGTTCAACAAAAGAAATACTAATATTTAATTGTTATAAAAACTCTAAAATCTTACTAAATTGATCTTCCTTTTTTTTTTAATTTCTCAAGTTTGCTCGGCTATGGAAATGGCAATTTATACACTTTGAAAACTTTCTTCCTTGGCTCCTCCTTCTCTTTATCATACTCCTTCTCCTTATTGTCTTTCATAGCAACCCTTTCCATCTTTTCTCTCTTTTTCCTCAACTTTTAGCTCATTTCCACTCCTCAAAGTCATTATCTCACTTACTCCCTTAGGTTTGGCTCAATAATTTGCTTTTTAGAGACCAACTTAGCAAGATGTCCAATGTAATTTCTCAGGTTTTATATGGAAGCTTCTTGATTTAAAAGAGATACTTCGGTATTTTGAAAGCGGGTCTCAGATGCAGTGACTAATTTTATCATGAACTCCTTAAAGACTTGCTTCCTTTATTATTGTTTTTATTGCTAAAAATCAAATGGAGTCTTTTGCCTTTTTTTCCCCTTAATTATTCCAGGAGAAGCTTAGATTTTTTTCTCCACTTTGAATTATAAGTGTTACTATAGGAACTATTTTAGGGCCAGTGTCCCACAAAATGAACTTGCTTAATTGGTTATCTTATGCTATTAGGTACCTGACAAAACATGATTGGTATATACACCACCACAAATGTCATAACTTATCAATTATACCGATTGAGCTCCCAAACTCATACTATTAATCTTCTTGCTCAAAGCTCCCAACATGACCATTAATGTTGTCATCATATCAATATTATGAATACCACCTTATTTTGGGTTTATCCTTCATTCCCCCATCGGTAATTATTTATAGTTATATTCTTATTCAACTTTTGTAATTCCTTATGAGTTTTAAAATTGGTAATCCCACTTGCTGATCCATCAATTAACTAATTTGATGAATAAATCAACCCACTATAAAATATTTGCATTTACAAATCCAAATTAAGTACGTAATGTAGACACTTTCTTAATAACTCCTTCCATATCTCCCATGCATCATACAATGTCACACTCTCTAATTATTTAAAGGAAAATATGTTAATATTGAGATTTTTTGTTTATTCTATACGTAAATACTAAGTTAAAAACTTTTTGACTAGGTTATTCTAAGTGGTAATAGATAAAGATGGCAAGGATTTTAACCATAATTTGGCTCCATTCCTTAATTGGAAATGAAAGTCTTAATTGAATATCATTCTCTAAAGCTCTATAAATCTTAAATGTATCACATATATCTAAAAGGGTGGCAATATTGCATGTTCGGATAGTTATTCAAGAAGCCGTAAAATTATTAGCCTTCACTGTTAGCTTAGTCATACTATATTTTGTCTCTTGTAAGTATCAACCTAGCATAATCCACTACAATATGTTATCCTCCCCATCCTACCATTATGTTTGAGCTATAACTTAGGAAACTCTAGGTTTCTTTATTTCAAAGTAAATTCCTTTCAATTTTTGATCAAAATTAAGTAGTAATTCGAGGATACTCCTGATAATAACATATAGTACCTAAAATTTGAAATTTCTTAAACAAATATAAGATCAAGAAAAAATTTATAATAAATAATTAAAAAAGAAGAAATTTTGACTAGATTAAAAAAATAAAGTGTTTCTAATATTCTAGTCCTTATAAAATGCATCGAAAACTTGATGTATGTGATCAAACCAATACTAAAGATCAACTGGGCTAATGAACCTTTCATTCTTATAGTATAGTCTAGTAATATGAGTATTATTCCTATAAGGATCACAAGCAGTAGTAATAATTATCCTTTTATTGTTTCTGTTATACCTTACCCTTTCATCCACCTTTCAGATCCTAGTTCTTAGATGTCCTTCTCTATGATCCCATTTCTTTGCTTCATATTCTAGTCCATCCCCTTAGTTAAGACTTCTAGTCATCTCAACTTTACTTCCTTTCTTGTCAACATGCTTCTCCCTCTATATGTCTTTTCCCACCTTATGTTTACTCATTTTTAGTAACAATATTTTAAATTACCATTATAGGTCTTTCAGTTTAATTACTTTTGATAATTTTTAGACAATGCCACCTCAATATGCTCCTTTAAATCTCTCTTCTTGTGATTGTCTCCCCTTGCTTCTCATTACCTATGGCTTCCCCTCCAACAACTCCAGAAGGTACCAGACCTAGTGCCCCTCCCCTTTATGGCATCTATTGCCTATTTGCTTTACTTAACCATCATCCCTATCTCCTCATCCTATCAACTTCCTTTATAGCTACCTTTAAAGTGTTCCTTGCCTTTGAGAGGAAACCCAGAAAAAGTTAAAAACAAGTGGTGGGTGAATCTTCTTTATTCAAATTCACCTATTGTCCTCCATTGACAATTAAAAACTCTTCCATTATGGCACCCCACATTGAAGTTCTGAAGAAAGTTTCAAGAAATGGGATACTATATTGGTTGGATTCTTACTAGGCAAAAGAATTCCATTCCCACTTTTGCAAAGCTAGGCGCTTAACCAATGGAAACCTCTTAGTCTGAAGAACATAATTTTGATAAACTATAACTTATTTTTGTTTAAGTTCATCACTATAGGATTTGGCTCAGAAAGTTTTAGAGGAGGGCCCCTCCTACCTTAATGGAAAGCATATACACCTTTAAATGTGGCAACCAAATATGAGATTTGAGTTTATAAAGTAGAGTTGTATACCTATTTGGATAAATATACGTGATTTTCCTCTTAAATATTATACTGCATGTGACTTAAACCACTTGGCTAGTTACATTAGTTCTCTAGTCTATCTTGATTAGAAAATTACAACTTTCAAGTTTATTGGTTATATTTGTATTTTTGTAGTGATTGAGCTAGGGAAGGAACTTCTAGATGTTATCTCTTTACTTAAACTAGACCCTATTGACACTTTGTATGATTGGAGACTCTCACTAGCATAATAGGGTAAAACCCAATGATTTATAAGAAAGTTTTTCAAGAAAGGTGATGAAGCTCTTAGGAATTAAGGTTGATATGAAAGAGGGGACTACTAATCATGGGGGGGGGGGGGGTTTCCAACTCAAATAAATTGCAGAAGGAACCTAAATCTTATAAAGAAAATAAAATTTCTATAGCTAATGTCACAAACATTAATGAGACATTTGCCTCTAATTTTGTTAATTGTAAACTTACCATGGAAGTTAAAGAGATAAATGAAGGATCTAATTCTCAGTCTAGGAGGACTATGGAATCAAACTTGTTATGCCTCCCTTCCTCTCCACCAAAGGAAGAATTGCAATAGTAATCTAGAGGAAAAAAACTCAAGGAGAAATAGCAAGGCCAAAGGTTTTTCTTGCCTTGCCTGATGACTATCCTTATTTGGAATGTAATAGGGACTAACTACCCTAAAAACAACTTGTTAGAGACTAAACTGAAGAAGGAGAAATGCAGCAGCTCAACCTCATCCCCAAGAATTAGTGTGCAATTACTAACCATTAATGTCATTATTATGGAAGGATTTTGAATGCCTTTGATCCAGGCTCCATAGTGGCTTAAACAATTGCAATGTTAGACTAGGTACTACATATTTTTGTTAGGTTATAATCTGATAATTTCTAGGTTACTATTTCTGTTGCTACGACTTTAATTTCTCATTTCAAGGAATGCATTGTAAAATGACCTCAAATATTTTAAGGTGTATATGAATAAGCTTTGGCTCATTATTGGTGACTTTAACAATATCTTAAATAGCTCAGAGGCTAAAGAAAATATCCATTTAACGAATCTAAATGATAACTTTTTTTATTGTGTTAAAGCATTAGATAAGCAAATGCATAATTAAAACAATAAGAAAAAACAGGAGCTTTAATTAGTTAAGCTTGGATGATGAAGTTCCCTGAGTGCATATCAACTTTTTCTAATTCTGACTTGTCAGACCATTGTCTAATCCTAGTGAGAGATATAATTCTAGTCAGAATAAGGAAAGCCTTATTTGAGATTTTATATTTATCTTACAAATGATGGGGAATTTAAGGGGGATCTAATTAAAGGATCCTTATCTATTTCCTAGGGGACCAAGGCTTATATTTGTATGAGAAAGTTGGAGGTTGTCAAGTAGGAGCATAAATTCCTTAATCTTTATAGGGGCAATAACATTCAGTCCTTTATCTCTAAAGCTTTTAGCTTAGTAAAAGCTATACAAGAGGAAATTTATTTAAAACATCCTAAACTAGTCAATCAAGCAATTAATTCACTATTACAATATGAAAATGAATTAATGTCTACATTTCCCTTAGAAAGAAAAAACCTAGACTACACTATCTTAAGGAAGGAGCCAAAAGTACCTCATTCTTCCATAGAGCGATCTTAACAAAAGGAATGTTATAAAATAATATTAATCACCAAGGAAACTAGGGAAGTAATCCACTTCTATAATGACATATTAAAGGGTGCTTTTGACTACTTTTGAAAGAGGTTAGGCATGGTAGGCCCTTATAGTTCCTCAATCCCTCTCTTGAAGTCTTTCTTAGAGAATCATACCTCTAAAGTAGATGCATCCACTTATTCAACCATTATCCTCTAAAGATTTAAAAATGTGGTTTTTTAAATCTAAATCCATGAAAATCTCGAGGACTAGGTGGATTCAATAGGGCATTTTTTTGAATAAAATCTTATCCCTATAATAAGGATTATATGAATGATGTAGTATTATAATTCTTTGATATGGTACAATGTGAAGGAGTTAAACAAAACCTCCATTTTCCTTATTCATAGGTCTCCATATCCTAGCTACTTCAAAGACTATTGCCTCATGTCTTATTACAATATAATTGATAAAATTATTTTTAAGTTCACTAAATTAATGCTTAAACCAGTTCTACACTCAATGATTAGTGGTTCTTAAGGTGCATTTATTCAAGGTAGGTTGATTGCAGATAAATTTACTGTTAGCATAAGCTCCAAGGTATTATGGATGGAAAAATTCAAAGAAAGATTATGTGATGAAGATATACTTTAATAAAGCATTGCTTCCATAAGTTAGGTATTCATTAGACACCTAATAGAATCCCTAATTTTACTTAAGAAGTTTTGAGCAATAAGAAGTGGTTATTATATATTATAGGACCAAGGCTTTTAAGAAGGCAAAGACTTAAAACAAATAGATCCTCTGACCCTTGATATTATACATTGGTCAAATCAGCTGATATAATCCGCTATCCGCGAACTGCTAATAGAATAAGCTAATAGCTAATAGAATCTGTTGATTTCCAAATAAGGCCAAGATCTAGAATCTAGAACTTGGTAGGCTAGATGGGCCAGTTGTTGAAAGCTCTCGACTGCCTAGAAACACAAAGTAAAGAAGTGCAATCATCTCAACCTAAGGTATACCTAAGGTACATTACTGCAGATACCTTACAGAGTGATAAGAATCTTGAGAAACTTGAGAGAACTACTTAAGTAATTGCTTGTGAAGAAGAATTTAAGGAGGAGCTCGAACCAAAAAATGAAATATCATTTAGCTCAGAGGTAAATGCTGCGTCCCTTATTGTTGTTAATATTAACCTGTCACCTTTACATAACATATTGGAGGAATTAAATGAGGATGAAAAAGGTGAAGAGACATTTGAGATGTTCTTAAAGAGCGGGGACTCAGTAGAGGTCAAGATTTTGAAGATAAGGAAG
The DNA here is from genome assembly GCA_025504915.1 of Erythroxylum reticulatum. Taxonomy (NCBI): domain Eukaryota; kingdom Viridiplantae; phylum Streptophyta; class Magnoliopsida; order Malpighiales; family Erythroxylaceae; genus Erythroxylum; species Erythroxylum reticulatum. Next base: position 19,351,568 of record JANSVA010000008.1, on the reverse strand, counting down.
ATGCTGGAGGTGAAAGTTCATCAACTAAGGCCCTATCCTGAACAACCTTAAGTGGAGGAGTCTCAAACTGTGACACCCAAAGATCATAAATTTGTCATGTGATGAGGAGGATAAGAAGTTGAGCCAACGACACTAAATAAAGGCACGTCTTAGGAGGCCACCTAAGGGATGTTAATTTCTTTTCCTTTACATTTCTGTAATTGTTTCTTATATACTTTTGTGTTTTTAAATTTGTTTGATTTTAAGTGTTTTTAAGTTTTCAACAAAATGAGAGAGAGAATAAAATAAACAAACAAATAGGTTCTCATTTTTCTATTGCTTCTAGGGTTATATAGTCATAATTTAAGTGCGAATTGACTAGAAGAATCCATGACAACTTTAACATGTACTTTTCTCTTGTGATTGATCAATGTGCATTATATTTTAAAGAGTAGTGACTAGTGGTAGACATAAGCTAGTGAGATTTTGAGCCTTTATGGGCTGACATAACCATATCAGTCTCATTGTCTTTTGTTTATATGTAACCTTCATGATATTTACATCTTGACTTTGTTTTGATTTTCTATTCAATACCACATTTTTATCACTTGCATAAATATGGAAATGAAATAGGCATTCTTTGTTTCATAAGCTACATAAACCAAATAGCCTACCCATTTATATGATTGTCCTTTTGATAAGCCTTGTCGAGCTTTACATTTATAGCCCTCAAATACCACAAGTTCACGGGTTGTGAATTGTAATAATTAAAGGGTCGATCCTACGAGGAGGGTGAACTAATCTAATTCTAGGGTGTCTAAGGCTCATAGAGATAATAAAGTGAAATTAAAAATGAAACAAGAATATAAACACAAGAATTTTATTGTAGGAATTTGACTTAAGAAATTAACACAAAAAAAGAATTGAAATTGAGCAACACAAAACGTCACTATGAAAATTAGTTAAGAGAAATTACCAAGTTATGAGAGAGGGGATTCTACCTATCATTAATGCTAACCTAGAAAATGATGTGTTATTGGGGTGTCAATTCTAGACTATCGTAGGGGGAATTACTCTCTCTCGAGTTTTAATCCCGTGCCCTAAATCATTAACCCTAATTAAATTATATAATTTGTAATCTCTCAATTAACAAAAGACTCATAACTAAAATTAGATCAGAAACTCTCTACTAAACTACCGAGTCTCACACAGGATCTCTTTCTGTACAAAAACTAATATGAGTAACTATGTGGTCTATTAGATCACCTAACTCTTATTAACCCAATTCAATCATTTTTATATGGCTCACCCTCTCAGTTTGTTACCAAAAAATGTAAAAATCGAAGTTAATCACAACACCCAATCAATAAAACACAAAATTGACTATATTAACATTAAATCAAAGTAAAATCTTGAAGGAAGAGTTATAACATCGTCCAATTCAAAACCCATCATCATACAATCCATTTCAATCATATACATTAAATGAATAAAAAATGAAATGGAAAAAAAATAAAATCTGGATCAGAAAATGCAAGAAGGAAGCTATGTTGGGAGACCATCTAATCTAGGAAGCAGCAGTGTCGGGACCCCCTTCTTCTCTCGCTTAAACTTTCCAAAAGTGGGAGAATGTAGAAGCTCCATTAGGGTTACAACCTTAAGTCTTATATAGTATTTCCAATTAGGGTAACCCTAGGGTCTTTTCTGGGTCCGAAAGGTTTGAAAAATCCTTTGAAAACTCAAGTCACAACTATTGTCTGCATATATGTCGCATAGGCCACAATCATAGTAGAGAGTTTTTACTTTTGTCATGATTGTGGCCCATAACGACACGATTGTGGCCCATAACGACAGGATTATGGCTCCCTACACTAGCTTCTATCATGAGCATGGCCCATAATGACATGATCGTGGCTCATTACACTGGCTTTTGTCACTATCGTGGCATATTTACCATGATCGTGGCTCTTTGCTCTTCCTTCTGTCACAATCGTAGCATATTTGCAATGATCGTGGACTTGGGTTATTTCCTGAGTCTTCTCTGAATCTCCTCCAGTTACCCTAAAACATAAACAAACACATTAAGGCACTTCATAAATATAAAATTGAAGCTCAACATCAAGTTCTAACCTACAAAACACTTAAAACACAAATATTTACTAACTAATACAATTCTAACCTAAACATGCATTAAACAATCAAATTAACAACTAAACACACACTAAACTACCCTTAAACACATGATACAATTTACACCTATCAACAACCCCACATTTAAACGTTTGCTTGTCCTCAAGAAAAAAAAAAACATCAACAACCAAAAGACAAAGCACACAAATGTAATAATGAGGTAATGGTATTAGACTTAACGAAATGAATTTAACTTCAAACATAATCCCTTAAGTTGTTCTAACTTATTCACTTGCAAAATCCACGTCTAAGTACTCGGGACTAAATATAGATATTAATTAAGACCTAGATGTCAAGTTTACTCACCCTATCATTTGTACACACACATTGATAAGTATTTGTTAAATCAAACTTATAACTATTCCTAAGTAAGTTTTCATGAAAAGTCAAGCTACTCACAAGTTTGGTACGTTTTTATTTGATAAACATTCTTTTTGATATTTTTTACGGACATAAACTTAGCCTTTTTATACGGAAGCAAACATTTGTGATGAATGTCAATTCGATTACTCAATTAGGCCATGTTTTTAATAGATAGCTTCGTTAGAATGTCATTATATCCTTTTGACACAGAACCAAACATTTGTGATGAATGTCGATCTAATTAGTCAGCTACATCACATTCTCAATTGGTTACTAGTCCTATTTAAAGTCTGAAGGCCATTGGAATAGTTATTTAATTAAAATTTATACTTCCTTTTAAAAAACACAAATTTATGACATTACCTACCTTATTGTTTTTACTAGTCATTCTTATGAAAATATACTAGCAATGTTACTTATTCGATTAGCTTAAAATTATAAATGAATGTGACAACTTCCTAGTGTGAATAAACTAACATCGTATCCTAATTAAGCTACATATTTAGCTAAAGTAAACTAGGTCACTAATTCTGCAAGCTAATAAATTTTTGCAACCTAAAAGACTATGTCTAAGGCTAAATCTATCCCTTTAAGTCCTAGCCATTGACACATTCATACGAATCACATCCTGCAAACCTAAACAAACTATCATACAATATACAAAATTCACACTCAAAGTAAAAGTACACAACCCTTCCCACACTTAAATAACTCATTATCCTTAATGTGAGAAGAACACAAAACACATATAAAGGGGGAAATAAGAACCACAATGTGCAAAAAACATAAGAAGAGATTACTAACAAAAATGAAAAGAAAAGGGTTAAAACACGAAACCATTTATGTGACTGAGGTAGTGATGGTGTTGAAGATGGAAAACTAATGCATTTGACATCGAGTTGGGTTCCTTTTCTTACAATTGATTCAAAGAGAATAAGAGAGCTAGCAATCCAACCATTCCACATCACTGAAAACTTAATTTGGAATTTCAAACAAACCTACCCACACAACAATTTAAATCTAACTACGAAACGTGCTAAGTTATGGTCAATAACTTGACCTTCATCCTTTAAAACTCATCCAGGATCAATTATGAGTGGCTTACTTCCACCCATGATGCATAATTTCAATATTTTAGCTTGTAAGTAAGCTACAACTTGCAAAATAATCAGAAAGACAATATTGATAAAGAAGAGAAAACCAATTAATTTCAATAATGTCCTTTGAACTAAAAAAATTGTCAATAAAATAGAGAATAATGAAACTCCCTGAATCTTCTATTAAGTCTAGAAGTTTGCTTGGTAAAAGGGTGAGATGTTCTTGTTCTTCCTTAGTCACCCCTTTCCTTCTTTTACTTCATGAATAGATTCTTTCATAGCTTTTTTAAACTCGACGTCCATTGTCATATGTTCTTCTTCTTTTTGCTCTTTTAAAGATTCAAATATATCAATTCTCCTGAATGAGTCACTCTCCTTCGAATTCTGTAATACATCATTAATGTTAAATGTCACTTGGTCATTACTAATCTGAAGGGTATTGTTCTCTTCATAGACATGTACTAAATCTTTTTCGATGTTTAAGCATGGTAAACCAAGATCTGGCAGATAATATAGGGGGTTTTCATCCTTTTCTTCATCCTCTTTCTTCATTTCTTGGTCTTATACAGAGTGGGTTTTTAGTTGATCTATATTTTGGTTCTCCTATCTCTTTCTTGCTCCTAAGTGTGTGAACCTCACATTGCTCTTTTAAATTTAGTTTCATGTTGTGTAGATATTTTTCCACACTTTGCTTACAAAATTCCTTGGGAAGTTGTCCCATTCAAACCTCTAGGTTGTGAATAAAAGAGGCATGATCTTCCATTACTTACTTTCTCTTTCAATCTCTTATGGGCATCTTCCATGTTCATGAGCTTATCCATGATCTGATCCAAATTTAAATCCCATGAACTGGATTCATCTGGCTAAAATCTTGATAGGTCTTGATGTCCCAAATGAGTGCTTATATTGTTGGACCAAAATAAATTTGTATGGTTTTGCCACCCTAAATTGTATATGTTCCAATAAGAATGATGATTTCCCTAATTAAATTGTTCCTCATTGAAGTCCGGAAGGGTCCTTTAATTCCTATAATATATTTCCTCTATCATTTAACCTTTTGGACTCCTCATAGTTGCCTAATGATGTCCAAATTGATGTGTCGTCTACCTTTATGCCTAAACTTTGGTCATTCTTCTTTTAATATCTAATCCTTGGATTAAAAGAATTAGACTAATCTTACACCTTCCCAATAATGGTGCCAAAAACTTGAATGTGTTCGTCAAGCTTTACAATCATAGCCCTCAAATCCCACAAGTGCACAGTTTGTGAATTGTAGTAATTGAAGTGTCGATCCCACGAAGAGGGTGAACTAATCTTATTCTAGGGTGTCTAAGGCTAAGAGAAATAATAAGGTGAAATTAAAAATGAAACAAGGAAATAAACATAGGAATTTAATTACAAGAATTCAACTCAAGAAATTAACACAAAATAAGAATTGAAATTGAGCAACGTAAGAGGTCACTACGGAAATTAGTCAAGAGAAATTACCAAGTTATGAGAGAGAGGATTCTACCTATCATTAATGCTAACCCAGCCAATTATGTGTTATCAGGGTGCCAGTTCTAGACTATTGTAAAGGGAATTACTCTCTCTCGAGTTATAATCCCGCGCTCTAACTCATTAACCCTAATTAAATTATAAAATTTACAATCTCTCAACTAAAAAATGACCCATAATTAAAATTAGATTGGAAGCTCTCTACTAAACTATTGGGTCTCACACGAGATCTCTTTCTGCATAAAAACTGATATGATTAATTATGTGGTCTATTGAATTGTCTGACTCTCACTAACCTAATCTAATCATTTTTATATGGCTCACCCTCTTAGTTTATTACCGAAATATACAAAAATGAAAGTTTATCACAACACCCAATTAATCAAACTCAAAATTGACTATATTAATATTAAATCAAAGTAAAATCCCAAAGAAAGAGATAGAACATCATCAACAATCCAAAACCCATCATTGTACAATCCATTTCAGTCTTATACATTAAATGAACAAAAATGAAATGGAGAGAAAATAGAACTTAGATCGAACAATCTAGGAAGGAAGCTGCGTTAAGAGATCATCTAATCTGGGAAACAATAGCATCAGGAGCAGCTTCTTTTTCCTCTTCTTCTTCTCTCACTGTCTTCTTTTCTCTATCTCTTGAACTTTCCAAAAGTGGCAGAATGTAGAAGCTCCCTTAGGGTTACATCCTTAAGTCTTATATAGTATTTACAATTAGGGTAACGCTAGGGTCTTTTTTGATTATGAAAGGTTTGAAAAATCCCTCAAAATCTCAAGTCGGGACTACTGTTCTCATTCGTGTCGCATAGGCCATGATCGTGGCCCTTAATGGCACGATCGTGATATGGAGTTTTTGCTTCTATCACTATCATGGCTCCTTGCACTATCTTCTATCATGATCGTGGCATATTCCCCACAATTGTGGCTCCTTGCTCTTGCTTCTGTCATGATCATGACCTGGGTTATTTCTTCTGTCTTCTCCAAATCTCATCCAATTGCCCTGAAATAGGAACAAACACATCAAGGCACCTCATAAACATAAAATTAAAGCTCATCATCATGTTCTAACCCAAAAAACACTTAAAACATAAATATTTACTAACTATCACAATTTTAACTGAAATACACACTACACAATCAAATTAACAACTAAACACACACTAAACTGCCCACAAACACACGATGCAATCTACACCTATCAGTTATTAACCTTTCCTTTTGTATTAACCACATTACATGCTATTAAACTTAACCAAATGTCCTATCTAAGTGATAAAACTAGTGGAGCATTGTTAATTGTTGATGATTGTGGATGTACAAAAGTCTAAGTGTGGGGGTGTTCATATATGTGGGTTGGTTATATTTTTCAGAATGCTATTTTATAAATTCCATTCTTGGTGTAGCTTTTTTCATTTTTTATATGAAAAGAAAAAGAGAAAAAGAGAAGAAAAAAGAAAAAGGAAAAAGAACAATAAAAGAAAAAGTTTAAATAAAAGTATCTAGGAGGAAAGGTAGTTGTTTTCCAAAGTTATTTGAAAATTAATGTCTCCTCCTAAAGTTGTAGTGAATGGGTAAGTTGAATATGATACATATAAGGTAAATGTGGTTTTGAAAGATCATTCCGTGTAGTTTCAATGTATTGTCATCAATTGTATAGGTGATTCTTTCTAGTTAGTTATGCTTCATATGGGTTATGGTGTGAGAGCTTGAATTTAAGCTAGAAAACATAATTTTTGCATTCATCATAAGTGATGTATACAATTATGAGTGAATGTTAGTTTTTGCACTTGATGTTATGTTGCGTGTTTTTCTTATTGCACTAGCTTTGATGACTTTTATGCTATTTTACCCAAATACATCTCACCTTACTCTTGCCCACATTACATCTTTGAAAAGTCCTTTAATTCATGATTATACATGTGAGCCTTAGTGGTAGAGAAATGAAATGATTTGTAAAGTTGTGGAATGTTATGATCATGAATGATATTTAAGTGTACCTATGAATCTATCTTATTTAAACGCATTTTCTAAGTCTACCTCTAGATTGCTTAGTTTTTTAAAGGTGATGAATGTTCATTAATCATAAGTAGAAGCTTTGAATGTTGAATTCTTGCTATGTTTTTTGAAAGTTGTTTCGTCTTTACTTATGACTATATATTCTTAGGAAATACAGGAAATGAGTAAGTATTTTTCGGTCTATGATTTTGATTATGATGTTTTACCCGAGGATGGTAAAAAGCTAAGTGTGGGGGAAATTGATATGTGCTTAATTGATTATACATTTCTTCCAAAACACTTAGTGACTAATGTTATGAAATGCTTAAGACATTCACTTTAGTTTATATTTGGAAGCGAAAGAGCTAAAGTGAGTTGAAAGCATTATATTTAATCCATTTTCCAAAGATTTATACTCAGTTATCTTCATGGAGTAAGAATGAGATGGATTAGAGCAAGAAAAGATAAGAAAATACAAAAAATGAAGAGTGTAGAACATATCTCAGGACCATACATAGAAGTGATATGGGCATGAGATATATCTTTCACTCCTATAACACATCTCTCATACCCATGTAAGGTGTCTTACAACTATAAGACATTTCTTACCCTTATGATAAATGGACACCTATCCATTTTAACCCTACTTTTTAGTATAAAACAATAAAATGTGAAGACAAACATACGTTTTAGCTTGGGAAAAATCTAGAGAGCAGCGGACAGATATAATTCTTCACCATTTTCTCATCGATTTTTAACACGAATGGAGGCTATGAAAGCTGATTCTTGGAGATTGATAGAGAAGAGAGAAGGTTAACATCCCAACAAAATCGACATCTATGATGCAAGGTTAAGCTTATCTTATCTTTGCTTAATGATGGATCTCTCTCTCGGAATTGTTTACATTATCCTTTGTTTAATCAATTTGGGTATTCATGTATGGATAATCATATTCTCATTATCGTTAGATTGTATACATTGTTAAACCATTGCTAGAATCATTAATATAATTCGTAATTGTTGTATTTGGATTTGCGTGTAGCAATTAATGATTTTTAATCATTAGGGAAAACGTAGCCTAGGTTAAATGACTTGAGCTTGTATGTTTATTGCTTAGATTGGTCCCTTTTCATTTCTTAATGCCTCTGCCCAATTAAATATAGAGACCGTATATGAAGTTATTGGTTGATTAGGTTAACTAATGAGCGTCTCTTAATTAAACATGATTTAAGGGAAAACTGGGATTAGCAGAGCATATTGTTAGTCCACAATCAATAGTTCTAGGAGAGGTGTGAAAGCATTACAACAATGAAAGATGTTTAATCATATGTAAGTCAATATTGATATGAGAATTAGGTTTCAAATACATTCATCAATTTTATCATTTTCGATTGTTTCCTATAATTTGTTTTTGCTAGTTTAACCCAAAACCCACCATTTTATTTCCTTTGCATCAATTGTTTTCATAACGAGAATTAACCAAACATTCCCTATGGATATGATCCCAACTCATCACATGTCCAAGTTTTTTTAGTGTACAGAGTTAGGTAAATTTTGCAATGCACTCGACATGCACTGTCATTGTTAATAACAAGATAGATATAAACAAAAGATAGGAATTGCCATATTCTAATAATCAATAATATAATTGCATGATAAAAGGTTAATAATTAAATATGCTTAGGGAAATTCACTATCCAAACACTATTTTTGATATTGATTTTTCTTAGTATTTTCCTAGCTTTGGATTTAGTATTATTTTCATTCTTACTTTGTTTTTTAGTTTAATTTTTATTTAAAATCCAAAATTTGATTAATAGGTTAGATAATAGAAAAAGGGTAATTACTATTACTTACAGTTTTCATGGAATCGACTTGTACTTACTTATACTAGCTACAACTATGCTATGTAGTTGCAGTATTTTTAATATTAATAAAATATATCGATCATCTATTTTAAAACAGAAGGGACATATAAGCGAGAAAGAATAAATAAAATTTAGTAAATAATAATCAAAAGAAAATAAAATGAAACAAATACCTCGTCTAATTAATTTGTAAATTGATCAATAATATTACCTTGTACCTAGTAGTTGTATAAAATCTTGATGAGTTTTTTATTTCAAGCATATAATATAGTTGTAGCTAGAACTAGAAAATACAAGTTGATCCTAAAAAGACTATTGGTTAAATGCCAACTATTTATAAACTTAATAAGCTAGGCCATCGAAGATTAATTGAAGAAGAAAAGAAAATAATAAATATAAACGCTAAAAAAATTGATCAAGAAAATCAATATATGAATAAATTAGATTTAGTTAAGGTTTTATATAGGACTTTACATTATTCAATTTCACTTTGATCTAATGAATATTTCTAGTTTTATATACTAATAAGAATTCCTATATGACATTTGTATTCTCTCGTGATACATATAAATCCCACTTTTATATTAGCTGATTGAAAGTCCTTCTATTAAGATAACCTAAGAATGCATTGACTTGACACGTAAATTCTCTTAAGAGGAAGATCTTATGGCTTTCTCTTGAATAACTCACACTTAACCCTCTTTATCTATGACATGATCTAGTTATACGTCTCATCTTTTGAATCTCGATCCATAAATCAAATAATCAAATCTTCCACTTCCATTCATTCAATTTAATTAGTTATAAAAATATGGATAAATTTCAAGAAAAATACAAATTCATTAAATCAAAGAATCAATGAAAGATATAAATCCTGTGGTCCATCCCATTGAAACCTATATCCTAATTAGTTTATAACTAAATGAGAAATAACAACTAAAACATAAGAAACAAAATAATAAAAAGTGGTCATTATCATGATTCTTGAATCTTTGATTGGTCTTTATTGAATTCATGTCTATCTTCTAAGGTTTACTTATTCATGACAAATAACTAATATAGAATCACTTTCAAATGCTTCCCAAAGTTTTTACAACTCCTCAATAGAAAAAGATATCTCTTTATTTTTCCTTCTCTCTTCTTTTTATCTAAAACATAATATTTAATAATCCATACGATCCGAGGTTGATAATGTTCTAAAAGTAAACCCTAAGAAGCCAAATACATTTGGGTGCATAAAGTAAAGTAAATTACTTGTTGACCTAAGCAAGTTTCTAATACATATTTTATTAATAAAAAATATTGGTGTTAATATTTTTATGGTACAAGAAAGTATTACATCATCAATAAAGAGAAATGGAAGATAAAATAATTTAAGAAAACAATTTGAGCTAAGGTGTCCTAAAAAAGTTAATATAGTAAAATGGAGTATTAAATTAAATGTAAGAGAGCCTCAAGTGAAATTGATAAGTTTCAAGGAATATGAAGTTAAAAACTAATCAAGTGAGTAGTAGAGAAAATTAATTAATTAATTAATTCAAACTTAACAGCACAACAACAACAACACCTAGTAAAAATCTCGCTGACACATAGGGTTTGGACAGTTACAGTGGTATACATCTTTAACCCTAAACCATCCAAAATCAATCAACTATAAATTATATATAACTTTATTTTGGTAATTTAATTGTTTGAGGACTCAAAATTATATGAACATTTTATTTTATAACAATGCATATATTGTTCAAATTTTAATGGTAAATTTGGTTAAAGTTTAATGGAAACCATATCAGTAAGCAAATCAAACTTTTAGGGAACGGTTGGATGCACAACCATGCACCCAACTGTGCATCTTCCTAGAATCCTAGTTTTTATATAAAGTGACATTTGTGCAGCTTATCGGGTGTGAATCATTTTTGGACAAAGAGGAGGGGCAAAGCTCTTGATTCTTTAGGATCTATGGAGGGCTAATCATCCTTCTTATGGTTTAGAGGTGAAATCAAAGTTTAAAAACGCATTTGGGCATCCTCTAATTGTGTACTATTGTTCTTTCTCCCTATAGGGATTGTTTATGCTATCCTTCTCTTATTGATTTGGGTGTTCATATATAGATAATTAATATTCTCATTCTTGTTTAATTGTTTATGTATGAACTCATTGTTAGAATCTCGAATATAATACGTAATTGTTATGTTTTAGATTCATTTATGGCAACTAGTGATGTTAAATCAATAAGGATAACATAACATGGGTTAAATGAACCAAACTTGTGTGCTTGTTACCTAAATTGATTTGTTTTCCTTATTCGTAATATGGTTGTCTGACTAAATCTAGAGAGCTTGTTCTAGGTTGTTCGATAGCTAGGTTTAGTTAAAGATTTTATTTTAATTAAACACAATATAGGAAAAACCAATGTTAACAAAGCATATTATTAATCTACGATCAATAGTTTCTAAGAGAGGTGTGAAAACAATAATGCAATAAGTATGTCTATTTGTGTGTAGTTTGAGATTAAACCAAGAATCAGATTCCAATACATCACTTTTTCACTTTTTGACTATTTGCTTTCGTTAGTTTAATTTCGTTAGGTTTTATTTTTTGGTGCATTTGACATCCATAAACAATTTTGGCACCGTTACCGGGGAGTGTGGTGCTTTAGTTTTTTATTTTAATTTGTGTTTTTATATATTTTTTGTAATTGGTTTTTACATTTATTTCTTGATATTTTCAATTATTTTTAGTGTTTCTTTATTAAAAGGACATAGCAAAGGGAGTATATCACTGTTGGATGTTGTCAATGCTATTGGTAGAAATTTTGCCTATAGCCTATATTCCCAATCTCGTAACTTAAGTTGAAGTAATCACCTTAACCTTAGCTGTGGACAAGATAGCCAGTAAGACTACTTCCTAGATAGGTTGTAGGATGCAAAGTAATTCCCGTATAAACCAGAAGACTTTTACTCCATCTCAAGTACATCTCTGAAAGACTTAGTTAAGGCTATTGCTACTAATACTCAACAATTTCATTAGGAGATGAAACAATTCCAACAAGACGTAAGGTCTGGATTCCCAAACTTGGTAAGCCAATGGGTCAGATGGTGGTAATTATCAACCACCTAGAGTCACAAAGTAGAGAGAAGCAACCATCTTAACTTAAGGAGAATCTAACTGTTGTAATATTTGGGAGTGGAAAGGAGCTTGAGAGTTTCGAGAAGACTACTCAAGGGATTGCTAGTGAAGAAGAAATACATAAGGAGCTTGAAGGAGAATGGGATATATCATTTAGCTCGAAGGTGAGTATTAATCCCCTAATTGTCGTTAAGACTAACCCTTTACTTTTACCTAGTAGACTGGAGAAATTAAACGAGCAAAAGGGTGAAGAGATATTGGAGATTTTTCAAAAGTACAGGGACTTAGTAGAGATTAAGAGTTCAAATATAGGGAAGAAACTGAATGTGAGTGGTCATCAACTCAGGCCCTATCCTAAAGAATCTCAAGTGGAACAGGTGAAAGTTGTGGCACCTAAAGATCATAATTTTGTCACATGATGAGGAAAACAAGGAATCAAGCTAGCGACAATAAACAAAGGTGTCGTTTGGGAGGCGACCTAAAGTTCTTTTCCTTTACATTTTTGCATTTGTTGTTTATGTTAAGCACTCTATTTCTTACATTTGATGTTACATTAGGGTCAATATAAGTTTTAAGTGTGGGGATCTTAGTTTTCATACACGTTTTTAAGCTTAATAGTAGCCTATATGTATTTCTTTAGCTTTTTTTTAAAAAATAAAAATAAAAATGAACATTTTCTCTTTTTTTGTTGATTTAAGGATTTATATATTCGTAATTGAAGAGCGAATTGATTAGAAAATTCATTGCAACTTGAGCATAATTTTACTCTTGTGATTAGTCAATCTACATTATCTTTAGAAGAGTAGTGACTCGTGGTAGACACAGGCCAGTGAGAATTTGAGCCTTTATAGACTGACACATCCATATCGGTCTCATTATCTTTTGTTTATATGTGACCTTCATGACATGCACATCTTAACTTTTCTTTGATTTTCTATTCAAGAACACATTTTTATCACATGCAATAACATGAAAATGATATAGGCATTCTTTGTTTCACAAGTTACATTAGCTAAATATCCTACCTATTGATATGAATTTTCCCTTTGTTACGCCCCCATGAGCTTTATTTGCCTTTTCTTTTTGGTGCTAACTACATGCATTAAACCTAACCAAATGTCATATCCAAGCCTTAAAGCTAGTGGAGCACTTGTTGATTATTGATGAGTGAGCATGCATAAGAGTATAAGTGTAGGGTGTTGGAGTTATATAAATATAGTACCCTAGAAGGCAAATGTATTTACTTATAACCTAAATTTCTTCCAGTTACTTTTGTAATGAAAATATTTATTATTAATGAAACAAAAGAGTTTAGTTTTTATGAGCATTATATATCTAGTCATAAGGTACTGAGATTCTTTTGTAGGTAGTATACGTATACATAGAGATGTATGGGAAACATGCATATTATATGAATCTAAAATAATGGATTCGCAGTTGAATAATCAAGTTGGTCGCTTGATTATGGTTTAGACTGTAGTGTTGCGATTTATCTTTGTGTAAGTAAAAGAGTTTACTTTAAGGGAATGATGAGTTTCATATCATGATAGTAGTTGACTATCACTAACGGCACTATTAAATGAATCTAGAATCAAGTACGTTTTAAAGAATAAAGTAGGTCGTTATTTTAATATTAAAATATAAAACTTAAGCATTTGTTTATTATTGATCACAATCTTGATAAGTGGTGAACTCATATATGTTTCATTATAATTCTTGATATGATCGAAATGGATTTTTACAGAATATCAATCCAGTGTCTGCATGTTAGAATTATTAATTGAAACATGTATTAGGGAATATTCACTCAAATAGAAAGTTTATAATGATACCATCACTTCTAGATGATTTATGGAGATTGGTGATTTAACTGGAGCTAGTAGTTTGATGGACTAGCTATCCATCAAGTCTTAACACCAAGATCAGATCTTATGCATTGATCATCATACAGAGTAAAACGAGATATCTAGAAGGAAAAACCAACATAAGAGCAAAGCGGTAATTTTACCCTTTATTGTGCAGATGGCTATAATATGATTCATATTAGATTTTACAACTGGACATCTTTTTTGAAACATGTGTTCTCATAATATTTAGTAATTCAGGAGTTCAACTAATTCTCTTTAGTGGAATGACATTTAGTTAATAAACTGGAATTAATTCTAATGAGATTAAATTAATTCCGAGCTTATTAGAGCTTGAATTATATAAGTCCAATTAGATTCCCCATTTGGCTTTTAGAAAGGTTATCAAACAAAGTAAGAAATACAAATAGAGGTTTTAAAGTCTACGATTGAATGTTGGGCTTAGACCAATTAATTGTTAATTAAAAGCCTAAATGAAAATTTAGAAATGGGCTAGACTTTGGTTTAATTTGATTAATGAAATTAAAACAAATTTATTAAAGATAAATGGAGGAGGAATTTCGATTTTAATGGGTTAAATGTGCATTATCTTCAATAAATTTGTTTTAAATGAATTAATCTAATTAAACCAAAGTTTAGCCTGCACATTTGGAATTCATTTACTATATTAAAGATGGTTTTAACATGCTTTATCATCATTAAATGGAGAAATAATGTTATCATTAAATAGTTTAATGGCTTTCTTTTAATGATAACATGTAACCTTTTAACATTCATTGGATTAAAGAAGAAAGAGGAACATTTGATGGACCATCTTCCTTCTTTCATCTCAAAACCGAAAATGATATGTCTTATTTAGGTAAATAATCTTTTCATATAGCTATCTTAAAGACAAATGAGAAGAGTCTCATTTCTTGGAATCTTTATGATTGATTAAAGAATAAAGTGATGCATTTGATGCAAATATCTTCTTTCTTTTGATTCTAACCGAAATTAAGAAGAAGTAAGAAGGTGTTTTTGCATTTTTGACTCTCTCTATCCTATCTTGCATGGTATAGCCGAAAATTGCATAAGAGGTGTCTCATTTTTGGCTTCATTCTTCTACGGAAAAATCTCTTCAAATGTTTCTTCTTCTTTCCCACCAAAGGATCTTGTTAACTTAGTTGTCCAAGGAGAACAAGCGGTATATCGGATTAGTCGAGGATACAATAATAAGAAGAAGATACATCACTTTGGAGTGGATACATTACTGAGGATAGGATAGCACAACGAGGAGTTAAAGCTGTAGCGAAGGAGTCGGTAATAACTTTCTTCTTGTGTTTATACAAATGTTTATCTTTATACCGTATCATGTATGGCTATGTATGTTGATTTGGTTATATTGCTTCTGTTGCAATTTTTGTTTCTAAAAAGTTCTAAAATCTATCGTTTTTTTCTAAATCGTGCATGCTTTATTTTTCTGATCCAATAATTGATATCAGAGCTTATTTGCTTATGCATGATTTTAGTTCCTAAATGTGATGCATGGGTTGGCCATCATTTTTGTATGATGCATATTTTTTTATGATATAATTATATATGGTGTGCGTTTTACTCTTTTGGTTGTCCATAGATTTTAAAGTTACCTTGTAAGTTTTGATTATTTAGTTTGTAACAAAGAGGGTGGCCTATCATCATCATGTTTCCTCCTTGTTTTGATCTTTATGTTCATTGACTATGTAATGTACAAAATAATGTAATGGTGGAGATGAAGAAGCCATGGATGAAGAAATGAAGTGGTAAGGTTTTGGTTTTGTTTAAAGTGTATTGGCAAAGTTTCGATTGTTAGAAAACCAAAGTGCTGGAATTTTGTGTTGACAAAATTTTAATTTTATGACACAAATTTCGGTTTTGATTAAAAAAAGTGTTGGATTTTTTGTTTCATATAGAGAAGTTTCGGTTTTGATGAAAAACAAGTGTTGGATTTTTTATTTCATATCGAAAAGTTTCGATTTTGATGAAAAACTAATGCTGGAATTTTTGTTTTCAAAGTGACAAATTCATTTTTATGAAAATCAAATCTTTGTTGTTAAAGAAAAGTCATTACACAATTTTTAACGAATGGGTCAGGTCATGTGAGCGAAGAGTTCGAAGCGGAAGATCGAAGTCCAGGAAGAAATTGATGGGCCTAAAAGCCTTGTAATTGTTTTTATGTTTCTGGGATGGACAAGCAAAAGTGGCTTGTCAGTTTATGTGATGAATGGATAAATGAATGCAAATAATATGTGATATTATGTGATTGCATGTCATTTAGAAAATTGCTAACCCTAG
>JANSVA010000008.1:19277145-19294479 GCA_025504915.1 Erythroxylum reticulatum | reverse complement strand
GTTTAATATATTTTAAATAATATTTATATGCATAAATAATTTTATTACAAAATAAAATATAATTAAAATTAAAATTGATTTTTATGTTTATGCTACCAAACTGTCTATTGTATGAAGCTCTTTCAAAAAAGCTCTTTTTAAAATGACAGTCAAACAGTCAACTGATTTCTTAGAAAAGCTCTATTGACAAAAGCTCTACTGATATAAGTTCATTCAAACAGGCACTTAGTCGACTAATTCAGTAGCATATAGCTTAACCAAGATTTTAAACTAGAGTCAAAAGTGTAATTAATGCTTATCCAAGGGAGAGAATGTTGGACAATTTTGTTCTTTCTCATAAAATTGGACAACTATTAATTGTATTTTTGGCTTTTTAATAACTTATCGATTAAGTTATGTAATTTAATCCAGATAAAAATAATAAAGTGACCTATAAATGATCTAAATCAATAGGTCGAAGTTCGTGTGAAAAATAGATTCCAATCAGTGTGGATCAGACCCATATTGGGTCTATGATAGGAAAGCCCAATATAGAAGCTATATATAAAGGTTAAGGTCTCCTACAGTTGCTCATATCAATCATAAGCATAAGGTTTCTCTAACCTATTAAAAGAGCTTACGTTTCAAGAAAACTGTAGAAAGACCTTACATATGTTTCAGAGAGTAGTTTTCGTGAAAGCGGCGGTGGATTTGCGGTCATTTTTGGCTTCGGAAAGCTCATGTGAAGTTATGGAAACCGAAATTTGGTATTTTTCGCATTTCTTCATTTCTTGCCCTTTCACGTTCGATCCAGGATACGTAACTAAAGTACTGTTATGTATTACAACAACCTAATTCAAACACCACCTAACCATTAAATAAAACAATTAATCTACTAATTTTTACTTAATTATCAGTCAGATGAAGAAGCCATCAAAACTAGATGAAGATTAATGAATGTTTATGATTTGTAACTTGAGATGGTATATGAATCAATGCTTAGAAAATTGTCCCAATGTTTAAAAAGTTGAATGGACAAGATCAAATGATTAAATTAAATTTGGCCAAATCATTTAGTCGTATGATTAAGTTGAGTCTCAAAATCCAAAGGTAATTTGCTTTTTCTAAACAATTTACTAGTGAATGTGATCAACGATTTTGATTTTCTTTTTTAACTTCTTTTTTATAATTATTTATATTTTGTTTATTATATTAAGTCATTTGGACCCGAATTTGATATGACTAATTAAATTTGCACTTTATCATCATTTGGACTCAGTATCCCAATATATATTTTCAGACATTGATAAAAATGCATGTGGACATTTTTGGGAATTCTAAAAGCACAACAAAAAGATATTGGAGGACTAAAAAGCAAAAGAAAAGAGAAAACTTTTATCATTAAGATTTACGTCATTACAGCTATTCCGGCTCACGTGCATGCGGCCAGAACCCACACGCATCCCGTAGATGGTTTTACTGTCATCAACTGTAAATTATGGTTGAAATTGGCTGCTAATTCAGCTCAGGTGAAAAATCATACTTTCTCCGCCTAAATTATGTCAAGAGAAGAAAATGATAGTTAGAATAGGAAATAAAGGCTATATATATCTTTCGTCTTCATTACTTAATCATAAGCGAACATAATTCTAAGTGGAAGGAATTGGATAGGGCTCTGAAAGTTCCAATAATAATAATAATCACAAAAATAATGGATGTTGATTGCATGAGTATGGAATCCTGAAAAGTAACTATGGTTTTATTTAATATTAGCTAATTGTATAATGTAATTTTAATGACCTTATTGTTATTAAATTACATTTTCAAACAAGGTTATGATTATTATATTTATGTAACTACATTTCAAGATTATTCATACCAAACACATTACCGTAGTTATACGGAAAAGTCAAGTGCATTCCAACTTTCGATTCTCGTTCTTAACTTTACTGCCCTAGAATGTAAGTATTGTTAATTTGTCCGTTAAATACTACTAAGAAAAGATTTAACTCCTCCTCCTCTCCCTTATCCTTCCCTTTTCTTACTTATTATTTAGTTAATTAAATGTGAAAAGTTTTGCCGAGCCTCTCCCTTACCGTTACCGCCACCAACAGCGTATTTAGCCGTTATTTTGATATGCTGTTGTTGCTACGATTTCAGCTGCAATATGTTGCCGTCACTACACTATTTTATTAAAAAAAAAATGAAACATAAAAAATACTCAGAATCTAAAATGAACTGTCAAATATTAACGGCTTTATTAAGGTTTTGTAATACAGTTGTCAAAAAAAGAAAATTCTTTGCAGGTTTCAAGTAATATAGACAATATCTCACAACGATAAGCGGTTATTCCTATGATATTTTTTCAAACAATTATAGGAACTTATCTCTATTAGTTGCTTATGATGCCTGCATTTTATAAAATTACGCATTTGAAATGTTTTTTTTCATCCTATCCTATTATATATATATAGATAGATAGGTAGATACACACACACATTAGAATTATCTATATGACTGTTATTTTGATAATCTTAACAATCATCATAAAGCATATATATTATCTATATCACTCATACATACTAACACATAATTTATGATATATAAGAATAATTTATACTAAATTTAATCATAATTATCTTACAACTACAAAAATTATGATTCTTTTTTTTTATATGAATTTGTTAACTGGTTTTTAATATATATATATATATATTGGACTGTTATTTTAATTAATGTTGGACATGTAGCAATAAAATTGTGTTTTTTATTGGATGGAGGTCCAAGTAGTACCAGCTCTACTGTATGATTTCATTTATATTTGGCACTTCTGTGTATTTGGCCCGATTTCTGATGAAGAAAAAAAACTTGGATGTATAGTGTATATCAGCACATTTCTTCATCCTAGCAAATATCAACAGTATCAATATATCAAAAGTTTCAAGTGCGTAAGATAATAAGTCTACGTTCAGATTAGCTTATTCGTAACGGTTGCGTAGGTCATGAGTTGGATGTAAGTGCTAGAGGAGTTTTTGTAAAGTTAAAAATTATGTAATATTGTATTTATAGTACACGGATTAGCCTTCATCATAACTAAGTGTATATATAAAAAGTAGCAGACGTTACATGTGTCGTTTCTGTAAGTAGGTAGAAGTTGTAAATGAAGGGATTGATGAAAAAGAAAGATGTACACGTCTTCGTCTTTTTCAAGCTAAAATAATTGCAATATCGTTTGAAGTAGTTCTAGCAGAATGTCCAAGTTATGAGTGCTGGGAATGGTCATGGCCGTCGTGCATGGAACCATTTCCCAAAGAGAATCGAATCGGCACTCTCTCCTTGCCTTTCTTTTTGCTTTTTCACAGTACTGCTACAGCCTTCTTTACCACTCCCCAAGAAACTGGTGTTAGTCTCGGTTGGTATTATTTTTATTATTATATGCTATTATTATAGTTTATTGTTTTAATTCCAAGTATAATATATACTCTCAAATATTCTTTTATAAAGATGGAGATTTAGGTTGAAATGGAAATTGACGCTATTAACAAGAAAGAAAAGGGAAAAGAAACCAAGAGGATGACAATGAGTTAGAAAGAAAAGAAACTGACAGTGAAAAAGCCACAACGGTGAAGAAGAAAAAGAAAAGGAAAAGATGCATGGTCAAACGTTCAATTTTGAACCTCGAAGACTTCTATCTTTCAATCATCAACTTCGACTATCTTTTATCGAAACTCCACCATTACTTCTCCTTCTTTTGAACCCCATATAGATTATAGAAAATCCCTCACATTATATCCTTCCTATAGAAGACAAACCTTGGTATCATTAATAATCAACTTCGTTCCTTCAACTAACAGCCTAGCCGTGCACCCCCTTTAGTTTGAGCTACGTTCAGTCTTCATGCCTCTTATTAACACTGATATGCACGAGGAACCATACTAGAATACTGTTCTGTATCATTATTCTTCTAATTAAACGTATGACTGATGATAAAATAAAATAGTCCTATGATATGTTTACATGTTGAATTTTTAGATTAAATTTTGAATTTTTTTAATAATCATGCGTCAAAACCAATAAAACTTGAGAAAATTTGCAGATTTTTCTTTTGAGTTGGATGCTTTTACATGTATATGGTATCTCTATCTTGAAATAACAACTTTCTATTTCTCAAACTCAACATTTTGATATTGGAAAACTTTCATATAGTAGTACGTTTTCTTCAAGTAGACCACAGCAACATTGAAGAACATAGGACGTAGTTAACTATTTGAATTTTCTTCGACATGATATAAGCAAGTATGTTACGGTTGGTGAAGAAAAGGCGGGGGGGAGACAAAACATAGGAAAATTTATAAAATACAGGAGAAAAGTTATGGGACCTCAAAAATAATTTTTACGTTCATTTCACACTCAATATAATCGTACCAGCTCCATCTATCATAATTAGAAAATGTATAACTAGTTTAAAAAAATCATTAATTTTATGAACGCTACTTTCAATTAAAGAAATAAATTATGAAATCCTAAAATTTGGAGTATAATGGCAAGAATGTAAAAAGTGATTGGTTTGAGGACATCCTGTGCCATATTGAAAATGTATCGTCCTCCGGGAAGCCCTTTTGACTATTTTAATTTCCCTTAAAACCCTTTTGACTAAATATCCTTCAATTAAGTTCCAAAGTACGATATAGGGAATATTCAAAATTGAAAAGTGACCTCCATTTTTTGGCCTTATAGTGACTGCTGGGGGTGGGTTCTCAAGTGTGTTATTGAGAAGAGAAATGAACCATCAACATATTCTAACAATAAGAACAAAAGAGTGGGGACGTTAACGTTCTCTTCTCTAAGGTTTTCTTTTATGCACGGATGGAATATTTGATTTGTCTGGTAAGTAGTAGTGAAATTTTTCCTCCTTATCTGATAGCTACATCATGCACCCTTGTCAAGGATACAAGAATGAGGGAACTAATTGCCATAGTCAAAAGGATTTCCTTTTGATTCATTGTTCAGAGGGACCAAAAAGAGAGCTTGGTTGGGTTATGTTGTGCTTAGAGGTTACAGTAAATGCTTTATGTAGGGACGTGGCACACGCTGCTGATAATTTGGAGCTTCTTTCTGGGCATCTTCCCTTACTCCATGACTTCTCCAACTTGGCGTTAATTAAGTTGATAGTCGAACTACGATTTGTCAGGCTACAAGCTTAATTGAACATGAATTAGATTTTGATTCCTAATTGAAATACAAGTTGTTCAATAGATTTCTCAACTCTTCTGCAAAATTATGTCAATTCAATCAATATTGCCCTCCATCTAGTAATAAAGCTATAATTATGTATAATCTAAAACAATTTGTAATTAGAATCACTGCATAATCAACACATGTACATTTGCTAATAATTAATTAAAAGTTCAGTCATTGCCAAATTTATTAATTTCGTCAAATGCATTTAAGAAGGGCGTTCACGGAATTCTAGAATTTGGAATTTGATTGGTAATGGTTTCATGAACTCGCCACCTCCAAAGAAACCCTAGAAAAAGAGCATGTAGGTGGGGAGCTTTAACAATAATTCATATTTCTCTTTTCTTTGGAATCTGATTTCAGACTTCCTTTATCTCTTTTTTCTAAATATGGTTTCTTGTGATTCATCGTTCTATGAGTTAAAGTGAAGAACATGAAAAAGAAAGCCTCCCTCTACTGGATACCTCAATCTACTCCATTTTCGAGGCCTTGGCATGTATATAAGCCAACACAACCCAAGCAACTAAAATCATCAGTTCCTTCAACAATCTGCTCCTCTTCAAGTACTGCTCCTTTGCAATTCACTAGTACTGAATACATCTCTTCTTTCTCAACTTTGAGCCAGCTAATTGTCCTCCATTTCAAGGTAAGCCCTTGAACCCATCAACTTTTTTGAAAAATAAAATTCCTAGGCCCTTAACGGCTGCAACTCTTGTATATGTTCGCCAAAGTTTCACTTTCAAAATCAAAAATTACCACGAGAGCTGTATGGAAGGGTTTATGTAGATTAAATATTCAAGTTGTATGCTTGAACTTTATATGTATGAAGTTTAAAACTTTAAACTTATAAACTGAATATTTTCGGGAAAGGTAGGTCTCCTAATCTCTTCCACTCCTTACTTAATTTGCATGGAAACTTAATAGGTTTGGGAAGATGAGCAGACCCGGTGACTGGAACTGTAGGTCGTGCCAACATCTCAACTTCCAGAGAAGGGATTCATGCCAGCGATGTGGGGCACCGAGGCCTGGCGAGAGAGGAGATTTTTATGGAAGTTTTGGAGGGAGGGCAGGTGGCTCATCGTCCTTTGTTTTTAATACTGGTCCAGATGTTAGGCCTGGCGATTGGTATTGCACTGTTGGCAACTGTGGAGCTCACAATTTCGCTATCCGTTCAAGCTGCTACAAGTGTGGTGCTTCCAAGGATGAGTTATCTTCCGGTGGATTAGACTCTGAAATGTCGCGGGTGAGAGGTTTCGGTTTCGGTGGCGGCAGCACCAGCCGATCTGGTTGGAAAACCGGCGATTGGATTTGCACCAGGTTAATCATCTTTAACTCATACTGACAGTATCTTGTTCTAGTTTTACTATAGGTTTGTTATTTTAACTATTGCGGGTTTATATATGAACTTATAGGTCTGGCTGCAATGTGCATAACTTTGCCAGCAGAACCGAATGCTACAGATGCAATGCGCCGAGGGACTCCGCCAGCAGATCTTCATATTAGTTCATAACAAATTATGCGTTTTAAGGTACCTATTAAGGACTCAAATCAGTTGTTTTATATTTTAAATTTTCTTTTTTGTATAGAGTTATATTGGACTATCTGCTAACTTGTCGATGATTCTCGTACTAGCCAGTCATCAGATACGTACTGCATTTGGAGGAGAGAATCAAGAAAGGCAATTCCAAGCTCCTAGATACCCCAGACTACGTTTGTTTTTCTTTTGAATTAATATTACTTGTCCGGTCCGCACCTCTACTTTTGTGTTTGTTTTCCTCTTGGATATTTGTTTGAAGACTATATATATAGCTGGGGAAGAGAGCTACATCATCACTTAGCATTTTCAGAGCCTTCTTGTATAACTCTATGCTTCATGAAATATATGGATTCAGTGTTGTCACTTCTCTATATGCTTGAGATACATCAGTCTCTCCTCGTTCATTTCGTCCATTTTTGTCTGAACTGTTTTAGATAATCATAGGATTTAATTTAACGAAAAGTGAGAGTGGACGTTTGTTTTTCATTAATATGATATCTGAAATAGTATTTCAATATGCGTTATTTACGTGCACATAAACTAATCAAATAGTGTTACTTATACGAGAATCTGAAACTTATGATAAACAAACTATAATCACTGATTGGAAAATTCGGACATAACATATTTCTTAATATGACTATGATTTTAGTTAATTAAAATCATATTTAGCTAATTTGAGTGGAATATGAGACGTTTCCTATTCGAGGATATTGGCTTATATGAAAGTTAAAAACGAGACTTTGACGTTTTTCCCCTTACATTTCCAATTTCGTCTGGATCAGCTCTCTAATGTTCAGACAAAAATGTCCCTCGCCATGTAGTTTCCTATTCTCTCTCCTTCACTTTTAAGTTTTCACCCTCTAGAATTTTTATTCAATTTTCAATTATGTTTTTAAATATTAAGTTCAATTTTAAAAGTTAAACTTAATATTTGGTAACTTTTCATCTTTCTAGGAATCTTTAGAATTTAAACATCTTTATTTTTAATTTTTGAAAAAAAAATACCCAATTAGATTTGCCTTCAATTCTTTTTCAAACATCTAAGAGTTAATTAATCTAGAAAATTTAAATAATTATTGTAAAACCATATTTAATATAACTTAATCAATTAATATTAAATTTTAATAACCGTAACATAATGTTGAAATAAAAATAAAAACCTTAAACATTTCACAAAATTTATTTATTTAAAATTTCTGAAATTGTCAAACTAATACATATAATAGTTCATTCTTTTTACATTCTAACTTGACCATTGGAGACTTCCATAGATCAACAATACCAATTATTAATGAATGTCAAACACTCAAACAAATATACTTTTTGAATGTAGTATTTCTATTATGCTTCCAAAATCTTAAAACAATCTATAAATGTTTATTCAAAGTTTTTAAAGCAATCAAGCTTAATTATTTGATTCTAAACGTAATCATTTAATTCACCGAAAGAAGTTATTTTTGAATAGATTAAATTTTTATACTTCTTATGGTTATAATTTATTTAAATTCACATTAAAATTTTATGAATCTAAATATTAAGATTTATAGATTAAAGGAATGTCCACCTATTATGAATTTATGGTTAAGGTTTAATATGATAAAATTGTAGTTACTAATTTTTCTTTGTCATAAATTAGTCAAATATATATATTCTATTATCTTGTTATGAATTATGATGATGAAATAACCATTTTGTCTTGTCTTTTTTTTTTCTTAGATGAGATAAGCTCTCTTTAATATAAAAGATATGTATATAAGATCTTACATGAGATAAATTTTTGTATTAAGAAGAAGGTTAATTATAAAAGAATCTCTCAATAAGTGACTATATAATATGCTAAATTCATATTTATTTGATGCTGAAGTAAATAATAGGTACATGATCCAATGATATAAATAGTGACTAGAATGTATATTTTCTTGTGTATGTAGACTAGACTTATATATTATTTATCATAAAATTTAATTATTCACTCTACATTTTTTCTTCATGAATAAATAGTTCTAGATATATAAAAAAATACATTATTTTGTTTGATATTTTGCATTTAACATTTACTTATCTCACTACATTTTCTTTTCATTCATTGAGCACAAAACTTTTCGAATATATGCATGTATGTATATAAATGATTGAAAGAATCAGGTATTAGGCCAAAACTTAGGATACATTTTTAGGGAGATTCTTTTCTTTTTCTAAAATGCATGCGCCTTGCATTTACATGACCTTTTTAGCTCACTAAATGTTGGTTTATATCTTGTAATCAATTAGTTAGTTATAATATAATGATATAATTATTTAAAGACAACCTTTATCTTATACATTTGCAAATGCATGCAATAAAGTCCATGAGATAAATGTATATCACAAATAAAATTATAATGAGATCATAATTATATAAATTCATATTTTTTAAAAAAGATAAAAGAATTCATTAAAGTCATAAAAGACATCAAAGGGTCTTTACAATGTTGTATCAAGCAAAAGGAAATACATCACTTCTTCAATTATCCTTAGGAAAAACTAGGAAGTTAAAGATTCCATTGTCTTACAGAAGAAGAGCTTAGATGTTACGCAATTTGATGGGCTACCAAAATTTCCCTTATCCAACACTATAGCTTATGAATTAAAACATGCTTATCTGTATTAGCCTTGTTAAACATTCTCTGATTCCTTTCCCTGCAAATTACATAGACTACACAGTAGAGACTGAGACAAACTCTATCTTTCCCTTGAGAGCTAAACTTATATTTAGCCAATTCCATTATATTCTTCCAATATGACTGATGATAGTAGAGATTTAAGGTATGCTGAATGCTAGACCAAATAGAAGTGGTGAAGCTACATTTGAAGTAGAGATGGTCAATGTTTTCTTGCTCAATAAAACTTAACTAACATAACTTATCAATAGACCCAGCTATCCTGTCTTTACTTTTTAGTCTTCTCCTAGCTGTAAGCTAAGTAATGAAGAAGGCTTTTGGCTTCAAGGAACCTTTCTATACAATATTGTACCAAGGATTGAGAGGGATAGGATGCTTAAGAGCTTTGATGCATGAAGAGTTTTGAGTAGTATCCATTGCATTCATTTATTATTTCTAAATTATTCTTATCCAATAGTCTATTAAGACTGGATATTAATAGAGAATAAAGACTAGCATATATTATGATTATTTCTTTTGAAGAAAATCGATCTTATATATTAAAGTATGGAGATACTAAAATAAATGTTTAGGAATTGGCCCGAGACGATAATTTAATTTAGACCATTACTTATATGTTTATAGAAATTCTTATTTTGATGATTTTATAAGTGATCATTTTCGTTAAGATCTATAAAATATTTTATATTTCTATTGTTATACTTTGATACTACTTATAAGCTATCCTAGTTAAGGGTAACTCAATTAGTAGTCATTGAATATAATATGAACTATATAGTGGTAGTTGAGTGATAATTATAAAATTTATCACCTTAAAATGATTATGAAGAATGTTTCGTTGTTCTCAATTAGTAATGATTCAAGAAATCATTAGCCAAAGTGGAATGTTACTTTAAAAAAAGTTTTCAAATGTGATTAATATAATCAATTACTAATGGTGAAGAATTAATGTGATTGGACTCAAATAGAATAGACTTTAGTTTATAATTTAAATCTAATCAAAATATTATGCGATGAAATGATTAAATTATATAAAAAAAATCACACACAGAATTTTAGTCAAAACTATTTTAACATTCCTAATATTTAGGTGGTCATGTTGCGTTGCTAGATGCTAAACATAGCTTATTTAATTAGAGGATTAAATATAAAATAAATGAGTTTAATTTATCTAATCTTGAATATAACTTAGTGTTATTATTTTTATTCATTTCCAACATATTTAAGAACCTATTGGGTAACATTAAAAGAATAGTTAATGAGAGAAAAATGCATTTTAATCAAGTTGGACTTGATTGTAAAGTTTGAGAAACTTTGGGATTAAATATAAGAATAAGGATAAATATGAGAAATTAGATATTAGTTAGGCCTAACTAGTATTTAATTATAATTATAATTAATTCTACTTAAATACTAAAAATTATAATTTTAATTCAATTAAACTACTAAAAGGTCCAAACCTTATTATAAATAGACTTGGGCTCTAAAAGAGATAGCACTTCTTATCTAACCTTCTCTACACTACTTCTAAAGTTCTCTTAATACATTTGTATAGATATTGTTAAAGGCTAGAGATGTTTGTAGATACAATGGTTGAGATAAGCCAATTTCAAAATTAGTTCTAAGAAAATGATAAGAAAAAAATCAAGCTACATAATAAGGTACAAATTTATGATTAATGTTTATTATGTTCATACAGTAATTATGTAACACAATTTAAAACGATATTGGCTTTCTAGAAATTAAATAAAAAGTTTCATATTTATTTCATTGTATTTAGGATCATATCTCATTAAGATTTTCCAATATTAAGTACTAGATAGCCCCTTTATTTCTATATTATATATATATCTAACACAAATATCTTATTTCATAATCATTTTAGGTAATCAGTTGCAACTTATGATAAAACATGTACTTATGTCTTTGGATCTTGAACCTTTTTCATTTTTTGCTAACTCTTTATCTCCCATGTAGGTGTCATTTTATAGGCTTAAATATAATAAGGTTGATCAATTTGTTTTGTAGAAATATACCTATGATCAAGTGCTTAAAAGATTCATCAATAAAGAGGATTTTGGTACTTACCCTAAATCTATTAGCTAATTAATTTTGTTAGTTGAATTGATTTTATTTTCTAATTTTTGTGTTAAATATATATATAGGAATAAAATAGACTCTAAATAGTAAATCAAAATTTATTTTTAAGAACATTGAAATTTAGTTGATAAAACTAAATTTATTAGCTTAATTAGTATAATAGTTATATATGCAAGAAGTAAACTCAATTCTAGTTTTCATGCATTAATTAAGAGGGTGTTTAGTTCCTTTTCTTTTTGATTTCATTGCTGTTTTTGTAAAAAATGAAACAGTCTTGCAAAACTTGTTTTGTTAAAGATTTTTTTGTTTTTTGTTGTTAAAAATAAAAAACAATAATGATTTTTTGAAAACGTAAAAAAGACGTTTCGATGTATTTTGAAAATAGGTTTTTATATTTAACGAAAATGATTTCCCTGTACTGTCTCTATCTTCAGCCTCTTCTGCTATTTCTCCATCACTACGTCTTTTGTTATCTTATTCCTTCTACGTTTTCTACCAGTTGTGATTTCTACGTTTTTTGTCGTCTTCTGCCCTCTTCTGTGTTTTCTACCATCTATGATCTCCAGGTTTGTTTTCATCTACTTATTTGTATGTTGTGACTCATTGCTCGACTACTATTATTTATGTTGAAAAATAATAGGTCCATCACCTTCTCTTCTTCAAAATCATGCACTATGTTATGCTACAATAACTTGCACTTTCTTGCATGATTTTGAAGAAGAGAAGGTGATGGATAACATGCATATGTTATTGTAGCATAATTAAAATTAATTCCTTAAATTCATCAACGTTGTTTTGTTTCATGAGAGAGGCTCTTGTGTTTCTCACTGGATAGTGGTTAGGGATAGCGTAATGACATGATACCTTTCTCAGATATGCAACTTGATCACCTAGCTGAGGGATATAACGATAATCTTCCTCGTGCTTTGACAAATCCTGAAATGGAAAAAGTGAATGGAAAGTTGTAGTATGAAAGTATCTTGCATGTCTTGAGTGAAGATGAGATCATTTGTTTACCTTGTCTAAAGATAAAGTAAAAAGGTTACAATTTCAGGAATGTCTAGTTCATTAGTAAGAATTAGCTCCGATGAACAAGTAGTTGCGCTCCTAGGTTTGGAGCATTGGTAACTATCTTAAAGCACCTGATATTTTGGTAGTATCATTATTCACATTTGTATTCATGTTTCTAATTGGTCAAGGTACTTCTTGAAGGCTCTGTTTTTATAATAAAATGCTCATTTCATTTAAGATCAACACTATTTATAACATGATAGTAATTCTTGAAGCTATAATTTTGAATTGTTGCTTAAATGGTGAAAGCTTTGGAGGATTTCCTTGTAGTATTTTAATATATTGACATAAAGAGAAGTGGTTTATGAGATCAAAAGATTGCATGAAAGAGGAAAAGAAAAGATCTTATGGAGAGGAAAGAAGAGTGAATAGCAGGGTGGTCCAACATATTAATTTGTCAAATCAGTGAATAATGAGGAGAGAAAAAAGAGTTGTGTGAAAGAGGAAACGAAGAGAGCTTGTGGAGACGAAAGAAGAGTAAATAGTAGGGTGGTTTAACATATAATTTGGCAAATTAGTAGTGAGGGGAGAGCAAAGAGTGGTGGCTGAGAGAAGCTTGTGGCAGTGAAGAGAGCCAAAGTAGGGCTGTTGGCTTGACCATCATGCATATAATATGAATTTGCTTGAAGAGTAAATAGTAGGGTGGTCCAACATATTAATTTGTCAAATCAATAGTGAGGGGAGAACAAAGAGTGTTGGTAGAGAGAAGCTTGCGGCAGTGAAGAGAGCCAAAGTAGGGTTGTTGGCTTGACCATCATGCATATAATATGAATTTGTTTGAATTTAATTCTTTATTTTTATGCTATGGAATCAAATTTACACCTTTATTTTTGTTCAATCATTTCAATGCTCTTTATGCAATTTAGCATTTAATATGGTTGTCTTATGTTTATTTTGAACCATGTTTGCCATTTAATACTTTGTAGAAATTGTTATAATTCATGTCACTTATATGTGGTTACATTTAGTGATGGAAGGTTTGAACAATATGAACGATTCCAATGATTGTGTAGAAATAAATGAAAAAGATGGGGTATAGAATGATACCATAGAGATGTATTTAATCTCCTTGATGGTTGATGAAGTGAAGAAGGGAAATCGAACGACTACTACCTTTTCCAAATCAGGTTGGAAGAATATTAAGGCAAGGCTTCAAACGAAATTCAATAAGGAGTATACTGATATTCAATTGAAGAATAAGTATAATAGATTAAAGGCTAGATTGAAGTATTTCTAGAACTTATTAAAAGAAATAGGAATTGGCTACAACTCCTTTACTGGTGAAGTTATGCTACAAATGAATGTTGGGAAAATCTATTTAAGGTAAAATATGCCTTTTTTTGTTAATATATCATATAATATAATTTTTATTCTCATATTCATTTTTCATTATTATAGGTGCACAAAATGGCTCACAGATTATAAAAAAATGATGTAAGGAATTTTCAGACTTGTGTCATATTTTTGGAGATAACTATTACAACTAGTGTGCATGCACATCCATTAACTAAATCTCCATCGAATAGTATAGAAGAGGAACATGAAAATGATGTTGATAAAGATTACTCGTATAATGAAAAAGAAGATCAAAATATAAGTTCTATATCTAAGAGAAAGAAATCTCCTAAGAATAAAAAGGCAAAGAAGACACATTCTAACATTGTAGAAGAGGTTTTGGTTATACTTGTGAACAATCAAAAAGGAAGAATGATTTATTTGCAAAAAAAACAGAGTGAAACATCATCCACCGCAGAGATTATATCTCAAGAGTGTAACATAATGATGGAATGTATGAAGTCCTTAGATGAATTGGGTGCTGATGATGTGCAATATGGAAAAGCTACAAAGGCTTTACATGATTCTCCACATTATAGGGATATTTTTATGAAGATGACCGATATAAGGAAGCTGCATTGGATTATGTCACTTTAGTTATATTTTTATGTTATTGCATATCGAATTGTTATTAATTTGACACTTTTATTTTAAGCATTATTCCATAGTTTGAACATTTTAAGTTTATGATTTGTATGAATATTTGACTTAATCTATGAATATTTTGTCTGCATTCTGTAAACTTTTTGATTGAATGTTTTATTAATTATTTAATGTTGTCATTATAGAAACATGGATTTCGAATCAGATTTTGATGACGAACATAAGAAGGTAATCATTACTTCTCTAGCTAGGAGAGAGAGCAAATATTTTCATTTACATAAACAACCATCTAGAATTTCTGCTTTACTAGGTCATGATTGGATAATGGAACTTTTGAATGGGAATCCTACAAAGATTTATGAAAACTTAAGAATAAGAAAGATAATCTTCTTGAGCTTATGTGATGAGTCGAAGAGTTTATGAGGCTTAAAGGTAACAAGTCATTTGACTGTGGAGGAACAAATAGCAATTTTCTGGATGACTATAGGGCAGAGTGAGACAATTAAAGTCAATGCAGAACGTTTTCAACATTCAACCTGAACAATTATGAAGTACTTTCGTAAAGTCTTATATACAGTTAATCGTCGTGCAAAAAGATTCATTACTCTACCATCTTTTACTAATACACCTCCTGAGATTCAAAATAATTAAAAATTCTTTCCATATTTTCAGGTACATTCATATAATTAATTACTATTTTAATTATGTTCTTATGATTAATAATTATTTTAAAATATATTTTAATGTTTAGGATTGTGTAGGAGCAATAGATGGTATACATATTGATGTACATGTTCCAACCAATGAACAAACACCATAAAGGGACAAAAGAATTAATCCAACCCAAAATATAATGTGTTGTTGCTCATTTGACATGTGTTTTACATATGTAATGGCTGGACGGGAAGGTACTACAAATGAATCTCGAGTTCTTTTAAAAATAGTGACAAATTAAACAAATCAATTTCCTATATCTCCACAAGGTAATATATTATTTTAAATAAACATAGTAATTATGATTCATTTTAAATATTTTTTGTTAATATTATGTTCTTTGTATGTTTGGCAAGTATTATTTGGTTGATTCAGGCTACACTAATATGCCTAGATTTCTTTCACCGTACCGAAGTGAAAGATATCATTTGCAAGATTATAGAGGCAGAGGAAGACCTCAAGGTCCACAGGAATGGTTTAACTACAAGCATTCTTTATTAAGAAACGTTATTGAAAGATGTTTTGACATTCTAAAAGTAAGATTCCCTATACTTGAAAACATGTCGAGTTATGATATGAAGAAACAAAAATATATCGTTATTGCTTGTCATGTTATACACAACTATATTAGAATGTATGGACAAAACGATGAATTATTAGAAAGTTGTTCTGAAAATGAAGAACAAATTAGGAAAAGTAAAAATGAAGATGCAAGTTCTCAAGTGGAGTATAATGTCACTCCAACACAACCTCGAGGTATGTCTTGGAAGCGAGATGAAATTGCTAGATAAATGTGGAGAGATTATATTATTTCTAATTGATTTATGCTTCTTTTTGTAAATGATAGTACTATTATGTTTTCAAGAAGTATAGTATGACTGACATATTTTATTGATTAAAATGACTTAATATAATTTCTAATTTATGTAATTTTATTATATACAATTAATGTGTAATTTTTAAGAATATTTGATTTGCATATATTTAATTTTAGCTATAATGATAATTAATTAATTTAAAAATATAATGTATTATATTATAATTATTACACATAAGAGTATAATTACAAGAAAATAGAAACATAATAATAAAACCAAAAATGTTTTAGTTTTTAGTTTTTTATTAGAAATCTCAACTAAACAGGTTTTTATTTTCAGTTTTTATATTACAAATCTCAATTAAATAAGTTTTTATTTTTTAGGAAAAACAAAAAAAACAGAAATTAAAAATAAAATCAAATGACCTCTAAATTTATAGGTTCTTTACAATTATATGTCATTCACTACATTCATCTCTTTTCAACGTTAGATTCCTGATCACAATTAAAATCCCAACATTATTAACTTCAAAGAACATCCTGACATCGAATATATGAGAGAGCGGGAATTGAGAAAAAAGATACCTATGTCTTATTAAAGTTAACTTCGCAAATTTTCCCAAAAACAAGGACATTATATTATTAAAAAATAAAATTTCCGTCCCTCAAACAAAAATCTGCATGTATTACATAATTTAAGGTGTTATAATATTTTCAAATTTTCGTAACTATTTACAAAAAAAAAAAGTGTACTACAATTAAATATTCACTGCGTGTATTCGGTAAAGAGAAAACGAATTAATACATCAATCATATTATGACTTCTCCAAGTGCAATTGTTCTTAATAACGTTTCTTACAGTATCAATAAAAAATTTTAGTACTAAAATCTGGTACTAATTAATACCGATCGACTCTTTTCATTGATATTAATCGATATCAGTGGGTATCTAAAATATTGGTTAAATATCAGTTCAAATTATAATTTTAAAAAATTTAAGACTAAATTGAAAATCACATAAGATTTCTCTTATATAAAATAATAATTACTTATATATAAAAATATGATAAAATTATCTACGATTATTTAATAAATAATAAAAATATAATTGAGAATGTATCAAATATAATTTTTTTGTAATTAGATTTATAAATTATACATTACATAATTGCATATATTAATTTAATATAATTTAATTATTTTCAATAAATACTTTTAAAATTTATATATTTTATATTGGCTATATATATACTCTTTAGAGCATTTATATGGAAATC
>JANSVA010000008.1:19257029-19268997 GCA_025504915.1 Erythroxylum reticulatum | reverse complement strand
GCCTCAATACATACAAATTGTATGTATTGAGGCCTACTATGTCATATGGCAATAAGACTCCTTGTATGTATTTATTGAGGCCTACTATGTCATAGGGCAATAAGACTCCTCAATACATTAAAAATATATGATACATGTCATATTATGCATTGATATGACGCTTGATTGATGAAAGTTTAACTTTGAACGTTTTAAAAATGTTAAGATGAAAATTGAACACTTTAAAATATTATGAATGAAGTTATATTTTGAAAAAAAAATTGAGGTTTAAAATACACTTTTTGCTATTTTAAAACTTACGAGCTGTTTGGAAACCTTTGAATTGAATTTATTAACGAATTTGATTCAATTACATTAATTAGATTGAATTAAATTCAATTTACACTGTTTGGAACACAATCAAAATGAATTTAATTATTTCATATGACATTTTTACCCTTGACTAAAAAATAATATTATTAAATAATAAACATTCACACTTACATAGAGCAAGTTATATTCTACCTTCCTAGTGCAACATAATCTCCCTCAAGATCCCAAATGGAACAGGATTCACTTAAAATGTAGCCAAAAACAAATAAACAAAAAGATCTAAATATATACAAAAAATTCAAGAAATGCAAAAAAATGTAGACAGGATGGAAAAATGAAAGGAGAAGCTAAATCGAACGATGGATCTAAAAGAGAACGATGATCATAAACAAAAAAAAGGAAAAGACACCCATGAATAAGGAAAAGGGAAAACCTAGATATGGTGGGAGATGCTGATTCGTGGAGAAGGTGTTGTTGTTTCGTTTCTTGATGGGAGGGGTTGTTTAAGGTGGGAGGGATACCATTCCAAACACCCTGTTAAACTTTCTTTCAATAACATCATTGTTAAATCAATTTTTGAATTAAGTTATTAAAAATTATCATAATCGTATAAGTGACTAATCTTTAATAGTATTTAGATGAACATGCTAAGAGAACTATACAAATTTTATTAGAAGTATCGCTTTAGTTCTTCTAGAGCTTCTCATTTTAATTTCCTAATAAATCTAATATATAGTCTTAGTCTTTATTCATCAATATTTAATTTTAAAGTTTTTTAAATTTTTTAATAAATCCAACATGATTAAATTGCTTTTCTCTCTTTAACTATTTTCTTGTGTAATTCATTAGGCTTTTAAATATATTGAAATTTGATACAAATTATAATAATAAATTATATTAGGATGAGAAAAATTAAACTTCTTTAACTAATCTTTAATTTTTTAATTAAACTAAATTATATTACGATGAGAAAAATTAAACTTCTTTAACTAATCTTTAATTTTTTAATTAAACTAAATTATATTAGGATGAGAAAATTAAACTTTTTAACTAATCTTTAATTTTTAATTAAACAATTTATATCCATAGATTAAGATTTTAGTAACATAATGTGACCATCTAAATATCAAGAATGATAAAATGATTTTAGATAATCTTTATATGCAAAATTTTTCGTATGATTTAATTCAGTTATCATATATTGTTTCTATTAAACTTAGAGTATAGATTTAGTATCCATTCTATTTAAATCCAATCATATTGTTTCTCTAACAGTAGTAATTAATTCTTTTAATGATGCTTAAGAATAACTTTTAAATGTTATTTCACCTAAGTAAGAATTTCGCAAATCAAACTAATTGAAAATAATGAACATTTTCTAATAATTTAAAGTGTCAAATTCTATATTTATCACACAGTGTCCTTCATATAATTCATGTCATATATAATAACTACCAATCCAGCTACTCTTGATTAGGATAGATTTTAGGTCATTTTAAAATATAACAATTCTTACATAAGACATTTTAAAGATTTCAAATCAATAAATCACTTATAAAATCATTTAATAAAGATATATAAATAATGTTGTGTACAAAATTCTCAATACTATGAACTAGTTTTTTAATAAATGTTCACACATTTTAAGTATTTTATGTTTTAATTTATAATAACGACTATTTAAAAAAAAAAGAAATATAATGTGTACTATTTTTACTTTATTAATACCCATTTTTAATATATTAATGATTAACATAAATATTAATGTAATATGAATCTTCCATGAGCTTTATCTTATAAATTGAGTAAAAAAACAACAATATTAAATATATAAAAATATTTTTGATCATATATAACACAAATATTTAACAAAATGATTTGCTATAAAATATAAAAACAACATACCTCCGACTCCGTCTCTAAGATAAAAGCTATAAAAGCTCGATAAGTTCAACTTCAAGTCTACTGAAGTTGAAAAGAAAACCAAAGAAACAACAACTAGTTCAAGAAATCATAAGGTGGCAGCAACTACTACCCAAGTCAGAAGAGATCCAAGTGCAAATTAAGACAGTATTTTATCTGGAGCCAAATTGGAGAACAGTAATGTGTGATTGATGTGTACGTGTTTTTTGAATTTTTGCTAACAAGCCAAGACGAGTAGAAGCAACCCCTCAACATGTAATCACTGATGCCAAGTGTGCAGCCTTAGTTGCTATTCTTGATCCTTGGTGAGCAACTAAGTAAGCATTAAGCCAAAATGGAAGAGAAAGCTTGATTGAAACAAGAACTTGTATTGTTTAAAGGAGAAGAGTATTACAAGCTTTTTTAATGCGTTACAAATGAGGGTTCCTTGCCTATTTATAGACTTTAGGGGTCTGATCCAATGGTTATTATGCATTTGATCCTAGGGTGGAGAATGGGGGTTCTAGAAAGTTCCCACCTCCTTACTATTACCTTGTATTTTCCATAATATTCTAGAATATTCCATAATTCTCTACATTACCCTATATTCTATTAGAATTTTCTACACTTCTCTGCAAATCTTTACATTTATCTACATTTCTCTAAATTTTTCTACAAAGCCAAGGAGATAATATGCTTGTCAAAATACCTGAGACGTGACATTCTCCCCCACCTGTGGTGTCGACGTCCTCGTCGAGTTGGGCATGTGGTACTCCTTGATGTGCTCCTCAAATTGCCAAAGTGAGTTTGTCGGCTCCCAAATTGCCTCGCTCTCGAGTAGTCCCTTCCATTTTACCAAGTACTCATGACTTGAATGGTTGTCCCTTTTACGAACCACGCGATCGACCAAAATAGACTCCACATCCTCGTTACAAGTGTCAGTGACTCCCATAGGTGCTCTCTTGGACTTCCCCCTTAAAGAGTCTTTTTTGTCTTCACGATACGACTTTAAATGGCTTATATGGAAGACCAGATGTAACTTGAGTGTGGGTGGCAACTTTACCTTGTATGAAGCTTTGCTTACCTTTTTTACTACTGGAAAGTGTCCTTCATTTCTCCTTACAAGTCTCCTATGTAGAGACTGAGTAGACTTGTGTTGTGAAGGTAAGATCTTGATGAGCAAGGGGTCTCCAATATTCCACGTGCCTTCTCTTCGTGTCCACCCTCTTCTTCATCTTCTTGGTTGCTTTATGAAGACAGGACCTCACCAAGTCCACTTGTTCATGCCAACTCTTGGCAACCTTGAATGTGGATGGACTCCTCCCTTTGTAGCTTGTGACGCCTACGTGAGGAGTTAAAGGTTGTTGCCCCATTACTAGCTTGAATGGACTTCAGTTGTTGGATTTGCTTCTTTGCAAGTTGTAAGAGAATTGGACCATGTTAAGTAACTTTGTCCAATCTTGTTGGTTGGCACTTACAAAGTGTCTCAAGTAAAGCTTCAATAATGCATTGACTTTTTCGGTTTGCTCATCGGTTTGTGGCCCATCTAGGAAATTGAAGAGAAAGTCCTCCTCACCCATGTTTGGGATTTGAAGCATTAGGCCAAAGTACTCCTCCACATACTCACGAATAGGGCAGGTGTGCTTCAATTCCTTCATGTGTTTTCTTGCCTCGTGCGTCACATTCTCGTGATAGAATTGTTGCTTTAATTCATTTCTTAGTTCTTACCAAGAATTGATGGAGCATGAGCCTTTCATGCTTTTCTTCATTTCTTTGTGCTTTCTACACCTCCAAATAGCCGTAAGGTTAGTAAGGTAGAGGTTGCGGTGCTTGCCTTTTGTTTTTCAACTTGAAGATCCAGCGCCTCGAAGTAGCATTCCATATGCCACATAAAGTTGTCTAACTCCTTGGCATCCTTCTTGCCACTAAACTCTTTGGGCTTGGGCAAGGATGGATGCACATTAGGGGCAAATGGAGGCACTTGGCCCCACTACCCCCACTTTTTTCAAAAAAATTTATATAAAAATATTATTATTTTAAGTTTTTTCATAAAATAAAATAAAAATTTTCCCCCACTCAAAAAAAATTTATCCCCATTAAAATTTTACTCTCATTAAAAATAAAATTTTGCCCCACTCAAAAAAATTTTTGGATCCATCCCTAAGCTTGGGGACATCCACCCTTAAAGTGGGGACAACTTATGATGTGGCAATGGTGCCACTAGTGGCCGCCCGCTTGCACAACATCACATCCTCATGTGTCTCCTCTAAACCTTTCTTGAGCTCATCCACTTGAGCTTGTAAGAGGGACAAGGTTTCAAGTACCTTTGCTTGAAATGTAGCACTCTCTTGACGTCATGCCTTTATGTTGGCCTCGTGGATGCTTTGCATGCTTCCTCGAAGCTCCTCCCTTTGGTCATCCACACGACCATCGAGCTCCTTCATACTTTGCTTTACACCATCAAGATGCTCCCTAGCGTCGGCCATGACCAACTCTACCCTTGCCATAGTAGTCTCTATGGAAGCAAGAACGTCATGAGACTTGAAGCGTGCACTTGCCCGTGCCCTTTTTGGCACCATGGGCTCCTCCTCCCTTTCCCTCGCCTCTTCCAGCACGATGTCAAATGAAGAAATGTTGCTAACCCTTCAAGAACGTAGGCTCCTATACCACTTGTCACAATCTTGCTTGAAACCTCTCAAGACCATGCAACCTTAGTTGCTATTCTTGATCCTTGGTGAGCAACTAAGTAAGCCTTAAGCCAAAATGAAGCAAGAACTTGTATTGTTTAAATGAGAAGAGTATTACAAGCTTTTTTGATGTGTTACAAATGAGGAACCCTTGCCTATCTATAGACTTTAGGGGTCCGATCTAATGGTTGTTATGCATTTGATCCTAGGGTGGAGAATGGGGGTTTTAGAAAGTTCTCACCTCCTTACTATTGCCTAGTATTTTCCATAGTATTATAGAATATTCCATAATTCTCTACACTATCCTATATTCTTTTAGAATTTTCTACACTTCTCTGCAAGTCTTTACATGTATTTACATTTTTCTAGATTTTTCTACAAAATCAAGGAGAATGCCCATAAGATACTTGTTAAAATGTCCAGAGTCATGACACAAGTTTATCTGTGTAATTTGTTCACAGGGGCATAGGACACACTTGACCACATTGGAAGGCACTACTTCAAACAACGCTATATAGTAGGTGCAGTAGATTTCATATTCGAAAATGGTTTTTTTTTATGAAGATTGTCAGAGATAGATTCATAAATTTTTTTGAGTGGGAGCAAATTTTTATTTTTAACAGGGGCATAATTTTAATGGAAACATAATTTTATTTTTGTATAGGATTAAAACTTAAAATAATAATTTTTCTATATGAAATTTTCAGTGGATCCGGATCCGAAGATTGTCATTAACTTGCTCCAAGAAACAGGCCTCCTTCGTGAACTGCAGGATTACAAGGTCTGTAGCATTATACTTGGACAAGGCTTGAGGTACTTTCTCCAGATTTGTCTTCGCCTATACTTGCACGGACAAGAAAATTACACCGAAAGGATGGCGCCACTGTGAGACAAAAACAGATAAATGTAAGCACTATCACTCTGTGGCTTGTCTTACTTTTCATAAATATAGTTCTTTTTGGATCTCAATTCAAGTCGATAATATGCAAGATTAATAATTATTCCAGGGTCGCAACATCTGCAGGACTGTATTCAAACCTGGGGCTAACTTTGGAGGAAGAGCACCGTGGTCTAATGAACCTACGGAAGAAGAGGCTAAGCCATTTATTCCAGTTGATTTCGTCAGTGTCAAACACTGGCTTCACAAATCATGACCCTATTAGCTGGTCTTCAATGTCAGAACAAAAAGTAATGCACAACTTCAGCATATTTCAAGTCTTATATGGTTGGATAGAAATGTTAATGTCTACC
Source organism: Erythroxylum reticulatum (assembly GCA_025504915.1). NCBI lineage: Eukaryota > Viridiplantae > Streptophyta > Magnoliopsida > Malpighiales > Erythroxylaceae > Erythroxylum > Erythroxylum reticulatum. Next base: position 19,262,845 of record JANSVA010000008.1, on the reverse strand, counting down.
ATGTTCGAAGGTTTTCAGTTGCTTCAGCCCAAGGCTCCAACGTCTCAAATTGTTGGTACTGGCAAGAACAGACTAACAGACGTGGAAAATTGATTAATTAGCAAGTACAACAACAACAGCTGGAATCACAGATGAGAATGGAATTTTGCAGTTTGTTGAAGCTGATTCTAATAATTGTGTAATGGAGTATTAATTATATGTTACAGGGGCAATGAACTTTACAAATCAACGTTTTTATGTACAGCATCAGCTTTATGGTCCAGAATTGTAATAGTAAAAGCAGTATCTGCTGCCTTATTTCAAGATGAATCCACAGCATCAACTGCTCCAAGCTGACAAGAAGAAGCAAAAAAGGTAAAATATTAGAAAAGAGCTTTAGTTTAGGATACCAAAGTCTAAAGACAAGCAGATTTCATACCAAGGCAGAAACCAAACAATTAGCAGAATTATGCAGTAAATGTGATTGTTGAAATAGAAGCAGGAGGCTCAAAATTTGAAGTTCAAAATATTATACCTAGTTGAGAGTGGTTGGCCATTCATGAGACAGAATCTTAAGAACTACCATTTATGAAGCATGTTTAGTATTAGTAACATGAGAAAGCGCCAGAAAAATGTATCAGGGAAGATAATCTTCAGAACTGGAATAAAGTTACAGTTGCAATATAGACATTCTTTATCATCTGTTAATACAGAAGAAGACAATTGTTACAAACTACTATAGAAGAAAAAGGTGTATTAATAGCAGCCTTGCCACTGCAGCATGTTTGTGTGACACATATGACGGCATATGAATTTCTCAAAAGCTCACCGCAAAGGCAATGTTCTGATAACCATATGCAAAAGTGGATCCAATAAGGATTGCTGGTAGACCCCACTGTCCAGACAGCTGCTCATCCACTATCCCCAAGGATCTCCTAGAGTAAAAGATTCTTAGTTAGCTAAATTAATCATCCAAGGAAAACAGTAAAAATCAAAAGTAGCAACTCTAGTCAGAAGTTTCTACTATTTATGAAAGAAAAAGGTGAAATGCAGCACCTTAATAATAGAGCGAAATGTTAAAAGTGGACTTGAAAAGATATACCTTAACTCGGTCCCCATTTCGTGCTTGGTGTAATGATATGCTTGGCGTCATTCACTTCCAAAAAAACACAAGAGAAAAAAGAAAAAGAAGGACTTGAAAAGATATACCTTAACTCGGTCCCCATTTCGTGCTTGGTGTAATGATATGCTTAGCGTCATTCACTTCCAAAAAAACACAAGAGAAAAAAGAAAAAGAAGCTAGTCAATAGCTAAAGTTTTAATCACCAGAGCCTTGTGAAGACAGGATAGAATTAGAATAAAAACCTTGGATGACAAAATTGCACATTATGTACGAATTGACGTCTGCATGACTATGATAGTTGGTGTGCAAAACAAATTTCTTGATTTTATGAGTCTGAAAAACCAAAATGGTTGTAGCATACTTCTGAGCATAATGAATATAAATGATAGTATTATAACTCTGCACATGCACTAACCTAGAACACAATTTCTAAAGAAAAAAAGGGTGATGAATGGTTAATAATAAGAAGGAGAATAGCACCTGCCCATCAAATAGGATATCCAAACCACAACTAAAATAATCGCACAAGTAGTCTCCACAAAGGGTTGTCCTAGGACGAGGGCCTGAAGCAGAATGAATGACCATTTGGTCAACCTGTATGATTAACAAACACAAACTAGGACTGCCTTTTGCATTACGTAAGCGTTTAAATGACACTGGATAACAAGTTAAGAAGCATCTTTTCCCAAAGATGTGGAGGGGAAGAAAAGTTGTTCTCCTTTTGTCATATACCTTTAATGCTCTAATCAGCAGTATGTCAAATTAAAGAATAGGGCAAACTTCAGTAAATTGTTTGATCAGTTACACAAGTTCAAGATGGAAAATTTCATTACCCGCTTCTGATGGATTCCACAAGGATGCCCTAATTCAGTCCATACATCCTGCACATATATCGAATCTTTGAGCGTGGACAAGAATAAAGGATCTTTATGGACACTGTAACAACAAAATGAAGTGATATTAACCTGTGGTGATGCACTAAAAGGAATGTCCCCCAGTGGAAAAATATAATTCTTCCCCAAGCTGCAATAATGAATATGAAATTAAGAATATCCAAGAGATGTTCAACTACTAAGAAACCCTTGATACTTTAAGAGCAAAATCTGACTATAATATCAAACAAAGTTCATGTTATTCAGAACAAGAAATCACTTAATCAAGCAACTGCCTGCCAGAAGCAACTTATAACTAATTTCATAGTCAAATCTCTGTAACATTGGAGCTTATAGAGCCTTAGAGGAAGCAGCAAACCTTAACATGCACCTGTTCCATGTACAAGCTGCCATTACGCAATGGAGGAGCAGAAGCTTTATCCATTAACGATCCCACACCAACTTTTTTGTCTGCGGAGCTGTCATATATACATGTAACTGGTGTAGTGCCATCTAGAAACTCCAATGATAGTTCAGCTACCAAGAAATTTCAGATTTAGAATTACCTAATCAGGAAATGATTCGTTTTCATTAATGCAGATAAGTTTTTGAAGGACTTGGCAAGTAGATTATACTACCTTCTCCACCACAGCAATCTTTATATTAGCTGTGAATAGGAAAAGCAAAAGATAACCCCTCCAAAATAACAGACATTTCAGTATCACCAGTTCATCACAGAAGCAAAAACAAAAAAAAGGAATAAGCAAACTATGATGGTACAACAATTACAAAGTACATACCGGGTAGAATAGATTCGATACTCCTCTATTTTTGTCACAAATTCCGGGAAATGTTGGACCGTAAAGTGTATACACAGCTAAAAACGTAGCTAGAGTGGATGGCCCCCTAAAATGCAGGAACAGCAATCATTTGTACCCCTATCCAAAAAAAAAAAGAAAAAGAAAAATGTAACAACTTCAAATTCGAGCCATATGTTACCCAATAAGAGAAGTAGCAAATCACATCTGCAGCCGTTTGATGTCATAAATTTCGATCAGCCTCAATCTCTAAAATAAGTTAAACTTAAATAGAGAATGTTGTATCAGAACAAAAAGGCAGGTTGTGTACAGCTATCAAACAAAAGCCATAGAAACTCAAAAGGTAATCTGTATTAAATACAACAAAACAATGTTAAATAATACCTGTGACCAAGGATCAAACCGTAGATGAAAACCATGATCTGGAAAGCTTATAAAAATATCAAGCTTAAGATGCTCCTGCCAATCACAGTAAGATGGTCCTGCGTTACAACTTGCACTAGTATAAAAAAGCGCATAACCTAGAAACTTCACTGATTCTCTTTTCAATCCTATAATTTGAACCTCATCACAATGCTTCAAATGATCAAAGTCGTAAGTGTTGGGTTGTAGCTTCATTTGTGTAAGCGCCTCGGAAGTCGGCAATCCTGCTAGATCATAACGGTAAAGTAAGATTAAATTACAGTCCTTCAATTCGAATTGTAAACAAGCCCAATTCGCCGATGGAATGTCGAAGACTTTTAGGTTTTAATCGAATCCGGAAGGCATCGATTACTGTGAGAGAAAGGACCGAATCCGAATCCGGGTCGGAGATCTAAGACGATGTCGCCAGGGAACCGGTGGTTAGCCTGGTGCTGCAACATTCGGGTCGGGTCTCTCCATTTGTTCTTGATATTGGCACCCAAAGTTGTGAATACCGTACTAGATTTGATACCGGATTGAGTTTTAGTGCGATACTGTGCTAATACTGATCAATACTGCGTACTATTTCTGATGATTTTTTAAATTTATGAAATAGTCCTTCAAAGTTTTTAAATTCGCAAAATAGTCTATTGGTATATTGTACAGTTACACTGTATACTTTACTAGTTTACTGTTTACATCAAACATTGTTTCTAAAAATCATAATAATAAATTATAATCACAATTAATATGAAATAATAATAACTTGTAAATATTTCACATATAAATAATAACCACAATTAGTATAAAAAAAGAAAACCATTACTATACAAATATAAAATTAAGAATAATACAAAATTTTAAAATATTACAATAATACATTTTCATCATTTTAATAAATAATAATTGCATCAAAATATCTAATAAAAAGAATAATAAATATCCTTAAATTATTTACAAAAAGAGTTTATGAAGAAGAAACAATTAAGTAGAAGTTAAACCTGAAACAAAAACATTTACAGTTACATTACGTCACAACCCGGTACCACATCGGACCCATGACAACCACTGCATAACTTGACTAAGGACATTCACAGTATCCTTAATCCGACTATGCAAGGCTACCTGAATATTTATTCTTTTCTTTTTTTTGGAAAATTTGAGCAGCACAACGACTGTATTTTAAAAATCCCAAAAAGCTGCAAATAATTTCAAACACACTTCTATATTTACATCCAACCACAACTTCAAGACTTTAAAGTCCACTCAAGGCAATCTCAACAACATTATCAAAAGATTCATACATAAAGTTATTTATAAAATATAAGGCAATAAAAAGTTAAAATTATAAAATCATAAAGTGTATCTACATAAACACAGTTCATGAGCCACTAGACAACAAAAGTACAAAATAAGAAACTACCCACGTGTAGTAATACCCCGAAAATGTCAAAAGACGACACGATCCACTCAGGAATTCAAGCTCACTAAATTAAGCTACATAGTTAGAAAGCAGAGGAAGATGAGTACAATAGGTACTCAGTGAGCAGAAAAAACATATATTACAAATAGAATTCGATTCATACCAAGTCGATGTAGATAACCTATAAAATTAATATACATGACATAAAAACACATAGGCCCAGCCTATGACCCAATGTATACTGGTTAGGAACCATATAGGCCTAGCCTATTAACTCACTCATTCGGTGAACATAGGTCCCAGTTTCAGAATACAAAAGCCTAGAAACATCATATGTATAAATCAAATATCGATAGAAAAACCAATATTAGGATAAGCCAAAACAATCATGTGTGACATCACTAGTTGGCCAAACTAATGTGCACACCCACCAATACTCGATGTTGGCTCAACTTTCATCCGTAGAATTGGGCTTGTTTACAATTCTAATGACCTCGTCGGTGTCCAAACTAATGACCTCGTCGGTGTCCAAACCTTAGGTGTGGAATCACCCGCGAGTCCTGTAGAAAGATATTGATACGGTGACTCGACTTTAATGTACCAGCATCAAAGGTACGGGGGTCGCTTAATCAGTTGTACCCAACACCCGATTGGCCAATCGTTTCCTCACCAATCATAAAAATCATATACAATATTTAAGTATCAAAAATCAAGTAAGGTATTATGCCTTTATTTATCTATTCAACCAATAAAATAAAACCTTGTTGTGACTCTAAGCCAACAGATAAAACATATACTAGCATATATGACTCATTTGTGCATAAGTAAGTTCGAAAATATTATTTCATGCCATAAAAGTTAACTTTTGCACTTTAAGTGCAAAGTTTTTCAAAAACATAGTTTCAGAAAATAAAACATTATTCTTTTACACTTCAAGCGCAAGTTTGTTAAAAACAATATCATTTCTCAAAATATGAAATAAAAACATCAGTTGCACTTCAATAGTAAAGAATTATTCAAAACAATATTGTTTATTAAATACATAAATATGCTAGCATCTATTGGAGATTAAATTCTACTATGCATTACCTAGGTCCAAAATTTACATACAAGTCATTATATATGTCTTAGAGTGATCTAATCCCATATGAGAAATATGGTTCCCCAACTCACCTCAAAAGAAGATATACTCTCTCTTA
>JANSVA010000008.1:19242008-19256929 GCA_025504915.1 Erythroxylum reticulatum | reverse complement strand
AATTAATTAATTTAAAAATATAATGTATTATATTATAATTATTACACATAAGAGTATAATTACAAAAAATAGAAACAATATGATAAAACTAAACATGTTTTTTATTTTAGTTTTTTATTACAAATTTCAACTCAACCAAACAAGTTTACGATTTTTTAAGGAAAAAAATAGAAACCAAAAATAGGAAACAAAAACCAAGAAATAACAACAAAAAAACAGAAGTGGAACTAAACGACTCCTAAAATTACCATTACATTTTGGTTAGAAACATAATCAAGTCATTAAGGACACAAATAAAAATTTTAATATATGGTTACACTAATTTAAAAATTAGAAATATAATATCTTTTATTAATTCATGAGTTTACAAAATCATAATATAAGATAAGATACTAAAGTGCTAAAAGTTGATTATATCATATATTTGACTCTAAATAACCATCTAACTCATATATGTCTTCTTCAAGTCAAATTAATTAATGTTATTATTATATTTATAATAATTATTTTAAAAAAATTTCTATGATCTATTTGTTACATATGTTTTTTTAATATGAATAGTAACAGAAATTGTATAATGTGTATATGAATGAAATATTTATTTTATATATTTTTTATTATGCATAATTTAATTTTTAATAAATTCTTAAAATATTAAATAATTTCTATCTTTAACAAAATTTTAATTGAACTTTAGTTTATGTTTAAGTTAAGATATTTATGTTATATAAGAAATTTCACACATTTATTATACTATAAATAAAATAGTTTAAAATTTGTCTATGTGAATTATTTTAAAACCATGCAAAGCACATAACTAAAATTCGTTAGTAGTTAATTTGAAAGTAGATTTCATTCTTCAATCAAAAGAATCTTGATACATGTTCTTAAAAAAATTCTAAACGTTTAATTTCACTACGTGAATCAATTAAAACATCTTTAAAGATAAAAAAATACAAGAACAAATTGAGCCTAAAAGTTAGTCTCAACCTATTATCGCTTTAACCCCCTACTATCCCTCACTCATCTTTGTGCTTTTACTCCTCTTTAACCCAGGGGCTTAAAGAAATTTTACTTAATCCCTATTTTCTTTCCTTTTTTTTTATACCTTAAGTGGTAATGATTTTTCAAAAGCTCCTTGCACCTTTTCCTTTTTAGGTTGGGGAACTATTTCCTAAGCCTAACGATTCAAATTCCTTTAGACCTAATTACCTTTCCACTTTTTTTTTTATGACTTCCCCTTCTAAGCCAATTTCATTCACCAATGCCCCTATAATACAAGGATTTAGTTCTTCTTCACCTCCTAACTAAGCTCCAACTCCCAATCCCCCGACTGTTCATAAGTCGCAGCTAAATGATAGGTGTAAATTATACTATGTTTTTATAGATATTTTAGTGTGTTTTTAAATGTTTGTTAGATGATTATCACGTGTTTAGACTTAGAATTATGTTATTATTAATGTTTATATGTATTCTAATTGTTTGTTTGGTTTATAGCAAGAATTGGATCATAATTTTATGTTTTATAAGGTGTTTGATTTGTTTGTGAGTGATGGAAATCAAATAATTGAAAAGCAAGGAAGATTTGAATCAAATAAGGTATACACGACCATATCTATGGCCATGTAAATCTCTTAACCTATGAAAAATTATGAATTATGGAGATTTTGAGTGATACACATTCTAGTACACAACCATATACCACACTATGTATCTCCTAAACAACAATTTTAGCGAATTTTAGCTTTTTCACTATGCAAGTTGTTTTAGTCTTTTAACATTTTTGGGCTATTTTTGGAACCAAATTAAGTGGAGAAGCCCTAAAAAGAACCCTAGAAGCCTTAAGAACTATTTAAGGATGTAAAACAAAACCAAAAAAATCCTGCAACCTCACATCAAATTGAATCAAAGTGGAGAGATCAAGAAAAACATCCTAAAAATTCTAGCATTATAGATTAGGGCATTAAATGATTTTCTCATTTCCTTTTAGTTTCTTTAGTTGTCCTTGATATGTAATCCAATTCTCTTGTTGTTTATCATGTTTTTAAGTTTCTAGATCCCTATTAGAAATTATTTTGGATTTATTTTGTGAATTTATTTCTTATTGATTTCAATAGATATTTTGTTGTTTGTGATAATTGTATATGCTTATACTTGACAATAAATTGAGTGAGTGAGTCAAAAGCATAAGCTTATATTGTGTAATGAGAGTTGATAGTTTAATAAGTCCCAAAATTATCAAATCAATAATCATTCGAAGAGAGATCTTGTTTGAGAACTTAATTATGTATTAGAGATCTAATTGAAAATTTTAGGAAAAGTTTTGTGAATCGAGAGGTTGCAAATCTAGAAAATTTAAAGTCAATTAGTTTTAGTTGATTAGATATTGGGAGATAGTAATCAATACCTTAGGAAATCTAGGATTAAACACATATTTAAATTAACAAGACCAAGAGAACAAAATAGGGAAAGAATGGTTCCTAAATATTCAATTGATTAATCTCAATTTTATCAACAGCTCAACTATTTTATTGATTATTTGTTTCATTTATTTATTTGTTTTACTTATTTATTTATTTTTATTCAACTGAATTTCTTATAACCTTGGACAAAATTAGGTTCAAATTGTTAGCTATTATATAATCCTCGAGGGAATGATACCTTTTTGTACTACAAGATACGATCCATATACTTGCCGATCTGTGGTTAATTGATTGTATAATTGTTTCATAACATTTAGTGATTAATGACATGAAATTGTTTAAGATACTCACTTTGACTCATATGTGGTTTTAGGCACAATTCAGAAGCAAAGGAGTTTAAATGAGTTGAAAGCACTATATTTGAGTCATTTTCTGAAGATTCATATCTACTTTTCTTCATGTAACAAGAATAAGGCAGATTAGAGCAAATAAAGACAAGAAGAAGACAAGAAAAATGAAAACACAAAAAAGAAGAACATGTTGCTTACAACCATGCATGATTTGTCTTGGTCTTGACACACATCTCACAATCATGACAAAAGATGTCATAGGTATGACACATTTTTCATGCTTATGACTCATTTTGCATGGGCCATGCATATAAGGCTCATGACCATGAGCCTCAACTAAGGTGGCTCATGGGCCTGACACTATCATGCACGGCTGTGAGATACTTGCAGCTCACCCGAACACTACTTTTTAATATAAATAGACATGTGATAGTAAAGTGATGGTTTTGTGAAAGAATAGAAGGTGTTTTTGGCTGGGATGAACCGAAGGACCTCTTGGAGGATAGAAGATAGGAGAACGATGAAGCTCTCTCACATGGAGAGACCCATAGAGGGGTAGCATCCTGACACTAGTTCGAAGGAGACATTACTGTCGATGACCCGGTTAAGAGCATTTTTTTTAGTATTTGTTGTTTCTTTCTCTCTTATGGATTGATTGTGTTATCCTATGTCTATTGTTTGGGTCTTATATAAGAATGATTGAATGCTCTATTTGATTGTTTTTACGTATGAACCCATTGCTAGAATTAAATATAATATATACTCGTTATTTTTTTATTCATTTGTAGCGACTAATGGTTTGTAATCATTAGGGATAATATAACCTATGTTAAATAATCCTAGCTTGTGTGATTATTGCTTAGATTGGTATGTTTTTCTCACTCATAAGGTAGTTGTCCAATTAAACTTATTGAGTGTCTCCTAGGTTATCCGATATCTAGGGTTATTTAACGAGCTCCTCTTAATTAACTATAACCTAAGGAAAAAATGGGATTAACATGGCTTGTTGTTAATCTATGACCAATAGTTCAAGGAGAGGTAAAAGAATGACAAATCAATGAATATGTTTAATTAGGGTGTAGGCTGAGATTGAATTAAAGAACTAGACTCCTAACGAATTCACCACTTTCATCATTTTTGCATGTTTTCTTTAATTTGCCTTTATTAGTTTAACTTCATTTTATTTTCTTATTTTTAAACCAAACCAAACCCCCTAAACCAAAACGCTGATTAATTTCATTTCAATAACTTTACACACACTCTCTATAGGATCAACCTAGACGCACCATTGCTATGATAGTAGTCTAGTTTATTTTGAGTAACATTACAATGTGCTACCACTTACAAGTATTGAGCTTTATTATATATAAAACTTGCTTAACATCACCATCACTATCGAAACCTCATAAGTAATCTTTCTCTAACTTTGTGTTTATTGTTTTTTATTTATTTTTATTTGTATTGTTTTTTTTCCATATTAAGGACAATGTTTTGTTTAAGTATAGGAAAGTATATGTTTTATATATCAATTGTTGTGAATTTTAATTTGTATTGAGTTAGAAAAAGTTAGGTTCAAATTGTTAGCTCTTGCATAATCCTTATAGGAATGATGAGTTTTATTATATATAAAACTTACTCAACATTGAATTGGAAGAATGTGGTGGGGATACTTCAAGCATCTTACTCCAATACTCCCTTTTATAGATTTTGGAAGATGTAAGCATGATGCTCTTAGAATTGAAGTCTTTGAGGAAAGTGCTAGCCTATAGACATCCACATTAGTTGGCCTTTTATTAGAAAGAGGTTATATTTTCCATTAATCTATAACTGGGCCTTTAGAAGCTAAAAGAGTGTTGGTTTAAAAGAAGTCCTATTATCTGAAGATAGTTTGGTGCTATTTAGGTTCCACTTTGAAACTGGCTCAAATAAGATTTTAGGAGTGGATCTTTGGCACATCTAGAATGCTCCACTTTTCCTACAACTATGGTGCCTAGGATTAACTCTAGAAAGTATAAAGCATGAAAGTATCCCAGTATAGATCAACATCCATAATATTCCATTAGAGCATTACTCAACTAAAGGGCTCAACCTTTTTGCTAGCTTCATAAGTGCCCCACTATGTATAGATGAGAATATAACACGTGGGAGGAGGATTGGCTATGTGACTCTATATAAATTTCATAAGAAATAAGAAACTTCAATATGAAATGCCATTGATGGGTTAGGAAAGAATGATTACTTATTTGAGGATAAGATAATGGGGGTCTTACCAGTGGAAACCATCATTAGTAATATGATAAACAATGGAAACCTATAAGTAAAACATTTGTCAAAAGGGACTATAAGGAACTTATAAGGCTCAAAAAACAAAACGCAAGAGAACAAGGGGTAGTGAAAAAACCAGATCTTCAATAATAAAAATGGCAATCATACTTTAATTAGAATTAATACCGATCTAACTTCAACTAAAATTTGGATAAATGAGAATATGATTGAGACTAGTAACAAGAAGAAGAGAGCTAATAAAGGGTTAGAGAATGCCATTCCTCTATAATTTGATCAATGTTAGAGGAAAGTTCATCTTAAATGGAGAGTATCATGCAAAACTTATGTATGGGCCATATTGAAATTGTGGAATAAAAGGAATTTAAAGGGATAACAAAAGGAAGTCTAATAAGAAGAGTAGGTCCAAATGAACCAAATAGCAAGATTTCCACTCATAGCAATAGTCCCCTAAAATGTGAGGCGTCTCAATTACACAAAGATATAGCAGTCTCTTAGGCAATTTCTACAAGAACATATAGTTATTCTAGCAAGTATTTTGCAAAATAAAGTTAATAAAGAGAATCCTAAAACTAGCCTTCATAGGGAAATAATTGTCTTTTGTTTCCAACTATAACCACCATCATTTTGGTTGAATGGGGTGCAACAACAAACTAGTTAGTATTAATTTCTTACGCTCGAGTGAGCAATTGATCCATTTGTCGATATTGTTCATTATGGAAAATGTAAGGATTACAGTGACTTTTGTCTATGGATCTAACCATGCATTTTAAAGAAGGGACCTAGAAGTGTTCCTATAAGGAATTTAGATAAATAACTTTGAGCTTTGGGTAGTAATAGGTGATTTTAATAGCACCCTATACATTTTTAAGGCTAAGGGAAATTTAATGTAGAGAAAATTCTTTAATGATTTCAGAGATTGCATTAAAAAGATTATAATTATAGACTTCGGTATGCTTTTATACATGGTGCAACAAGAAGATATCAAAATGATCTCTTAGTAAAACCTTGGGTAAGGCCTTGGTGGATGGAAGGTGGCTTTCCAGCTTTTCTGAAAGCAAATCTAGATTTTTAAACCCCTTTTTCTTGGATCATTCCCCAAATTTTGTTTCAAGATTTGTTCTTAACTAAAAGGAGCAAGTCACCATTTATATTTAATAACTTCTGGGCTAATTTGGAGGGGTTTAAAGAGGTAGTGGCAACAAAAGTATCTAAACTTGTGAGGTGTTATAAAGCATTCATTTTATGCAAAAATTGAGGTTTATCAAGGAAGAGATAGATGTTTTTAAAATGGAAATTGACAAACATGTATTCCAGAATGTGGAAAGTAGTGATAAAGTCATTAAGGTGCATGAAGAACTTCAAGTAAGGCCAAATGATTTTTTGGATTTTGGAGCAGGAAACAAGGGCTGTATATTCTCATACTAACACTGTATGGTGTCGATATTTACTACTTAAGCAAAGGCCTAGGTTACAATGGCTTTTGGAGGGGGATATAATCATTGAGTTCTTCCATAATTCCATCAGATTCAGAAGGAATAGAAATAGAATAAGCTTCCTATCTAAGTCTAAGGGGGACAAAGGTATATCTTAAGAGGCCTCAAGTATGACATTTTAGAGTAATTCAAGAAGCTTACGGGAACCCCAACTTGCTCCTACTCCTCATTTTATATTCTAATATCCTTTATTTCTAATTAGTTCTCTAATAAGGATATAAATATCTAAGTAAACCATTTAATGTTCTAGACATTGAGAAAGTGATTTTTGATATGGATATAAATAAAGCCCCTAGTCCTGATGGGATGAATGGAGGCTTTTTTTTCCGAAAATGATTAGGCTTAAATTAAAGTTTTTGTGATAGAGGCAATCTTGGAGTTTTTTGAAAAGGAATTTATTCTCAAAGAAATCAATAGAAACCTTATCACTTTAGTTCCTAAATTTAGTAATCCAACCTCTCTTAATTATATCCCATTGGTTGAGAAAGAACACTTTAACTTATTAAGTCTATCTTTAGTCCTTACATATGTATTAGGCTGAAAACTTTTTTCTTCTAAAAGGCCATATTAAAATACTAAAAGGGATGTTAATGAAGTTCTTATACACAAATAACAAAGAGGTTAAGTATGTAGACAAAGTCAAATGAGAGGAAGTTTGCAAATCTTTAAAAGAGGGTGACTTAGGGATTAATATAATCAACTTGAGCAATAAAATTTTCCTCAATAACAGTATTTAAATGCTACTGGACGACATGAATTCTCTATGAATAAATTCAATACAAACATACTTCTTAAAAGTTAAAAGTGTTAAGAAGTAAACATTAGCCCATCCTATTCTTAGTTCTTACAACAATTGCTAAAACTCCTGAATTCCTTTTCTGATGATATCAAATGTAGAATTAGGAGTGAAGAGATAATAGCTCTATACTTCAATAATTGGTGCAAGTGTAATTATGTAAAAGACTCTAGAGATATTTCCTATAAACTCTAAAACTAAATACTACATTATTGGAAATCAATGGGTATAGGAGGCAGGCAATGATGATAATATCCTTCGTAATTATCTAACTAGACAAGGAAAGCATCACTCTTACAAATAGCTTTTTTACTCCTTTGAGAAGTTCAACAATGAGTTTATAAAAGAGGTCCTAAGAACTAGGGGCAGATAGTATAGTAGCTAAACTTATTTGGTCAAAAACCTTACTACTTAGGATATTTTTCTTGCTTTGGTTGAATATTAAGAAGAAACTGGCAACTTTTAATAGAAATAATTTTTTAAAAAGTTCTTAATGTTTATTCTTACGTAAAGAAGACTATAAGGATATAGAGCACTTAATTTTCAATTATTTCTACTTTTAGATGGTATGCAAAGAAATCGTGTAGAATTATTCTCTTTATAATTATCACTTAAATGTTTTAGATTTTACCAATTGGGTGAAAGCTAAGAGAGGGATATCTAAAGAAGATAAGATGTGCTAATAATTGCACTAGGATCATGTATGTACAAACTCTGAAAAGAGAGGAATGATAGGTGCTTCTTGAAAAAATAAAAATATAAGAAACATATCCTAATAGGTAAAGGAGTGGATTAAAAAGCATATTATCTAAAAGCATATAGGTAAGGGAGAAAACAATAGACTACTTCTACCCTAATAGTCTTAGTGTTACCTAGGATGAACAGAAGTAGTGGACAACTTGAACCCTAAAACTATGTGCAGGGATTTTAAAATCCTTAAACTAAGCTTGAAAAAGATGTGGTAAGTCTAATGGACAGAATTAACAACCAATTCATAGGGGTTAGATAAATGTAAAAGTGAAGAATTTCAAGAAAAAATTAAAGATATTACTTGATTGAAAGGGATGTGTCATAGGTCTCCTCCCTTCTTCCTTGAATAATCTCTCCTATCTCCATCCAAAACAAAAGGGAGAGATTAGTTGTCACTCTATAAAGAAACAAATAACAAGAATTTGGAGGAAAGTAGATATTGGCCTTACTGGAAGTGTGAGTGCTTTCAAGAAACTCTTTAGAAAGTGGAGCAAAGAGTCAGGTTATCTCCATCTATCCCCTTTCTCTATTGCAACATTCAAGTTATCTCCATCTATCCCCTTTCTCTAATGCAACATATCCGTTTGTGATGGATTTGACACTTCTTATATCTAAATGGATAATGGATACTGTGTATAGCTAAGATGGTTTCTAGTATGGTTGTAAGCTTGGTGGCATGGGAGTAAACATTTGTTATAGGGTGTTAACCTATGATTGATTAATTCATTCATTCATCTTTTAAAAAAATAAAATACACCTAATAAAAGTAATTAGTGTTCTCAAACTAGGGACAGCTAAAAGTTACTCCAAATTCCATCTAAGTTTTAGTTTTTTGCTTAGTTTGGTGTTGATTCCTAATGCTAACAGTAAGTTAAAAAACTTTCATCATTTTGTTAAGATGTTGTCTTATAATTATAATAAAGAGTATATCTAGAAATAATTCAAGGATAGTTGTTAAAAAATAAGAAACTATGCACATTATATGAGTTATAAAATGAACTTAAAATTACATCAATAAAATTCTTGAGCTATCTAAATCCAATTAAAATTAGCTTATTGCCCTTTTTTTGATAATTAGTCCGTCAAACATGACATACCACATGTTATATTTAATATGAATGAAACCTTCATGTTGAGAATAAAAGGATTAAATTATTATGATTCCCACTCCTTTCTCAGCTAGTTTTACTAAATCAAAAGGTCAATTTTCCAAAGTTAAAGGATTTCACAATTTAAGAATTATATCAATACCCAAAGTCACTCACATAAATTTGATTTCTTTTATAAAAATATTAATAACATGAGCATAAATGCTTTGCCATATATAGTTAAGCAATTAACATCTTCATGCCCTAACTTAATAACTTCAAATTTTATGTTCTTAGTATTATAGAAGTTATAGTCTACCTTTGAACTAAATCTTTATCCATAGGGGAATCCTTAAGTAACAAAGAGACTACATAAATATAATCCTCGCCCATTTTAACATACTCATATAAGAATCAAAGAAATTATCCTATCCATTTGGTTAAACCATCTTAATTTAGTGGGTTTGGACAACCAAGTGCACTTGTCTTACATAACTAGTTATTATGGTTTCTACTAACAACAACCTTAACTTTCATTTCTACCTAAACCATCATATGAACAATCCTATCATATTGTTATTCCCCTTAACTTGTAGACATATTCTTGTTTTGTTTAGTGAACATTAAACATTTTACGTAGTGTCATTCTTTTAAGTACATAAAATTGAGAATCACATCAATATTACATTAAGCAAGGTTGAGATTCCATTATTTCCTTAAACATTTCGTGTACAACTATCTTTTATGACTATTTTATTGAACTACATAAGATCATATGATTGAGAGTTTCTCTATATCATATCTATCATAAATCGACAAGTAATTCACTTAGATTCTTAACTTATAATTGATTTTCTTTGCATCTCTATTTATATATTTTTTGAAGGAGCTAGAATTCTTTGATGGCTATTTGAGACTTTGTAAATACAAATGAAGGCCTTTGAAGAAAAAGGAAAAAAAAGTGTTGAGAATTGAAATTAAAGTGTTCATTTAGATTATGAATGTGATATTGAGTGAGAGGTTTGTAACTTTTATAGAAGAGAGTTTTGATAGATTATGGTTAATTATCTTAAGAAGTTTCTTTGATAGTTTAATCTTTACCCAATAGTGAATTGAACCCTTATTTGGGGCTTAACTAGTGGGTACAAGCCTAAAAGGATCCGAGTTATAATAAAAATCAAACCTTTCTTCCTTATCTTCCTCTATTTACTTTAAATCTTATTTTAACATTTATTTGTATTTTTATATGTTTATTTCTCTCTTTGTTTTAAAATACTATTATTTTTTCACTATTTAAGCTTTATCATAATAATTCGTAAGAAATAGTCATATAAATTGTAGACACATATAAGGTTTGATAAATTGTCTAATTAAATAATTCACCTTAACCCTATTAAGTGCTTAAGGGCTAATACATTTAATTTTCAATTTTTTTTGCTTAACCTCTTTCGCATTTTAGAAAACCTTTTGCAAATGTACTATATAGTTGGAAGCAGTATAATCTTTAAACCTACTTCCTATCTATTAATTTGTTAAAAAATTCAATTAATATTTCAAAGTATGAATTTGAAAATATATATTTCTCTATTTTCAACAATAAAAATATATGTTTTTAAAATTGTTTTACATTACTTTTATATACAACACTCCTTTTTTTTAGAAAAGATTTTAGTCACTTGCTCTAGATGCCTCATATGTTCCTCGTTGATATTATTATGGATTAATTGCAATGAATTGCTTGTGATTTGACCTTCTTTTATTTAAATCCTTATATATTAAAACGTATACTTAACTTTTATATAGTATTATTTAGCTATCACATAAGTCATTTCGTCGTATTATGGTAGTTTTTCATTCATTCATAATTTCAAAACAACATTATATTGGAACTTACAAATTTTAATACTACATTGTTTTGAGTAAGAGTAAATGAAAAAACTAGCCAAATATGATAGAGAAAATTATGTAATAGCTAAATAATACCATAAAGGAGAAAGTGATAGTTTTCAAAACACAAGGCCTAGAATGAAAAGGGTTAAACTACAAGGAGACACAGTGTACTTAACCCTATTATTAAAGACTAACATGTTATTTAGGTAGATCATACGTCACTTTATAAATTTATTAGAATACCATCCATTTTATGCTGAAATGTAAATAAAGTTTAGGTTCGATGAAATTATTATCTATTGATTTATTTCCTATTTATCATAAAATATGTTATTTTTATATTTTTAGTTTTAATTTCCCTAAAAATTACTGTTTTAATCAAATTAATAGATATAGCATGCCGCTTATATACAACCTATTAATTTATAATCTTTACTTCCCTATTATATTGTTCAATACTTTCATGAATAATATTACCAGTCTTATTGCAGCACCCCACTCTTGCAAAACCCGAACTCGACATCGATGAGTGATATCCGAGTCCGTGCCCTACAAGGGTAGCGTACTAGAACACTTAATCAATCAAATCTCATTTGCAAAGTCTTTTTTTCTTTTCTTTTTGAAACAATGCACACTTTTGTGGAAAATTAATAATCAATTCGGGCCCGTTACAATCATAAACTTTTTCAATCATATATATATGATAATTGCACTCAAAAGTCTGTTTCATTTCTAACCCTTTTTCTATTTTGGAAAACTTATTACAAAATAAGTTTAATCAATAAACATAATACAGAAACATCAGAATACATCTTTTCATACAAAAATTAATGAAAATAAAGATGCAGACGCGAACTGATCCCGACCACTATCTTTTCCATTGTATGCAATAGGTGAACTCCCGTTGGTCTAACGAGGTACTCTTCTGAGCCTGAAAAATATTTGCAATTTTTGGGTGAGTTTTGCGAACTCAGTGAGTGACCATCATCGATGGCTAACCCAGTCACATAACACGTAATTCACATTCATATCAATGCAATTTAATCATTTATATTATGCATATGCAGTGCACATGAGATCGACTTTTCATAAAGGGCTCATTAATGACTATCCCAAATAGGGCTCATTAATCGTTGAGCCTGAGGCTCTAAATCACTTTTCAGCTCGAGGCTCATTTTCACTCGTTGAGATTTAAGCTCTGATTGGTGGCTACTCTAGTCACAATATTCATTATATTTCATGCATTCATGACATGGAATGCATCAATTACATTTGCATATTCGTATTCACTCCCATTCACATATCATTGGACCTTATTTTGACATTCACATTAAAGTTGAGAATCACGCTTTAATTCATATGCAAATGCACATTCAAAAACACACTTATCATTGGATCGTGGTCCGACATTTATAAATCATATTATGTACACTTATTTCATCTCATTTACATATAATGAGCACTTCAATATTCTTTCATATAACACATTCATTGGACCTCCTGTCCAAAAACCAACATAGTCAAACACTTTCACATAATCGTTTAAAAATCAATCAATATCAAAATTCAAATAAGACAAACAGAGGAATAAGACCATCTAGGTTTACTCACAGTATGCTCCAGATTACCATTGGCTTCCAAATTCTGGGAATGCCTGAATGTGGAAACTTGACCTGCACAACCCATTTATGCAAGACACCCATTTTTCACTCATCAATAATTGCACACATATAAGCATTTATTTATGCACATTTATATAGGTGGACTATGTACAATGCATGTTTAATGACAATCCCGGATATATGTTCCAGAACACATATTATGTTCATTCCCATTTCATAGTTCACATGTGTCTAATTAGACTTAGATTAACACTTCATTTGTACATGATCTTTCTAAATTCTCCTTTCAATCTTTACCCTTTTCATGTGTCTAGCTTATTCATAAGCTTACACCTCAAGAACACTTGGTTAGTTTATATCATAACTCAATTTTTCGTCATCTCATTTCTAACCTCATATGATCTCATAATATCCAAATTTTCATCCAATAGAAATTCAATTGAAAATCCCATAATACAAAATCACTAAAATCGATTTTAGAATACTTAAACCCAATCATTTTCTAAACTCCATGAACTAGAATCCTTCCAAAAATCTAAAAGATTCAAAATGATCTTACCTTGATTATTCACCAAATGAAGAGATCTTTATCTCAAATGGAAGCTCTTTTCTTCCTCTTCTTTTTTCTTCTTTTGAACAACTACAAGATCTTTCTTGAAGATTAAGAAGAATTAAACCCTAGCTCAACTCTCTTCTTTTCTCTCAACCCACCAAACTCTCTTTCTCTTTCTTACCCATTTTCATTATTCTCTTCTGATTTTCCTTCCAATTAAATTTTTAGTCTTTTATTATAAGCAAGACAACACTTTTTCTTCCAATTATGCCCTTAATTATTGAGAATTGTCCCATTTACCCTTCCATTTATGCCTTATGTCATTTATACTTAAGTGTCTTGCCAAAATTACCCTTAAACATTCTATCATAACACTTTCTTCCAGAAAATGTCCCCCATTGTCTCAAGTTTCTAATGACACCAAAATCATTCAATTCTGTTTAGTGATTCGAAAGATATACTCCAAATATTTTTGGACTGTTCTTGTCCATAACAGTATACTATGCACAACTTCCATCTAAAATTTAAACATCTTAGACACTGAATTAGATTCCAATTTCTTCATACCATTTGTATCTCCATGTCTCTATTTTATCACAATTAAGAAATCATCTCATTTGGAGCTCTACTGATCCAAAAATCATCAAAATACTGAAGTATATTCAGTGGAATAACATCAGTTCATATTTTTTTAAGAGTACACACACTATACCCGCCCCACGTTTTTCAGTAAATATTTCACAATTAATTTCATATGGATATGATTTTAGATAAAGATGTATAGCAATATCTTATGAATCCAGCGGTTCAAAAATCAAGTTATTTGGGTGTCCATAGAAGGAGTTATGATCAAAAGAATCCAATCTGTTTTTGTCCTCAATCATACTGAACATGTTTCGGGGAAACAGCTATAACTTTCCCTAGAAATTTCTGATTAAGGCTTTCTTTAGATTGTTCGAAAGAAGACTTCAAGATATACAACTTTCATGAAGAACTCAAAGTCAAATTCTATTCTCTCCATCTTAATTTTTCTTCATCTTACTTTCGCTTTGTTTTACTTTGCTTTGTCTTACTTTTACTTTGTCTTACTTTTACTTCGTCTTATTTTGCTTCGTCTTACGTTTGATTTGTCTTACTTTACTTCGTCTTACTTTCACTTAGTCTTACTTTTTCTTCATCTTACTTTCACTTCGTCTTACTTTTGCTTCGTCTTACTTTTCTTCGTCTTACTTTTGCTTCGTCTTACTTTTGCATCTCCACATTAAAAGATCATAACTTTCAACTCAGATGTCCAAAAATTCCATACTATATACCATTGGAAAGATAAAAGAAAGATATAAAAATATCAAGAAAGGAAACTTTGCCAAAATATATCTAGATTAATCCAGATTTTCTCTCGAAGTCAGAACATGAATTTTTACGTTCAGCTCCCTATGTACTGCACCCAGTTCTCAACTTCATGAAATTTTGAGACTCTTAAAGACAGAATTGAAACTCAATGTCTTCATACGAAATGTATCCATATATCTCTAGTTTAATCCAAATCAAGAATCATCTCATTTGGACAACTAGAGAAAACGTTGTGTCTAAAATACTGAAGCATATTCAGTGAACATTTTTCAGATCAACACCAATTTTGTTTCTAAATCTTTCCTTATCACAACTCATAC
>JANSVA010000008.1:19216724-19231027 GCA_025504915.1 Erythroxylum reticulatum | reverse complement strand
CCTCCCACATCATTCAGACCACTGAGGTTCAGTTAAGAGATGATCTGAGTTATGAGGAGATTCCAGTGGAGATCTTGAACACTAAGGTAAAGGTCCTCAGGAACAAGACAGTTAAGCTAGCTAAAGTCATGTAGAGAAACCATTCCGTGTAAGAGGCCACATGGGAGCCCTTGAAAGCCATGAGGGAAAAGTATCCATAACTCTTCAATGACTCTAGTAATAATTTCGAGGGCAAAATTCTTTTAAGAGGGGGAGAAATGTTGGCCCCTTGATTTTTTTTATAACTAAGCATGATTAAATTGACGATGGGGTTTCACTAGATTTCTATATGTTGTAATTAATGAGCTTGCTAATGTGGGTAAGATAATACGATATAGGTTAAGGGAATTGAAGTATTAAAGTAGTAAAAGTGTGTAAAGGCAATTTTGGCAAGTCACATAAGTTTAGAAACAACAAGGCTTTAAATGAAGGAAAAAATGGACATTATGAAATCATTAAGGGTATAAAAGGAGAAGATGAAGAGTTTTCTTGAGTTAGAAGAAGCCAAAAATGTGATTGGAGAAAAGAGAGAAGAGTGAAGCACGAAAAAAGAAGAGAAAGAAGAGAGTATACTAGGTTTTGATTTTTTGTAGTCTTAAAGAGTGTTTTTGGGGCTGTGCAAGAAGGGAAAAAGGTAGAGAAAGATAAGAGCCTTCTTTTGAACCAAAAATCCCTTCATTTGGTGAAGGTTTAAGGTAAGAACATTTTAATGCTTTGGATTTTGGAAGGGTTTTGGTTCATGAAGCTTAGAAAATGCATGGGTTTAAGTATTCTAGGACCTATTTTATGCATATATTTCTTTGGGTTCTCATTTGGAATTCCTATTAATTTTGAGATTTGTATCTTTGTTGAAGAAAATCAAAGGAGGCAAGAGGAGCAAGAAGGGAGGCACATTTGACCAAGTTATAATCAAGGAAATTTAAGGTGGGTTTCACTTTTATAATTAAGTAATAAGACATTAAAGTTTCTGTAAAAAAAAATGACAACAAATGATTTTCAACTACTTTATTCATACGCATTTATTGTTTTGTACATGTTGTAATAATGTGCTAAATGGTTGTATATGAAATGTGTTGATGATTGATGAAAAAAGACTTTACAAGTGATATATGAAGAGATAACATGTTTATGAAATCATGTTTTTGAAATATTTCAAGTATATGAAAAGCAAGTTTTCAAGAACTGCCATTTTGGGCAACAAGTTTACAAGTTATGAACTATGTGTTGTGTGGATTTATGGTAGTCCCTCAAGAATGTCACATGCACGCTGACTAGGTATAGGCTTCTTCCGCCTACCTGTTAGTGGCACGAAGCTCCTTCGTGGACTCTCTCAAGCTTACGACTACACAGGATTATTATATGGAAATGCATAATGTGTCATGTTTTTAGACCTACCCAAACTATTATGTTGTGCTTATGTTATGTTAACAAGTTTGATGCATTCATGTTTTGTAACTTGTGGATTTTTGGCTGAAAATCTAAGAAACAGGCATTTTACAAACTCATTGAAAACTTTTCTATGATAAGAAAAATGTTCTCAAAAGTTTTGCTTATTCTTGTTATACAATAGTTACCTACGGGCTTAAGCTCACCCCCCATTTTTCCTCCCCTACATCTAGGTGATGAGCAAGATATCTACTAGACAAGGGTCAAGGCATCACTCCAATTTTTGTATATTTTATATTTGGAGCAAATTTTGTAAAGAGAGGCTTTAGTTGTATTTTGAGCAAATCATAGATTATGTACCTTTTGTATTTTGGAATTTTAAGATATTAATGCAATTGAGGTTTGAAATGCCCACTAAAGCTTTGTAAGACTCTTATCTTTTGATGCAAATGGGATATAATTGCATTTTTTATCATGACTTTCTTTTAAGCTTACAAATCGCATTTTAAAGTTTTCACAAGGAAAAAGTTTGTGTTCAGACTTCAAGGGAAGGTCTAGATTAATTTAGGATGATTTAGGTAAGTGTGCCTTCTAGGAAGTTATAGGTCTTTCCTACAGTTTTCCAACTATATATAGCCTAGAATTGTTGGACGTTTGGGTTAAAAGTTGTGGTCCTTAAAAGGGGAGATACTTAGGAGTGTATAGATGCATCATCCATAAAGATACATCGTCTGTAAAGAGGTATCATCTGTGAAGACATACCATTTGTGATCATATCATTACATTTGTAGGGATTTATCGTCTATAAAGATGCATTGTTTAAAGAGGTATTGTTTGTGAAGACGTATCGTCTGTGATGACGTCACTACATCTATAGAGATGTATCATCTTTAAAGATGCATCGTCTACAAAGAAGTATCGTCTGTAAAGACATATCGTTTGTGATGAATTCATATCATCTATGATGATGTCATATCGTCTATAGAGTTGTATCGTCTATACTGTCTGTAAAGATACTTCGTTTTAAGTTAACTTTGCTTCATCTTAAGTTGACTACTTCGTCTTAAGAGTTGCATCGTCTTAAGTTGGCTTTGCTTCATCTTAAGTTGACTCCGTTTCGTCTTAATAGTGGCATCATCTTAAGTTAACTTTACTTCGTCTTAAGTTAACTCCGCTTCGTCTTAAGAGTTTCATCATCTTAAGATGACTTTGCTTCATCTTAAGTTGACTCCGCTTCGTCTTAAGAGTTGCATCGTCTTAAGTTGAATTTACTTCATCTTAAGTTGACTCCACTTCATCTTAAGAGTTGCATCGTCTTAAGTTGACTTTACTTCGTCTTAAGTTGACTCCACTTCATCTTAAGAGTTGCATCATCTTAAGTTAACTTTGCTTCGTCTTAAGTTAACTTCGCTTCATCTTAAGAGTTACATCATCTTAAGTTAACTTTGCTTCATCTTAAGTTAACTCGGCTTCGTCTTAAGAGTTGCATCATCTTAAGATGACTTTGCTTCGTCTTAAGTTGACTCTGCTTCGTCTTAAGAGTTGCATCGTCTTAAGTTGAATTTGCTTCATCTTAAGTTGACTCCACTTCATCTTAAGAGTTACATCGTCTTAAGTTGACTTTACTTCGTCTTAAGTTGACTCCACTTCATCTTAAGAGTTGCATCGTCTTAAGTTGAGTTTGCTTCGTCTTAAGTTGACTTCACTTCATCTGTCTTTTCGCTTCGTTTGTTTCTTGCTTCGTCTGTCTTTCCGCTTCATTTGTTTCCTGCTTCGTCTGTCTTTCCACTTTGTTTGTTTTTTCGTGTTGTCTGTTTTTTGCTTTGTCTGTCTTTCCACTTCGTTTGCCTTTCTGCTTCGTCTATTTTTCTGCTTTGTCTGTCTTTCTGCTTCGTCTGCTTTCTGCTTAGGTGACCAATACTTCTCCTTCTGTACACTATTCATCTGATGCTATCATCTGCTCCATTTTTGACCCTTCAGACGAGAGAATCCACCTTCGAGGTCTTTATGGAAAGTGTAGATCTCGAAGTCTTCTTTCAAAACGTCCTAAGATGGTATTAACTGATATCCTAAATGACAATTATGCTAATTGCCCCAAGATAGGTGCAATATGAGTAAGGTCAAAAACCTGTTTAGTTTTTTTTAGCCATAACCTTGTTATGGGATCTCTAAATGAGATGACTCTTATCTCTAATTAAACTAGAGACATAGAGCCTCAAATGTTCTAGACAAGTTTGTTTAAAATTTTATTTTGGGGTTTCCCAAAATTTGTTCGAAAGTAGGAAAAGGCAGTTGCTTTGATGTCTATCCTAGTGTGGGCTAGCCACTCATATGGGATGGTAACTAAAGATGGTTCCTTGAAATAACCCTATAGGATGTTTTACTCACACTTTATGACCTTGAATGTTGGACTTCAAAATCGAGGTCTAACATTTTATGGCCTCAAAGCAAGAGTTGGGTTCGTGAAATGGGATCCAACACCTACTAGGATCAATTACGTAAGTTATATTTTTGGAGAGCGAGGGCATTTATAGAGGAGTTGTCCAATAGTAAGTAGGAGTTTGGGAGTTTGGTTTAAGGGGACAGTACATGGTCAGAGTGGAGCCTGTGTTTTGGGTAGAGATTCAGGTAGAATTGATAGTAGAGGTGGTGGTAGAGGGGTTAGATGTAGACTAGCAGTGGGTACAGTTACTAGTGGGACATCCTCAAATCAAGGTCAAACTCAAGCAAGGATATATCATATGATAAGGGAGGAGGCACCCGTAGACAGCGATGTCATTTATGGTATGATTTCATTGTTTGATATTAAAGCTTATATGTTATTAGAGCTAGGATCTACACATTCTTACACTTCTTTAGAGTTTGTCTCTAGAGTTCTAAGGGAGGTTAGTTCTTTAAGATATGAACTAAGAGTGTTATTATAAATAGAAGACCGTGTGGTAGTAAATAGTGTAAGGAGGGGAATGTCGCTGAGGATTACTAGAGTGGAGCTACCAACCAACTTGATAGTGATGGATTTAAGGGATTTTGATGTGATTCTCAAGATGGATTAGTTGGCATAACATTTAATAGATTATTATACAAAGGAGTGATGATTGAGTCTTCGGGTAACTCGAAAGTGATATTTGTGGGGGATCGTAGAGTGGTCCCAACATGTATGATCTCGTCCACAACTGCTAGATGGTTGATATTAGATGGATGTGAGGCATATCTAGCTCATATTATAGATATAAGGGAGGTGAGTCCTAGATTAAAGGATTTTCTTATGGTGAGGGAATTTCCAGAGGCATTCTTAGATGATTTACTAGGTTTATGGCCTTGACAAGAGATAGATTTCACTATTGAGACTATGCTTGGGGTTGCACTAATTTCTATTGCACATTAAAGGATGGTTACTGTTGAGTTATATGAGTTAAAAAGGAAGTTAAAGGAGTTATAAGAAAAGGGTTTTATTAGACCAAGCACATCATACCAAGGAGCTCCAGTGTTGTTTATAAAGAAGAAAGATGGTAGTATGAGACTATGCATGGATTACTGATAGCTAAACAAAGTGATGGTGAAGAATAAGTACCTGCCGCCAAGGATAAATGATCTTTTGGATAAGTTAAAGGGAGCCATCATATTTTCCAAGATTAATTTGAGATCGGGTTACTGGTAGTTAAGGATAGCTGAGTCAAGTATTCCTAAGAGAACTTTTCATACTCGGTATGGCCACTATAAGTTCCTAGTGATGCCTTTCGGGTTGACTAATGCACCAGCCACATTCATGACATTGATGAACAAGACTTTTTAGGAGTATTGGATCAATTTGTGATAGTGTTCATTGATGATATATTGGTGCATTCGAGGAGTAAAGAGGTGCATGAGCAACATTTAAGGATTGTGTTACAGATTCTTAAGGAAACAAGTTGTATGCAAAGTTAAGTAAGTGTGAGTTTTGGATGGAGCGGTTAGTATTTCTTGGACATGTGGTGTCGTAAGACGGAGTGATGCCTGATCTTACTAAGGTAAAGGCAATTATGGAGTAAGAACCACCTAGAAATATATCAGAAGTAATGAGTTTTGTAGGACTTGCTAAGTATTATTAGAGATTTGTAAAAGGATTTTAAATAAAAAACTAGTCTATTAACCAAATTGTTAAAGAAAGGAGTTTAGTTTGAGTGGACCAATCAGTGTTAAAGAAAGGAGTTCAGTTTGAGTGGACCAATCAGTCTCAATAGAGTTTTGAGGAGCTTAAGCAGAGATTAACTTTTAGCCTAATTTTGGTGCTACCATCTAATGGTGGAAGTTTTGAGGTATATACTAATGCTTCTAGGTTGGGTTTGTGGTTTGTATTGATGTAATATGGAAAGGTGATAGCTTATGCCTCTTGTCAATTAAGACCGCATGAGTTAAATTATCCCACCCATGATCTGGAGTTAGCAGTGATTATATATGCTCTTAGGATTTGGAGACATTATTTTTACGGGGACACATTTCGAATCCTTACAGATCATAAGAGCCTTAAGTATATCTTAACTTAGAGGGAATTAAACTTAAGGTAGAGAAGATGGATCAAGTTATTGAAGGATTACAATTATACTATTGATTACCATCCGGGGAAGGCTAATCTAGTGGTAGATGCTTTAAGTAGGAAAAGCTCAAGCATAATGGTTAGTTTGAGTGAACACAATATGATGCCATTGGTGGAGTTGAGGGCCTTGGATGTGAAATTCGAGATTGATTATGTTAGTGGTTTATTAGGGATGTTACAAGTCCAATCAAATTTGGGAGATAGGATAAAAAAGGCACAAGCTAAAGATTCTTATCTGATCCAGATGAGAGAGAGTGCAATAAAGTAGGGGGGACTAATTTTTCAATAAAAGCATATGGAGCATTGGTGATTGGGAGGTAAGTTTATATGCTAGATGTAGATGGATTATGGGAGGAAATTTTGAAGGAATCTTATAGTGCACCATATGCTATACAGCTTGGTGTTACAAAAATGTTTCAAAACTTAAGACCTTATTATATCCAATAATGAAGAAAGATGTAGCAGAATTTGTGTCAAGGTGTTTAACCTATCAGTAGGTTAAGCCAGAGCATCAGGCACTAGCAGGAAAATTAAGACCTTTATCCATTTTATTGTGGAAGTGGGAGAAATTTTTGATGGATTTTATGGTAACGTTACGAAGGTCAAGACGTAGACATGATTCAATTTGGGTGGTTATGGATATGTTGAATAAATCAGCTCATTTCTTACCTATACAATAGACATATTCCTTGGACAAGCTTAACAAGTCATATGTTGATGAGATTGTGAGATTAGATGGGGTTCTAGTGTCTATTGTATCATATCGAGATCCACGATTTACTTCTCAATTTTGGTTGAGTTTATAGATAACTTTGGGGACTATATTGAATTTGAGTATTGTATTTCAACCTCAATCGAGTGGACAATCGGAGTGTACAATTTAGACATTAGAGGATATGTTGAAAGCTTGGTTGCTATACTTTGAGGGTCATTAAGATACATATCTAACTAAGATGGAGTTTGTGTATAACAATAGTTATCACTCTAGCATCGGTATTGCACCATTTGAGGCATTATATTGTAGATGGTGTAGAGATCGAATATGTTGAGATATAAAGGGAGCCAAATTGTTAGAGATATTGGAGTTGGTTCAATGGGCAATAGAGAAAATAGGGGTGGTAAGGCAACGTTTGAAGGCAACTTGGGATCGGAAAAAGAAATATGCTGATCATCATCGTCCAGAGATGGGAGTACAATGTCAGAGATAGGGTATTTCTTCTACTATCACCTTGGAGGGGAATTCTAAGCATTGGTAAGAGAGGGAAGTCAAGTCTAAGATATATCAGTCCACATGAAATTGTAAAACATATGGGGTCATTACCTTACATATTAGCATTACCACCAGAGTCATCACAAATTCATGATGTGTTCTATACATCGATGTTGAGACAGTCCGATCAGATCGTAGTCATGTTATATTAACGCCTGAGATCGAAGTTACAAACGACATGACTTCTAAAGAGGAGCCAATAGAGATTTTGGACATACAAATTAGGGAATTAAGGTGACGGGAGATTCTGATGGTGCGAGTTTTGTGGTCATCATTGTTCTCTAAGAGAGGCGACTTAGGAGGTAGAGGATGAAGTTTGACATCAATGTCCTCATTTGTTTGGATCCTCAGGTACATAATTTAATTGTGAGGATGAAATTCTTTTAAAAGGGGGAGATCTATAAAACCTATCATTAACATGAACTTACCCACAACCTAGCCCATACTATTAAACACATATGAAAACAATTAGTTGCAAAAATAGAGAAAGATCAATGAAAATCATCATCTTCTTCATCTTTTCTTTCAACTATTCCAGCTGGCAAATGTGTCTAAGTGAACCATTTTATCCTGTATGTGACACTCCTCTTATATGTTCTCTCATTGGGTTTGATTTGCAAAGAATTAGGAGAAAGTTATGGAGGTTAATAACCCCAAAATCCATTAACACTTAGGTAAATTTCCAGCTTCCATTTTATGTCTTTTTTCTGATTTTTGATCATCCTACACTAGTTTATAGTTTGTTTTCATGTTGTGATTGTTTGGAACAATAACTAAAGTTGCATGAAGCGATAAAATGGAAATAATGTGGCTGGAAAATGATAAAAGAAAAGGAGATAGGAGAATAGGAGAAGGTGAAAAAGATTATATTTTTTGAAAATTTAATTTGCATGAAGAGGCAAAATAGGAAATGCAAAGAGGGAAGCAGTAAATATGGACTTTACTTCCAAGAAGGGCAATTTGGGAATTAATTGAAATGAATGAGGGTAAAATAGGCCTTTTAATTAGTTGTAATTATGATGGTTAGGTTATTAAGAATATCATTTTTATAATTAAAAATAAATTAAAAAAGAGAATAATGTTGGATTATTAAGTGCATTTGAGTTAAAAAAATTTTGTAAATTAGTTTAACAAAATTTTGAGATGTCTAGGTTTGACGGTCTGATTAAGGAGTAAATAGGACTATAAATTAGATGAGTTTGATATCAAGATAAGGATAACCTTGGACTTTACTCATGGAATAGAGTACCATTTTGTTATTAATAAATTATATTTTGAATTAGTCATTAATTAAATTAATGATTGATAGTTACATACATGAACTATGTTTGTTTTATTTCACAAATAATTATCGAAGTACAAGGTGTTTTGTGATTATATTTTGTTATGTGAATTAAGGTGTAATGCTTGTTAACTCGACAAAAATTATGCTACTTAAATAGAGACTAATTGATAATAGGTTGTGAATAATTGGTGAAAATTACAAATCCATGGCTTGCCTAGGATAGGCTACATTTGATGGTCATAAATTCATAGCTTGTTTAGAGATGAGCGAGGATGGCTAGGTATCAATCTGTGGAGTAGATACCAGGGCATCCTAAGTCCCATAAATGTCTTGTACCGATTGCTAAGTACCAGAATATCCTGAGTCTTGGGGATATCCTGTCCTGATGGCTAGGTACTAGAGTAATACCGAGGTACCAAAAGAAATTGAGAAATTGAGTACCCTGTGCCGATATTTATACATTTAATTATGATTCCATTAGGCGAGAGATTATTGATGGGTAGAGTTGAGTCGATAGACCATCGGATGTAATCTTACTAGGTTAAGCAGGGCCTAAGCTGTTGGAGTTATGTAAATATATTGTCCTAGAAAATAAGCATATTTATATGTAACTTAATTTTCTTCCAGTTACAATTTTGTAACGAAAATATTTATTATTAGTGAAATAAAAGAGTTTGGTCTTATATGTATAAGCATTATATAACTAGTCATAAGGTACCAACATTCTTTTGTAACTAATATACATATACATGGAGATGTATGGGAAACATGTATATTATTAGAATATAAAATTGATTCACAGTTGAATAATCAAGTTGGTCTCTTGATTATAGTTTAGACTGTAGTGTTGTGATTTATCTCTATTTAATGTATATTTTATTCAGTTGACTAAGTTTTATAATTATTTATTGATTTATTTGATTTTAAGGGTACATTCGATTACCCTTACTGAGTAGGTACCTCAACCCTTGCGATTTTATTTTTTTAGGAGATTGAGTGATTGTTGATAACCCCAGTGCACGTGATAGACAAAGTGAAGATTAAGTGAAGCTAGCAAATTACTTAAGTAAAGTTTTGTTAATGTATTTTTTGATGTGACAACTCAGGTATTTGTTCTATATAGAATACTTTTGTATTTGACGAACTTCTCTCGTTTGGAACTAAAGATGATTTTAGTAATTAATATTGTGCTTTGAGAACGATTTGGATAATTGTGGTCTAAGAATTTTTAGGAGTGTCATATTTTACCATTCTAACATCTATGCCAATTGTTAAAAAAATGCTTGGTGTATTTTCTATGACATGCATTTGGTAATGTGACTTTAATAACTCTTATTAATTCCTAAATACACAGGTTAATAAATATAATTCAGATAGTATAAGGTAATATTATCTTATATAAAATTTAATGAAAGAATACATTAAAGTGCCTTTTTCATATTAGTTATTGTTGTGACCCTATCCTATATTATAACTCCAAATCAACTAATATGAGTAACATCAACCAACTTTACAAATTAGTCATTTTTACTTTCACAATAGCCTATGTTATAGGATATATACATCTATCGCCATCCCTTCCAATTACACTGATTAGTTGCTTTAGGAATTTAGTCTTCAAGAAACAACCATTCATCCTATATATGGGTCTTAAGGGTCTCCATCCTTATTTCACAATTACAAATAAAATTTATACTCTCTTGAATTACAATAACAAAGTTTCTTGGTTCCTTGAAAATTGTATTTTTACTATTGAATCAAGATTACTAAGTTTCAATTAATGAATATTAACTTAAAGGTTTGAATATTCATAAGTATGTCTTATACTTTTTCCTTCCTTATCTTCCTATTTGCAACTCTGCATATAGTTGATTCAAAAATATATTCAAGTATTTTCTACATTCTTCATTAATTTTAGTAGTGCTATATTAAGCTAATATAACATTTTTTGAAATGTTTACTGAAAAACTTAGCTAATACTAAAATAAAAATTTTAGTTTATACCATTTTAGATTTGTTTGTTATGAAACACATATGGTCCAACCTATATCTCTTCATTTTGAAATATTTGTCCTTAATATCATATGTTGCATATAGTTCCAACTTGGATCTTTAATTCACCATACTTTAATCCACTTAGACTCACTTTTTTCTGCCTAACTCTAATCTAGTTGCTATTGAATAATCAATAACATCTTTGAATCGTTTTTTATTGCCAAATTCTATATCTAGTATCAACTATAATGTTACATCACCTACTTTATGTCTAACGCTTATAGTGGATCTTCTAATTGCCTTACCAATCTCACTACTCATCACTATCAAGGAAGCTTTCATATTCACTACAGTTAATCTCCATTAGTTGGTTTTCATCTAGGGGAATTAACAAATCAAATGTATCATACCCTCCTTTAGCTTCATTATGATGTTTATTATATGAAGTAACTTGGATAAATGAATTTTCATTATTGTTACTATGACTTTTAGAACTACTATCTTTTTAAAAAGTATTTATATATTCATCATACACAATATGCCCATCAAGGCTTACTTCCATATGATTTTCAATACTATACTACTCTTCTTCAAGGCTATTTGAATTAACTTTATTATGTATAACATCCCCATCAGGATCCACATCCCTATCATTACTTGTTATAGCCAACACTTTTAGTGCCAAAAAAGGAACATCAAGATCAAAAGATTAATTAATCTATGGGAAATTTTATTAGATTT
The DNA here is from genome assembly GCA_025504915.1 of Erythroxylum reticulatum. Taxonomy (NCBI): domain Eukaryota; kingdom Viridiplantae; phylum Streptophyta; class Magnoliopsida; order Malpighiales; family Erythroxylaceae; genus Erythroxylum; species Erythroxylum reticulatum. The sequence goes on along the minus strand of JANSVA010000008.1, from coordinate 19,219,738 downwards.
AATAAGTTATAAATACTTGTTGAATCTAAAACATGAAACCCTTAAATAAGCTTTATAAACCTATTAGCTTCCAAGTTCCTTGCCCGTCTCATATGCTTGTTTATAACTAACAAAATCTAGGTCAAATTTATAAATATAACTTGATGACTGACCCTTATAACTCAAATCAGGATCTTGTAAGTATCCATCTACATATAACTTCTTGCTTCCATAGTAAGTCAATATAACCTTATAAATGGGAAGTAAATAAGAATATATATTAGAAGCATATATATATATAGATATGGATATATATATAGATATATAGATATATATAGGCATATATATAAGGCCATAATTAGTTAAGTGATTTAGGAATATATAATTTTTAAAACAAATACATATTTAGGAACATATAAAAATCTATATAGACACCCATTAAAGAAACTTAGATATACTAGAAGATAACAAATTCACCAAGTGTAAGATATGATATTATATGCAATAATCACATAAAGTAAATTTATTAAAAAAAGGTGAATATTGAGGATGAACAACATCTTAATAGTTAGTAAAGACGCCATTGATATTATATCTAACAAACTACTTTGTATTATAAAGGATACCATCCCTAGTAATACAGGTTGTCATTTGACATCAGTTAAAATTTAGACATTCAACTTTGTCTAGGAACAATATACAAAGTAAAACTTCCATAATATAATTATTAGTATGTTGGCATCCTTGTTACCCTCCATTTAATTATTAGCACCAACTACGTATTAACCAAGTAGGACAACTAGTATATGGTAATTTGGGTCAAGAATGACAATGTTTTCCTTCTACACTTTTCCTCCTAAGGTGAGTCTATATAACACAAAATAAGCATAAAAATATTAGTAATATCTATAAGTGATATAGACATTTAATTTATTTTATCAAACTAGAATAATTCAAATTATCTTTTGAAGAGACCATCTATTATATATACATAATCAACAAAATTAGAAGTTTTTCAAAAATAAGATTTTCATGGCATAGTGATGGAACCATTAAGCTCATCATGCACTGCTTTTTTGGGTAATTTATAACATGAAATTTCATGAGTTTTTAATTCAAACTACTGATAAAATTATAGAATGTGTATAGATGTTTTAGCCTTTTTATATTCAAACTGTTAATAAAAGATCATATAAACATATGCAACACTACCAACAACATTTGGAAAAACATGAATGAACTTTGTTACCTATAAAGATTCTTCTATAATATGTAAATCTAAAAGTGGCTACAATCTCTTTTTAACTTAGACATCATAAATCAAAGTCACATATGAATAAAATAGTTTTACATACATGATAAAAAGAGCTGATAAATGCTAAATAGACCATATTTCTAATCGTATGTTTAGCTTATTTTATTTTTTTTATTTAAGAGTTTCTTATTGCTTTTGTTGCTTAATTCATTTATAATATGTTTTTAGGTCCTAATTACCTTCATAGGTCAAAAAGGAGCTGAAGTTGGAAAACATCAAGATAGAAAAGTGAAAGATTAAAGTTGTCCTTGAGGGACACAACTTTGACCATGAACATGGCGCTCTTTATGACTATATTTTTGTGTGATTTTTAAAGAATTAAAGCAATATTAAGGGACATAGTTACATACACAGCTGTGTGGGTGACTATATCTACCATAAAACTCTAATTTTGACCTATAAAAGTGCAAAATGAAGAGAAAACAAAGGAGAATTCATAGGAGGCCTAAATTAAGCTCATAGAAACATAAGTTGATCATATAGAATGATAGAGAGAACAAAGTGCAAGGAGGCACCTCCGAAGTGGATTTTCATCAATTTGGAATGGAATTCATTATGATGAAAAGGGATTTCATTATATCTCTTTTATTTTTCTGATTTTTCTTTCATTTTGATGTTATGATTATGAATTAAAATTTTGTTAGTACTTGGATTGGATGAACCCTTGGATAGATCTTTTAGTGATTTTATTTTAACTTAATTTGTTCTTAAGATTCAATTATGTGTTCTAAATTATCATTGAATTAATATTGCTAGCACATTATTTCATGTATTATTTTATAAATTAAGATTAAGAAATATTTTGTATTCATAGATTTACCATAATTGAAAGAAGTTGCATAAAAACTTAGAGAGGTTGACGTAAATTCTTTGGATTAGAGTCAATCCTAATAGTAAAATTCTCAAATTAATTAATGTAATTATTTCTACTGGTCGTTTTTCTAATATGTTATCCATGATTTGTACTAATCTAGATACTAGTTTTTCTACATTTTATTGAATATTGCTTATTATTTCTTTATATTGTATATTATCATTTACTAATTGTTGTATTATTCTAGTAACACGAGTTTGATTGTTTAAGAATTCATTTACTTGAAATTCTAATTGTATTTGTTTATCTCGTACCTCAGTAATATATTGAGTAATGCTCATAGAGTATTTTTAATATGTGCAGTTAATTCCTATAATTTTGTTTTGATTGTAGCTAATTTATTAGAAACAATTTGTTCTGGGTTTTGATGAGAAATAATAGGATCAGTAATTCTAATAGATTGTTCTAAATTTTGTCCAGGTGTTGTAAATCTTAAAGGTCTTTGTAAATGTAATGATTGTGATTGAAAAAGATTAGGTTTATTTGTAGAGTTGGATTCAAAAAGGGAGAATCGAGGAGATACATTGGGGTTTAGCTGAATTGGATACTGAATTTCGGGTAACGTGTAACACCCACATATTCCCTGGAAGGATATGTGGATGCCACACAAGACAGTACAAACAAACCAAAACATTTCACATATGCATTTAAGTATAATTGTTAGAAACTTACAAACAAATCCACATATCCATATCAGATACAAGCCAAAAAGTCAAACCAAAAGTTTACATTATTTTCAAAACAACACTCAAACTTCATTGGTCATTGCGGTTGACTCGTCTCATTCCTTAAGTACTTCTCTCTGAACCTACATGGGGCAAATCCACCGTGCTAAGCATATAGCTT
>JANSVA010000008.1:19191500-19216624 GCA_025504915.1 Erythroxylum reticulatum | reverse complement strand
GGTTTAATTCCATTGGGGTTACTGATGACGAATTGTAAATAATTGTAGCGATTTTCAAAATATATTTTTTCTTCTTGATATTTTGTAATTAATTGTTTAATAAATTGGATATGATTTAATTTTGATTACAAATAGGATAGTAATTAGATGTCATCTATTACTGATACTAGTCTTATTCTAAGTTATTATAAGAAACGTTTGGATCTTGTATGAGATCTAACAGATGTTGAAATAAAAACCTATTAAATTTATATATTAAACAGTTATATAAAAAATCAGATAATTGATGAGAGGGATGAATAAATATACAGCTAGCAGATAAGAAAAGCATAATGGGAAAACATAAATAATATATGATTAAATACATATGCATAATGATAGATAAAATGAATAGAAGAAATATTGAACTTATAGGTAGTAGTTTATTATTTTGATAAAGGAGTATAAGTATAATGATTCAAATATTCTGATTAGATCCTGATTTGAAATGTGTGACATAATGTTCTGAAAAGAGTAAATGAAATTGTTTAAGTTCAGCTTCCTTGTGTGCTAAGATGGTTTTATATTCTTGAATGCTTTTATAACATCTTTCCATTTGAATTATAAGAGAGTTTGGAATATTGCAGAAATATAGAATTAGATGCATATTTTTTCTTACTTTGATAATATGTTTGCTGAAACTGATTTTTTGGGTGTTTAACTCAATATAATTCCAAATTGCTTAACACCGAGTACAAGGGAATGATGGCAAATTGATAAATCTAGAAAATAAGTGGGTGTTTAGATAGATAAAGATAGAAGAAGATATATAGTTTTAAGAATAAAATAGAATAAAATAAGATTGAAATGCTTTGAGTTTGACAAAAGATAAGTATTAAATAAATAAACATATATAATGATTGATGAAACAAAAACATAAGTGAAATCAAACCTGCTTTGCTATTTTCTTTTTGAATGCCAAGACTGAGGGTTAATTTAGGAGAGAGCAAAAGGTAGGAATTCAAAAGAGCTTTTATTTCATAGTAACTGAGGTAGAGGTTCTTACATTATATAGAGCTAAAAAGAGAAGAAGGCCAAAATAGGTGGCCGACAAAGGAAAAGAGAAAAAGTGAGGAATCTACAAAAGTAAAGAGTAAAAGTATAATTGATATATTAATGGCCTTGAAGGCCTAATAATTTTGGCCGACGAGCCTTGCATGCTTTTTTTTTATTCTTTTTGTTTGCTTCTTTTATTCTTCGATTATTGCATCAATGGAGCCACTGTGATCTTTGTCATTGGTTGATGAGGAAGGACAATAATTACATTTATACTGAGGATGGTTACTAATTTGATGACAAATGGCCTACTTCCATTGGTCTGATAAATCTTGAAAAACACCTTGGATAGTTGAAAAGGGTTGTTCAAATTGTTTAATAATCTGAAGAGCTTTGACTGATATTGGTGCTTTATATGCGAGGATCATGATGATGTTTGGTCCTTTATAATTAAACTTAATTAATGATTCGGCATTAATTCTTAAGCACTGTTGATATACTCCTTCCAGATAATTGAGATTGAGTTGGTTGATTAAATCCCAATGAAAAGTATTTTGGGGTGGTTCATTAATGGGAGGGTACATCCCGTTGCTTATTCCAATATGAAGGAATGCAATTCTTGATACTTTGGTTTCTGCGTCCTTGGTAGTATCTGCTTCCTTGAAAATAGGGTAACTGCTGAATACTTTGATAAATATTTCACGTTTCTTAGCAAATCTGTCCTGATATTTTTTGACTGCCTAGACAAATCCTGTAGGGAACTCAGATAGAATATGTAATTTGGTTAAATAAATAGTGTCAATGAGTCCACTTTAGAAGAATAGATAAGTGGTCATAAGGTCTACCTCGGGAAAGATGATTGCTTTTGGTCCATATTTGCCTCTATTTTTGTGGATAATACTGAAAAATCTTTTGTTCTTGCTTCTAATCATTAAGTGCTTGGAAACATTCACAGAATATTTCTGAAGTGATTTTCTTCATTTCTTCTTTGATTGCTTTAGTTGGGATTGAATTGATTCTGTCCATGTAGATAGGTTTACTTAGGGGCTTCATGTTTGATTCTGGTGCTAGTCTTTTGAGGATTTGTTTATATTGTGGTTTCAAACTAGATCCTTCTTTGAATTCAGATAAGGCCTTTTCGGCTTCTTGTCTAGTAGAAAAACTTTTATGTAAAATGGATGGCTTTCATGTGATATGTACTGCTGCTTTATGCCATTCGTCATAAATGCCTACCATGGGTCAATTAAAAATGACATAAACCTTTGCTTCCTTAAAATCTTCCTTTCATTGAGAATTGGAAGAGGAGGTGGATAAAGAGAGTTGGGTAATCTATTGTGGAGTAATTAGTTGAAGAGTAGGTGGAGTGGTAGTGACAGTGGTTGGTGTTTGATTAGGAGAGAGTTGTTTTTCAAGTAAGGTAATTGTAGATCGAAGTTAGTTAATTTCTTTGGTGACAATGCCTACTTTTTATTGGGGGTCCACTAATTTTGCTACCTTCTTTTTTAATGAGTCCTTGAGACTAATTATTGCTGCTTCCATTCCCTAGTCAAAATATCTGCAAGATTATTGTTAGAAGATTTTATGTAATAAATACAAAACTTATATTGATTTAATTCTAATTGCCATTAGATTAAACGACCTTGATTATAATTGGTTTTGATTTGATATTTAGTAAATCCACATAAATACTTGGAATCTGTTTGAATAGTAAATTCAACAGGTAATAGATCAATACGCCATTTTCTCAAAGTTTTGAGATAGGATAATATTTCCTTTTCATGTATTGGATACTTCATTTATGCGGGATTGAAAGTCTCGTTTATATACTTGCAAAGTAAATACTTCTTTTGATTGGGTGGTCGTGCCAAAGGGCATCCTGCCTATATATCGATACTGGCATCAATTTGTACCAGGAGTGTATCTTTAGGAAGATAATTATATAAAATAGGTAAATCCTTGCAGAGTTCTTTCAGATGTTTTACTGTTGTTGTATCATCGGTCGTCCAATTCCATTAAGATTTTATGCTACATTTTAGTTGTAATCATTTTCTTTCTTTAGCAAAATTTTTAAAGAAACTTTGATCGGATATATAATTAAATATTCATAAAAATTGTTGAACATGGTTTCTATTTTTCAATATATCTAAGGATTATTGAATTTTGTTTAAAATGTTCGGTTGTAATTTTAAAAAGCCATTTTGAAATTGTATTCCTAAATATTCAATATTGTGTTAAGCTAATTTTACCTTCTTCTTACTTAAGATTAATCCTTTTTCTTGACATCGTTGAAGAATTAATTTTACCTTCTTTAAATGATCCTCTTTATCTATATTAGAGAAGATTATAATATCATTTATATATGCTAGCATAAATTCTTCTAATCCTTCAAGATTATTATCCATAAATCTTTGATAAATGCTAGGGGCTTGTTTAAGTCCAAATGGTAATACATTCCACTGAAAATGTTTTTGAGGTGGACAAATGAAAGCAGTGAGTGGTTTAGTATTTTCATGTAATTGTAATTGCCAATATCCTGACTTGGCATCTAAGGTAGTAAACCAATGATGTCCTTTCAATTTATTAATAATATAATCTTTTAGAGGTAATTTATATGCATCACCTATAGTTGCTTCATTGAATTTTTTATAGTTAACTATCATGCATCTTTTTCCTCTTTTTTGTTCAAAATGATTGTTTACGTAAAAAGCAAGGGCTGAGTGTTTATTAGTACTCGGGGAGATTAACTTTTTATCTAAAAGTTTAGTACATTCAGTAATAAATTCTTAAAAATCTTGTGAGTATAAGGAATATTGTTTCAAATGTTTATTTCTTTGGTGGGATCTTTTAATTTTATTTCAATAGTTGAGTATATGATTTTTAAATGGGTCGAGCAGAATTTCACTACAAACAGGTTCTAATAATGTTTCTATTTCTGTTTGAATAGACATATTGTTGAGAAGATAGAATTATAAGTAATCTAATTTATCAGTTAAAAGTTTTAATTTCTGATAATAAGTCGTATGATATATAGGGATTCTGAGTATAATTGCTTTTTAGTTTAATGATTTTATGATAGGTGTTTTTAGAGTTATAAAGTGTAAATATTGACAAAAAGGATTATATAATTTTAAAAAATTATTACCTAATATTAGTGGTAATCCTGATTCTTGCTGATAAATAGATGGGACTATGAATGTATAATTTTCAATTAGGATATTATTATAATAATTTACATACCAAATCGATTTTATACTTCCGTCTATTATTCTTATTTGAAGTGGTTTAAATAATTTTTTCCATATAGTTAATAATTGTTTAGACGCTATACAGATAGTAGTTCCTATGTCTATATATGCATTTATTTTCTTAATCTGAATAATCACTTGAATACAAGTTGTGTTCGGCTTCAGTTAATGATTCTGATTTTTGGGATTCATAAAGATAAAGAGATTATATTTTTGAATTTGTTTCGTAATCAGTTTCGATTGGTTCTTAGTCTTTTTGAAAGGATGAATTTAATATATTTATTTTCTCTTTACTTTTATTTTGATTTTTCTTTGGACGATTATTATCATAATGTCCTTCTTGACATAACCAACATTTACATGTCTTTTTTCCTTGAGGACAGTATTTTTTTTTAGGTTTATATTATCTATAATTATTGCGTCCAAAAAATTTTCTATAAACTTGTTTTCTATATTGCTTATAGTATTTATGATATTTTTTCCATCTATATTTTCGATGTTTAAACTGTGGATGTTTTCATCTAGGGTGTTTATAAGTTGAGAAATCACAACCATATTGTTGTGGTACTTCTGCATATTTAGAACAACAAAGTTGTTTGTCTTTGTGCTTTAATTTTTTATGTAATTTTGCTTCTAACCATTTTTGTGCTAGGACTTCCTTAGTAGTTAAGATAGCTCCTCCAAGATTATAAGCAACTATATTTTTACTATTTTGATCTTGGAATTTTGCTTTTACAACTTGATTCAAAGGATAAGGTAATTTTTGAACAAATATTTGGACATACATTTCTTGTTTTGGTCTTGTTAACTTGTAGTAATATTTTTTAAATTCACAGATATATTCATCTAAATAAAAAATATCACAAATTTGCATATTATTTAAATGCCATAATGATGTTTGTCTTTCTGCATTTTCTATTTCTTGTTTATAAGAAGCAACATCTTTATCTATAAATTCCTTATAAATTGCTTAGAGTATTACTTGGAAAGCATGGACATTATTTACAGTGGATTGATAATCAAGGGAATTTTTTATTCTTTCTTCATTATCTAAAAGGAATTCTAATACATAATAGTGTTTTATCATCTAATCTATCAAATAGTTTTTTGATTTGAATTATTAATTGTAATTTATTTACCCATTCTAATAATAATTTTTCTGGTGCTAATACACAGTATAATTTAAGTACTCCGTCTGAACCTAATGTTGTATGTTTTGGTGTATATTTTGAAGGAAATTTTCTAATCTTGCTACCTTTTCGATAATAGGATGATTGGTTTAGATTATCTATTTCAACTGGATTTTCCCATTGACAAGTATATTGTTATTCTTTTTTATGTTTTTTGCCAGTATAATGAGTTCCACGTTTTTCACCATCCTTACTACTTTCAGGTTTATCTTTATTTGGTTGTTCCTCATCAATATATACTTCTTGATTTGATTCATATCTATAAATATTTTCATCCTTATTAGAGATAGGATTTAAATTATCAAGAGGTATTTAGAGTTAATTTATTTACTAATTGTGTTATTTCATTTAATTGTTGTTTTATTTTCTATATTTTCCATGGTTTAACTAATGTAATTAGGTGCCTCTTACTAGGCTCTAATACCACTTATAATCGTCATGAGATCGACCCATACTTGTTAATGCTAGCTACATCTACATCATACACTTACAATTAACAAATAAATCACATTATCAAGTTTTTGGCGTCATTTTTTAGGACTAGAACATTAGGATTATGGTATACCATCACTTATAACATCTTTGGAAGCTTGGAATGACAGGCATGGTGAAATATATGTGGAAGCTAATCCACCATCCATGACATATTGTGACATTTGTGGGTTAACCACTCCAATTATAAATGTCAAACACTATATTGTATATGGGGGCGTCTAACTTGTATATGGAACTAACCTCAAGATACCCCATGCGAGATTACTTATAATCTTTAATGGAGTAGTTATTAAGACTTTACATCAAACGATCACGCTTCAACTGAATTTCTACAATAAGAATAAAAAAAATAAGCATTAACATCTTGAAGCTGCTTTTATGAAATTCATTGCATCAAATGAGGCTGCCTTCTATAAAATCAAAGAGTTAGGTGTTTTTATCCAAATACACTGAGCCAACTTAAAGGGAATATGTGAATATGGGGGACTTTTAAGGATATAACCATCAAGCTTATCAATTTTGTTACAATTAGCTTAATAACTGAATAATTTAGGATTGTTTTAAAAGTGGATGTTAATTATGATGATTCATTATGAGTTTGGTTGTGATTGTGATTAGACTTGTTTAGGCAAATGATTATGAGTTTTGTTGATTAAGTTGGTTTCAATTTAGTTTATTAATTTTCAAAATAAATACTTGATTTGCATTATGATACTTCATATATAATTTATACATAAATTGAGTTAAATGTGAATTCTTTTTTTAACATTTTCATTACCCCACATACATTAAAAAATAAAAAGAAACAAAAACCAAAAAAGTAGTGTGAATAAACAAACATAAATAATTTCTCTCCATAGGCTTTGGACTAATAAAAATGTCAAAGTTAAAAATGATATTAGTAGCAATTTGAGATAGTGACTTAGTTGAGTAACTGGGGATACTCATGATAAGGTGTTTACTCTTACATCAAAAAGCTTATTAACTTTTTAAACAAGATTATAAATGATATGAAAGTGTTTAAAGGTTTTAAAATTTATTTTCCCATGTATTTTCATTTAATGCATTAAGTGGAATGGTGTACATTGAGTTAAAATTTGAAAAATTATAAAGTGAATTAGATTGATTTATAATTTGATGCAAGTAACTAATAGCTTAACAATTCAATGAACTCTACAATTAAATGAATAATAGAGAATCTTTATGGATATCTTTGATTTGTGTAATGCTTTCCCAAAGTTATTTGTTATCAAGTTGAGAGTAATGAAATTTATTGTTTGAGGACAAACAAATGCTTAACTGTGGGGGAGTTTGATAAATTTTAAATATACCATATTTCTAATCCTATATTTATCATATTTTGTTAGTTTATTTAAGATTTTCTTATTATTTTTGGTACTTAATTAGTTTAGATTATGTTTTTAGATCCTAATTGTCTTCATAGGTCAAAAGGAGCTAAAATTGGACAAAATTGAGGCAAAAAAATGAAAGATTAAAGTTATCCTCAAGGGTCATAACCATGTGGAGAAACATACTCCAGGACCATGTTTTCACACAATTTTAATGAATTAAAGCAAGATTGAAGGATACGATTATGCATATGACCATATGGGTAACAGTGTTCACTTTAGAAACCCTAATTTAGAGCTATAAAAGGGTAAAACAAAGAGAAAACAAAAGGGAATTCACATGAGGTCATAAGAGGCTTATATTAGGCTTAAGGAAATATAAATTGATGGCCTAGAATGATATAGAGAATGAACAATAAGTAAGATAGCAATTTTGAAATGGATTTTCATCAATTTAAAGTGGATTTCAAGAAGATAAAATTTTGTTCATTATGCTTCTTTTAGTTTTATGGGTTTCCCTTAGTCATAATATTATGATTATGAACTTTTTGTTGGTACTTATATTAAATGAACCTTGGCATAGAATTTGTAGTGATTATATTTTAACTTAATTCATTATTGAGTTATATAGAGATTCAATTATGTGTTCTTAATTATCTACATATTATTTCATGTATGATTTTATACAACCAAGAATGAGACGTCCTTTTTAATAAATAGATCTACCATAATTGAAAGGAGCTGTAGCAAACCTAGAGATAAGTTCACATAAATCCTCTAAAACAAGTTCAAACCTAATGCTAAAATTCATGAATTGATTAATGCAGTTTTAGAGGTTTTAACTAGAAAGAGATTTTAGTTAAACAAAGGAGGGTTAGGTGTTAATAGTCTTGAGAAAGATATTAACATAAAATAGGAATTTTCGTAGTCCAATAAATTTTAGATTAAATTGAATAGTAAAATTATGATTAATTGAGAAAATTTAGAGGGATTCGAAACACAGGTATCACTGTTTTCCTTTATTGTTTCTTAGTTTAATCTTCATTCTAGTTAGTTAACTATGTTATTCTATTTTAGTTTATTGTTTTAATTTTGCATTTGATTTATCTTAAACACCATAATTTTTAGCTCAGTAATAAAAAAGATGATAAATACTAGTAATTATAGTCCTTTTATGATGGACCTATACTTGTCAGGGCTAGCTACAACTATACTATACACTTACAGATAAAACATAAATCACATCATAAAAACTGAGACAATACCTAATGAAGAAATGAGGAATAGATAATAATAAAATAGGTTGTGTAATATTAAGAGAATAAACTATTTGAGCCACTTGAGTTATTTCATTAAGATTTTATGAGGTGCATTTCATATAGACATATGAATCATGATTTAGAAAACATTCCAAGATAGTATATGCACTCAATTGACATATTCCCAAGTATGGAATGAAAATGAATGTGCATTCCAAATGTTTTGCATATTTACTTTCCAATATCATGAATTGATGTATTATAATTAGTGAATTGGAAATTTATTGTTACAATTGAGTATATGTGTGTCTAGTCTAAGAAAAATGTTAAAGAGTAAGACAAATTGATACATGAGAATTTAGGTTGATTAGGACTATGAAATGGTAACATGTGGCATTAGGAATAATTGACAAATGGCTTAGTTAAATATATGACAAGTGGCTTGAGTATAATTGTGACAAGTATCCCTTTAAGTTTGTGACAAATGACACTTTAGAATTGTGACATGTGAAGCAATAGAATGGTAACATGTGTAGCTTTACAAATGGTGACATGTGTAGCCTTACATTAGTGACATGTGTAGTCTTACAATTGGTAACATGTGTAGCCTTACAAGTAGTCACATGTGAAGCCTTAAAATGAATGAAATGTGAAGCCTAAAGTAAGTGACACATGAACCAATAGAATAGTAACATATGGACCAATAGAAGGATAACATATGTACTAATAGAATGGTGACATATGGACCAATGAAATAGTGACACATGGATTAGTTTGACCTTCTTGGATTTTCTAGAGAAAATGGATGAAAAGGCAATAGAAGTAAGAGTGAAGGTCTGCCATAAGGTTAGAAGAGAGAAAAAAATGAAAATGAGAAAAGAAGGAGAGAAAAAGGGGAAGAGAAAAGGAGAAGGAAAGAAGTTATCAAGGTAAATTGAAATTTTGGTTTCAATTTCATCCTTATCTTTCGATCTATTTTTCATATTCTTGGAGCAAGAATTTGAAGAAACTCAAAGAATAAAAGTTTTACTTGACCTCTGTGAAAGAGTATTGATAAAATAGTGACTAGAGCTCGAGTTATACTTATTTCCCTAATACTGCCTATGATAGACCCCTGTGCAGGAACCTTGTATTATTTCTTGATTTTTAAGGACTTTAGAGCCTGAATTAGTGAAAGTGTAAAACATGAAAAATGATTATTTATGTCTTATTAATGATTTTGTGAAACAATTTTGTTAGAAGTTGTATTGATAATGATTTATTGAGGTTTGAGTATTGGTTGCCATTCTGTTTCTTACTAGAAATAAGATAGAATTTAGATGGAGATTATATTTTAAAGAGAGATGTTGTTTATGTAATTTTTTGATATATTAAGACTAATGGAAGTCTACTTTCAAGGGGCATAAGAATCATGGTATTTGGATTTTTTTAGAGAGAGATATGATTAAAAGAAGACAACTTGTTCATAAAGGAACATTATGAAGAAAAGGATGTAAACATTGAACATAGATTAGGTTAGCTTGGTGGTTGAGAAGACATTGAGCTGAATTAGTAAGTGAATTATTTAACTATTGATGATTGATTAGGGATCAATTTGGTTATAGTGGTGTATAAATATGAAATATATGTTTGAGTAGTAAATACATTTGTATATTTGTATGTATAAAGGCTTAGGAGCTATGGTTCAAGGAGCTCGTATCGAGGATTGTTGAAGTTAATAGAGTGTACACCTTTTGAGGTGACTTAGGGAAACCATACTTCTCATATGGGATTAGATCACTCTAAAACATGTATGATGACTTGTATGTGAATTTTGAACCTAGGTAATACATAGCAGAATTGAATATCAAATAGATGCTAATATGCTTATGTATTTATGAAACGTCATTATTTTGAACAACTATGCATTTGGAGTATAAAAGATGACTTTTATTGCATGAAATATTGTTTTGGAATTTACATATGCATAATTGAGTCATTTATGCTGTGTGTATTTGTTCTCTTTTGGCTTAGAGCCATGATAAGGTTTCATTTTATCGGTTGGACTGATAAATAAAGGCATAGTGCCTTACTTGATTTTTGTACATAATATTTCTATATGATTTTTATGATTAGTGAGGAAAAAATTAGCCAATTGTATGCTGGGCACAACAGATTAAGCGACCCTAGTACCCTTGAGCTGGTACATAAAAGTTAAGTCCTCGTATGGACACCTTTCTATAGGACTTACGAGTGATTCCATACCTAAGGTCTGGACACTGATGAGGTCATCACCTAGGGTCCTGACACTTTTGTCGACTGTTGTTCGGACTCACTACAGATGAAAGTTAAGCCAACACCGAAATTCGGTAGGTGTGCACATTAGTTTGGCCGACTACTGGTGACACACATGATTGTTTTGGCTTATTTTGATATTTTCTTTCTGAGGAGATTTGATTTATACGTGTGATGCTTTTTTGCTTTTTTGTACTAGAATCGGAACCTATGTTCACCGAATGGGTGATTAATAGGCTAGGCCTATGTAGCTCCTAACTAGTATACGTTGAGTCATAGGCTAAGGCTATATATTTCTATGTCATATGCGTATAATCCATTAGTTATCTACACCGTCTTAGTGCGTATCGAGTTTTGTTTGTGATATATGTTTTTCCTGCTCACTGAATACATAGTGTACTCACCTCCTCCACCTTCCAACCATGTAGGTTAATTTAGTGAGCTTGAAGCTCTGAGTAGATTGTGCGATCTTTCGATAGTTTCGAGATATTACTGCACGTGGGTAGTTTTTGTTTTGTACTTTAGTTGCATAGTGACTCATGAACTGTTTTACTATTTTTATTAACTTGATTATATTGATATACTTTATGATTATATAAATTTAACTCTTAATTGTTTTGTTGTTATAAAAGACTTTATGTATGAACTTTTGATATTGCTGTTGAGATTGCTTTGAGTAGACTTTATAAGTCCTGAAGTTATGTTTGGATGTGAATATAGAAGTGTGTTTTAAAAAATTGTTTGTAGGTATTTGAGTGAGTTTTTGGGAATTTTAAAATACAGCTGTTGTGCTGCCCAAATTTTTCAAAAAAAAGGGAGAGATATTTAGTTATCCTTGCATAGTTAGATTAAGGATACCGTGTGTCTTTAGCCCAGGTATGCGGCATTTGTCATGAGCTAGATGTGGTACTAGGTCGTCACAGATTGGGCATGTTTCATTTAAGTTTGAGAAGCAATAAAGTGAAAAAGAATAGAAGGAATAGATGAGATATAACAAAAAGGAAAAAAAAGAGTGATGTATGATTAAAGATTAAAATAGAAAAAGTGATGGGAAATTAGGGATTCAAATCCATACTTTTCTAAACTTAGTTGTTTCTATAAGAGGGGTTTTTGTTTATATGCTTCATTCCAATTAACAAAGTGGCTATAATTAAATATTAAATAAATCCATGTTAAAATTATTTAACAAAACTTTTGGAGGGGCCATTAAATTAGGTTTAAATCAAACATTTTAAAAAGGTTGACATTCATTCTAAATGTTTCAAAAATTTTGAGTGAAAACTTTAATGTTCAAATTGAATCTTTTCCAAATAAAAAAGTATTTTTGGTTTTTGGTTTTGTATCAAGAATGAATTTGAAATGAACTAGTAATTTTATACTAAATGGTAAGGAAAATAGTACAAAATTTAATTTCAAAATGATTTTGCACTAAAATAAAAAGGGGTGAACTTTGAGGCCTAATGAAAGGACATAAAATATTAGTGTATGAGGTAAGGAATATGATAGCATATGACAATGTCTTGAACCAGATAAAACATAGTGCCTAAATGATAATCAACACAACATTTTGTAAGGGATAAAGGTGTAATTTTTACCTCAACGTTTCATAAAAACTTCAAGTAAGTCTCTACTGTTATCCTTGGTACCACCTTGCATCCTAATGTTACTAACATAGTACTCATTTCACTTTGAAAGTGGTGACCAAGGTAATGGTAGGGGCTTATTTATCTCTTTTGATTAAGGTACAAATCACACCTTTATCAAGTGTTTAAAGGAATTATTTTTAAAATTACATTGGTGTCTAGTAGGTCCAAATTGCCCAATTGTAATATGAAAGACTAAATTTATGACTCATACACTAAAATCTACCTAAAGATTAACTCCGTTAGTATCTAAGGTGTTACTAGTACCATTTTGAAAACGTTAAGGTGTAATGTGATACCATAAATAACGATAGGGATTAACTTAGAATTTTTAAGAAACCTAAAGATTAACGGCTCATGACATTATTTAGGCAAGACAATGTCATCTTGATTTTATTTGTTGATAACTCTATTATTTTTATTTATTTGAAAATTTAGAATTTTTTATTAATACAAAATTCAGTTTGTTAAAAGAACTCTTCTTATTTAACAGTAGCATGATATTGCATTGAGGATAGAAATCACATTTTGGATCAATGGCATGCTTAAATCAAAATTTGTCTCCTAATTGTTCCTATATGTTAAATAAATTTTATACTGGTATAATCTTGGCCATCCATGTTATTTTATCAATTTAAATCTCCATCACCTAATGCTCCTTAATATATTTTTCCAAGTTACTCTAATACTAAGTAAATCCTCACTATTGATCTTAAATTGAATAAATAAAAATGATATATATATATATATATATATTCAAAAGTATATTTAAATCTTAGAAATTCATTTTCATTTTGATCTCCTCCATTAAATGAATTAAAATTTAAATTTTGATTGCTAGACTAAATTTAATTCTTATCAAAATTTTAAAAATGTTAAGCCATAAATCTCCTTTATCTTTAATCTAGATTATTTGAGAGAGGGTTTAAAACCCCTCTCATATATGTAACAATAAAAAATCATAAGGCCTCCCTCCCTCCCCCTCTCTCTCACACAGACATGCACACAAAGATATCTCTTTCTGTATTTCTCTAACCATTTGTATCCTTTATACCTTTTTTTATTTCTCTAACTTTTTCTCCCCCCCTTAAATCTCAAACCATCGATCATTATTTTAGATGCTCACTGCTAATATGAAAATTAGTACCTTCTTCCTAGTTTTCAATGTAAATTAGTTTCGCCTAAGGTGGCCCTTTCATTACAAACTTCAAATAGAAAAAAAAAAGATAGGTTGGTATCAATTTTAAAAGCTTTTAAAGTCACCATAATTATTATATATTAAAATACTTATTCATACTATATGATTCAATTGTTGACATGCAAGGATAATTTAATCTATATTATCTATGATGCCTATGGAGGCTATCAAATTAATAGTTATGTAGTTATTACTCTTTGAATTTTGACACACCCTAAAGGAGCACATGATTAGCGTAGGACTAACTTTGTAAGTCTTTGATAAAATATTAGTGTCTATAAAGTAATAATGCGTATCCATAAAGGTATATATAATGAAGATTATTTTAGTAACTCTGGTAAATCCCTTATTTACAAAAGAAAGGGATTAATGAACCCAAAATAAGGAAATATTGACTATGGAGTGCTTAAAAATCAAGAAAAATCATCTTAAGAAAGGAGTAAACTAAATAGCCTTCATTTTAAGAATAGTGAACTAAACATTAATATTCTCAACCTATGGTAAATAGAATAAATAAGAAAATATAAGTAATAAAAATAAGTCAATAATCTGGGTAAGGGGGACCTTGGCATATAGGGGGCTAACCCATGTTTATTGATAAATGGAACCCTGGGATTGAATTTGATAGAGAATGTGTTGAAACTTTTCCCTTATGGGTGAATTTTCATAATTTGCCTTTAGAATTATGGATTGTTGAAGGGTTGAATTTTTTATCAAGCACTTTAGGCAAAACTTTGTGAATGGATACTCAAACATCTAATATGGATAAATTTGACTATGCAAAGATATGTGTGGAGATAAAAAGGAATGTTAGTCTGCTTGATAGCTTATCAATAATGAAGCTCGATGAAACAGGTGAACTATTGCAATATGAAATTAAGGTGTCCTATCCTTGGAGGCCTCACAACTCTATTAAGAATTTGATTCCTACTGGGAGGATTTTTAAAACTGGATAGCAGGAGGTGATTTTGGGGCTAGATTCTAATACAATAGACATCAAAGAGGATGTAGGTGTTCAACTAGCTACTAATAAGATCACCCTATTGATTACCGAAGTTCAAGGTGATTCACTAGAAGTTACTCTTAGTGTTGGTGAGGGGATGCATAGTAGTATAACATTTGAAAACACACCTAAAAAATAGATAGTTGATAAGTAGGATTTTGTAAATAATACACTAGACTCACATTCAGTTGATGAAATACTGGGTGGGACAAATTGTTTGCTAGATAAGCAACCAGATGATGAACACACCAAAAACATGATGTCAACACAGAAAAGGAATAATAGAATAAACAAGATAGTAGCAAATTCTAAAGAAACTCCCTTTAATTACAGAAGAGGAAGATCAACATGGAGAAATGCCAACTAAAAGGTGTTATCCCCTTAGATGAAATTTCTGGTATGGAATCTTAGAGGGTTAAATGATCTGCTCAAATAGTCCAAAGTGAAAGAGATGGTGCTTGATAGGAAGCATGTTCTGGTAGGCCTCCTTAAGACAAAAATAAAATCCCCTCTTACTCAGTTTGAACTGATCTTTTTGGTTGTTAAATGGAAGACAATTACCAATCACTCTCATCATACAATGGTCGTATTATTTGCCTTTATAATTTAAAAATGCATTGAGCTGATAGCTATTAGCCTAAATGACAAACTCATGCAATTACATTGTCAGATGAAAGATAATAGTCCTATTTTTAAAGTAACCCTTATTTATTCCTCAAATTTTGCATTCTAAAGGGAGAAATTATGGATTGATTTGTAACTTATTTAAACAAAAATGCAAGATCCTTGGATAGGAGTTGGGGATTTTAACTACTTTTTGAGTTCAAGTGAAGTTAAGGGTAGAGCGATAAGTGTAAATTGTATCATGTTTTAGGGTATAGTTTGATATGTGTTTATCCATTAATTCGATCATTTAATATATTTTTAGGTTAGAATTGTGATAGTTTGTTAATTATTTGTGTTTTAAGTGTTTCAAGGGTTAATATAAGCTTTTGAGCTTAAATATTATATTTTTTAGGTACCTTAATGCATTTGTTGGTGTTTCGGTATCAATATCGAAGAACAAAGGACTTTTGGAAGACATTTAGGTCGAGACAATGACCCATAAGCTCCAAGAATGGCCCACGATTGCGACCTGCATGCCACGATTGTGACAGGAGGCTCAAATGTGAGCCACGATTGTGGCTTTTAGGGCTATGGTTGTGGCCTATGTCGGGTAGACGTGCAAACACTTATGAAATTTATGTTTTTGGGACTTTTTAGACCTTTCAGATCTCGAAAATGCCCCAAGGTTATCCAAAACATAAGAGACTATTTAAAGAACAACAAGAGAAGAAAGAAGGAGCTTTTTATGTAGCCACTTTTGGAAACCCTAAGAGCGAAAGAGAGGAGGAAGAGAAAGAAAGAGGAAGAAGAAATGATCTCGATGTGCTTCCTGGATAAGGAGGTTTCCTAATGCTGCTACCTTCCCAGATCATCCATTCCAAGTTTCTATTTCCTTTTTGTTTCAATTTTATTCATATATAAAGTTGGGATGGATTGTATGATGATAAATGGTAGAATGTTGATGATGTTCCAACTCTCCTTCAGGATTTTATTTTAATTTAATGATAATTTATTCGATTGTGTTTATTAGATGAATATCGTTATTTGATTGCTTTTTTATATAATTCGGTAATAAACTGAGAGGGTGAACTAAATGCAAAATAATCAAATCAGATTATTGAGAGTTAGGAGATTTAAAAGAAACTGTGACAAATCATATTAGTAATTATACAGAGAGAGATCTCATGTAATATTGTGATGGTTTATTAGCATGCTTCAGATCTAATTAGGGTTTTGGATAATTTGTGAATTAAGAGGTTGCAAATTCCATAGTCTGATTAGGGTTTACAATTTAGGGTTTAATGGTAATCAATCCTAGGATTTTCTAGAATTGACACCTATTAACACATAATCAGCTAAGTTAGCATTAATGATAAGTAAAATCCCCTTTCTGATAAATTGGTAAATTCCTTAGGTTGATTTCTATTGTGATTGCATATTGCTCAATTGTTAATTCCTTTGTGTATAATTTCTGATTTAAATAGTTGCATTCAATTCTCGTGATTACTTTCCATTGCATTGTTTATTTAAGTTTCATATCATTTTAACCTTAGATTTTAGGATTAAATTGGTCCCCTCCTCATTGGATCGACACCTTTTATACTACAATCGCGATTAGTGCGCTTGTGGTATTTGAGGAATTATAACATTTAAAGCTCAAACAACACAATCATGGAGTAACATACAAAATAGGTGTTATCAAAGAACTAACTCAATTACTTCTAAATTTGTTGGATCTAAGGTTAAATGGAAGAGTGTTTACCTAGAAAAACAAGCAATAAGAATATATGCTAATCAGGAAGAAACTAGGTCGAGCTATGGTGAACCAACCATGGTTATGTAAGTTCCCCCAATCATATGCCTACTTTAGAGATAATGTTTTTCAAGATCATTCATACATTCTCATCCAAAAAATGAATGAACCTATAAGACTTAGATTTCCTTTCAAATTCTTCAATGGTGTTGAGCAGACGGAAGATTTTATGGAGTTTATAAGTATCTACTAGAGACAAGAAGTGCAAGGATACAAGGCATTTCAATTGATGCATAAACTAAAATTTGTGAAATATGTAATAAAAAATTTTGTTAGATTGAAGAATCAAAGTCTTAATGAAAGGGATCCCCTTTCCCTTACCTTTTCATTTTAGCTATGGAAGGAATCTCTAAACTAATCTCGAAGCTTATAGATTGCAATGGCATATTTCGATTTCACTATAAGTTTAGGGCTATTAAACCATATCATCTAATATATGCTAATGATTTAATCCTCAGTAGTGCAGAAAACCACTCAATCAGTATGTTGTTAAAAATATTACATGTCTTTTCAAAATGATCTGGACTTAAGGTGAATTTTGAGAAAAGTAGCTTGTACATATCCTCAGATGTCAGAAACAAAGAGTATATCAACAACATTGTTGGCTTTGTATTACATTCCCCTCTTTTTAAATATTTGTGAGTTCCAATTACAACCAACAGGGCCAAGTTTTTAGATTTCATTCCTTTGATAGAGAAGATCAAAGATAGAATCAATGCTTAGCAAAATAAGTTCTTATCCATTACATCTAGCTTGATTATCAACTTCAAATTTGAATAGTACACATGTCCACTGGTCTGCACATACGATTCTACGTAAGAGAGTTAACAAAGAAATAGATAGGATCTTCAAAGCTTTTTTGTGGTATGGAAAAATAGAAACTTATAAACAAGTCAAAGTGAAATCAAGTGATATTGCATTACCTAATAAGTAACGAGACTAGGTATCATTCTACTTTCACAAATGAAAAAGGTTATTTTGTGCAAGAGGATTTAGGGACTCTTCACTGATAAAAAGGCACTTTGGATTAAATGGGTTAGTGAATATTGTCTTAAAGACCAAAATTTTTGGTTGTTTGGAAACTCTAAGGAATTCTCATGGATTTTCAATTATATTCTCAACTTGAGAGATATGGAGTACCCCTAAATTAAACATTAGATGGGTGATGGTGAAGTGATATGTGCTTAATTGATTATACATCTATTCCATAACATTTAATGATTAATGCTATGAAATGCTTAAGACTTTCAGCTTAGTTCAAATTTTGTTTTAGGGACAATTTGGAAGTGAAAGAGCTAAAGTGAGTCAAAAGCACAATCTTTGAGTCGTGCTATTGAGATTCACACTCACTTGTCTTCATGGAACAAAAAGAAGAATCAGAGAAAAGAAAAAGCCAAAAGGAATGAAGAAGGACCCATTATCATGCTATGAGATGAGTCGAACGGTCATGCAAATTTAGTCATAGCTGTAAGAGTGCCACGCTCATGACACACCTTGTCACACCCATGACACACACACTCATAAGTGTGACACACCAATTCATGTCTGTGACTTTTTGCCAGCTCACTCGAATCCTTACTTTTTAATATAAATGGACACATTGTGTGGTAGAAGGTATGAATTATCTAGAGAAGCATTTTGGATTCGTGAGCTCTCAATTTTGAAGAGAAGAAAGGGTAAAACTCCATTCCTTTAGAGACTTATGGGGGGTTGAGCTTCCTGAAGCAGGTTCGGAGGTGATATCAATGCCAAAGAAACTGGCTAAACATTATCTCCATTATGTTTGTTGTTCGTTCTCTTTCAAGAATTGATTATGTTATCTTATGTTTATTGTTTGGGTATTGTGTTAAGATGATCTTAATGCATTCATTGGATTGTTTTATTATAAATCCATTGCTAGAATCTTCAATATAATTCATAATTGTTATGTTGAGATTTATTTGTGGCAACTAATGGTTTTGGATCATTAGGGATACAATCTGTAATTTCTGTCTTTTCGATTGGTGTCCAATCATCAATGATAACATAACCTAAGTTAAATGACTTGAGCATATGTGGTTGTTTCCATGATTATTCTGTTTTCCTAACTTATAAATTTACTGTCCAATTAAATCTAGAGAGCTTATCCTAGTTTTTTGGTGGTTAGGTTTAATTAAAGAGTGTCCCTTAATTAAACACGACTTAAGGGAAAACTGGGGTTAGCAAAGCTTGTTATTAAGCTATAATTAATAGTTGTTAAAAGAGGTATAAATGGAATAACTCAGTGAAGTATGTTTAATTATGTGTAGGCCGATATTGAACCAATGACCAGGTCCCTCACATATTCATCACTTTTCATCAATTTAGATTATTTTCTTTAATTTTCTTTTGTTAGTTTAGTTTCATTTTATTTTCTTATTTGAAACCAAACCAAACTGCCCCATAACCTAAACACCAATTATTTTCATTTCAAAAGCTTTACACACTCTCTATGGGATCAACCTAGACTCATCACTTCTATAGTCTTAGTTTTAGTTATTTTAAGTAGTGTTATGACGTGCTACGTTAATTTTGATGTTGTTGTTGAGGAATGTGATGCTTTAGTTTTTGTTCTCAATTTTAAATGATGTTTTGTATATATTTGTTATAATTAGTTTCTTTTTAATTATTTCTTGATCTTTTCACTTTTTGATTAGTGTTTATGCGTAAAAAAATTTAAAAATTTGATTAGATAGAAGGAAATAATTTTACCTATAATTCGTATTCCCAATCTTTTAACTAAGTTTGGATTGATTATAGGAACTTGAGTTATGGATGGGATAACCAGTAAATTATTTCCTTGATAGTTTGCAGGACACACATCCATTCTCGAATAGACTAGAAGTTTCTTATTATAACTCAGGTCTATCTCTAAAAGAATTAGTTAATGCTGTCATTGATAGTACTTTGCAATTTCAGTAAGAGGAAAGACAATTTTAGTAGGATACAAGGTTTAGTATCTAAAATTTGGAGTGGCAGCAAAACTCATCTTTGGAAGAATTGGTTAATGTTATTAATGCTGATGCTTTGCAATTTCAACAGGGTGTACAAAAGTTCTAGCAAGTCCAGTAGGAGCTGATGCAATTATACCAAGACATAACATCAGGAATCTAGAACTTGGCAAGCTAGATGGGTCAGCTGGCAGAAGCTTTCGATCACCTAGCATTATAACGCAAAGAAATGCTACCATCTCAGCCTGAGGAGCACCCAAGGGACATTAGTGCAGAGGCCTTACAGAGTGAAAAAGAGCTTGAGAATCTTGAGAGACCTACTCAAGGAATTGCTTGTGAAGAAGAAGAAGTAAAGAAGGAGCTAGAAGTCAAAAATGATACATCATTCAACTAGAAGGTGAGTACTGAGTCCACAATTATTTTTAACACTAACCCTTCACCTTTAAATAGCATATTAAAGAAATTAAACGAAGAAGAAAAAGGTGAAGAGACATTTGAGATATTTCTAGAGTGCATGGACTCAGTAGAGATTAGAAATTAGAACATAGGGAAGCCAAATGTATGTGTATAATCATGAACTAAGGCCCTATCTTGAAGAACCTCAAATGGAAGAAGCATATGTGACACCTAAAGATCATAATTGTTTCACACGATGAGGAAAACATATAATCAAGCCAACGACAATAAGTAAAGACGCTTCTTGGAAGGCAACCCAAGGGAAATTTATTTTTTCCCTTAGATTTTTTCTTTTGTTTCTTATATGCATATGTGTTTTAAGTTTATTTGTTTCTTGTTTTTAAGTTTTCAACCAAAGAGAGACAAAATTAAATAAATAAACAAATATTTTGTCTTTTTCTATTGCTTCTAGGATTATATAGTCATGATTAGATAGTGAATTGATTAGAAGAATCCATGGTAAATTTATCGTATGCTTTTGCTCTTGTGATTGGTCAATTTGCATTATCTTTAGAAGAGTAGTGACTAGTGCTAATCACAAGCTAGCGAGATTTTGAGCCTTAATAGACTGACACATCCATATCAGTCTTATTGTGTTTTGTTTATGTGTGACCTTCATGACATGTACATCATGACTTTGCTTTGATTTTCTATTCAAGACCACATTTTTATCACATGCATTAACATGAAATGATATAGGTGTTCTTTGTTTCATGAGCTACATTAACCAAATAGCCTCTTATTTAAATGATTTTCCTTTTGACAAGCCCCCTTGAGTTTTATTTTCCTTTTTTTTTGTCCTAACCACATTACACGCTTTAAACTTAACCAAATGTCCTACCCAAGCGTTCAAGCTAGTGGATCATTTGTTTCATTAGCTTTGATGGCTTTTGCACTATAGAATCCAACTACGTCTCACCTTACCCTTGCCCACATTACAACCTTGAAAATTCCTTTGATTCGTGATTATGCATGTGAATCCTGTGGTGAAGAAATGAAATGATTTGCAAATTTGTGGAATGTAATGATCATGAATGGTTTTTAAGTGTACCCATAGATATATCTTACTTAAACATATTTTGTCAAGTCTACCTCTAAATTGCTCAGTTTCTAAAGATGATGAATGTTGACTGGTTATGAGTAGAAGTGTTGAATTTTGACTACTTACTATGGCTTGAAAGTTATTCCTCTTTACTTATGATTATCTATTCTTGGGAAATATGAAAAAAATAAATGACTTTTTTTTGGGTTTGTGACTTTAATTTTAATATTTTGTACGAGAACAGTCAAAAGCTAAGTGTGGGGGAAATTGATATGTTATTACTTGATTATACATCTATTCCATAACATTTAGTGATTAATGATATGAAATGCTTAAGACATTCACTTTAGTTCATATTTGGTTTTAGGAACAATTCAGAAACGAAAGAGCTAAAGTGAGTCGAAAGCATAATCTTTGAGTAGCCTTCTTGAGATCCATAATCACTTTTCTTCATGGAACAAGAAGAAGAAGGATTAGAGCAAGAGGAGACAAGAAAATGCCAAAAGGAATGAAGAAGGATCCATCATAATACCATGAGATAACTCTCATGGCCATGACAATCACGACCATAACAAATTTGTCATGGGCGTGAGAGTGTGTCATAGGTGTGACACACCTTATCAAAGCCATGAAACAAAAATTCATGGGTGTGACACACCAAGTCACACACGTGACTTTTCAAGCTCACTCAAAACCCCTACTTTTTTAATATAAATGGACATGTTATGAAGACAGAAGGTATGAATTGTTTAGAGAAGCATTTTGGAGCCGTGAGCCCTCAGCTTGAAAAGAAGAATGGGTAAAGCTCCATTCCTTTGGAAACCCATAGAGGGTTGAGTTTCCCGACACCAATTCAGATGTGATATTGACTCCAAAGAACTTAGTTAAGCATTCTATCCATTGTGTTTTTTGTCCTTTCTCTTTTAGGAATTGATTATGCTATCTTATGTTTATTGTTTGGGTATTGTGTTAAAATGATCTTAATGCGATCATTGAATTATTTTATTATGAACCCGTTATGAGAATCTTCAATATATTTTGTAATTATTGTGCTAAGATTTGTTTATGGCAACTAATGGTTTTGAATCATTGGACATACAATTCATAATTTTTGGGTTTCCGATTGGTGTCGAATCATTAGGGATAACATAACCTAGGTTAAATGAAACGAGTATATGTAGTTGTTTCCTTGATTAATCTATTTTCTTAACTCCTAATGCGATTGTCTAATTAAATCTAGAGAGCTTATCCTATGTTGTTTGATTGCTAGGTTTAATTAACGAGCATCTTTTAATTAAACACAACTTAAGGGAAAATCGGGTTAACAAAGCTTGTTGTTAACCTACAGTTAATAATTGTTAGGAGAGGTATAAGATGAACAACTCAATGGAGTCTGTTTAATTGTGTGTAGGCTAAGATTGAACCGATGACTGGGTCCCTAACATATTAATCACTTTTCATCATTTTTGGATTTTTTTCTTTAATTTGCTTTTGATAGTTTAATTTCATTTTATTTTCTTATTTGAAACCAAACCAAAACCCCCATAACCTAAACATAAATTATTTTTATTTCAAAAGCTCTATACACACTCTCTTTGGGATCGACCTAAACTTATCACTGCTATAGTTTTAGGTCTATTTGTTTTGAGCAGTGTTATAAGACACTACATCATGAAGACATTTGGTTCCGATTTGATAACTAGACTACTTACAGCCATTTCATCCAAAAAGTGGAAATAACATAACTTAGAAATAAAATTTCTATCAATGTTGGAGTATCCTCACACATCTAAAATGGAGTCTGGGATGGAAATTTTAAGGGTTTTTCTTTGCTTGTAGAATACTTTCCATAAATACCCAAAGGATTAAGAGATGATAGCATCATTTGGAACCCTAATTTAAGAGGTTCCTTTAATAACAACTCCTGTCATAAAATACTTGTATGCAATACTAAAGGTGTTCCTTGGTTTAGAGTTCTATGGAAGCAGTCTTTAAATCCAAAAGCCTCAGTCTTCTCTTGGTTAAAAATCAAAAATAGATTTAGAACCAAAGATAGATGGTTTAGGGTATATGATCCTATTTGTGTCCTTTATAAACGTACAAATGAGAGATGCAATCACTTATACTTCGGATGCAACTATACAAAAGCAATTTGGAGTAGGATCATGTACATGCTACAATTTCCTAGATAAACATTGGATTAAAGGGGGATATTGAATATGATCATGGCTTGTACAAAGCAAGGTAAATCAAGTGGTCTACTTATAAAGACAACTTTTACCACTAACATTTATTCCATGGGAAGGAAAAGGGATAGAAGATTGTACAAGGAAATTGAAAAAAGTCAATATTAGTTAGTAGATAATGTCGTGAATTGGATATGAATAGCTTTAATTCCAATAATAAGGAAAATTCAATTAGCCAAGGATTGAATCAGAAATGGATGTTGTAATTATTATTTTTTATGTAGTGTAGTCTTGTAACTATTAAGGAAGCTAAATTGTGGGAAAATTATGCGACTCTTTGTAATGTTGTTTTATAGCTTTTGCTATTATTAATACAATTCCTTTTCATTTTTTCAAAAAGAAAGGGTGAGGGTTATATTCACTGATATGGGGCAACTACTAATGACAGGTATATATAAAAAGTTCCAAATAATACAATACAATTTTATGGTTTTTGTCATACGTACTTAATTAGTATAAATGTAATAAAAATATATTTTTATAAATATTAAATTTCAGATACTCATCCACCATTCATAGTTATTTAAAATCAAGTATGTACGATGAAATTTAAGCCACAAAGTCAAACAAGTATCTCATTTATGCAATCTCATCTTATAAATGCTATTATACATTTTCATCCACATTTCTCATTCATTAACTGTTGTGTTTAAAAGATCATCTATATCAAGCTTTTGGCCTAAGTCTAAAGGAGCGAACCGTTTATCCTAATATACCACATTATCTAGTGGCTTTCTTATTCACCTTTTTCTTTTCTTTATCCATTTATTTTCATATAACTATTTATTATGAGATAAATTTCATTTATTCATAAATAGATGTATTTTATTTGATAAAAAATGCTCATACAATTCTTTTGCTCAAGAATATAAATATCATCACTTGTTATATTATTTCAAAGCAACTTATATGATCATTCACATTCATAAAAATATTAAAATATCTATGGCATGCATCTTCATAAATAAAAAAACATTCGTCACCCTTAACCTAAAAAACTAGTTTATTCATTATTCATATCTCATAATTTTTAAGAAAATACATAATCTCATTCCATTGGAATGGTTTTGAAACTACTCTCATTTATTCATTTCCAAGCTTTTAACTCAGGTATAAAGTGGAAGTTCTATATACGTACTTCAATGAAGCTTTTTAAGCCTTTTTTTAGTCTTTAATTGGGAGGAATATCAACCAGATGCTCTATAGGCTCTAAACATATAACACATAACGAAAATAATTTTAAAATCATTCAATTAAATGCATTTTTAATGCAATAAGTCAAATTAAATATAAAAGATCAA
>JANSVA010000008.1:19162988-19182560 GCA_025504915.1 Erythroxylum reticulatum | reverse complement strand
GGATGAAAGTCGAGCCAACACTGAGTATCGGTGGGTGTGCACATTAGTTTGGCCAACTAGTGGTGTCACACATGATTGTTTTGGCTTATCCTGATATTGGTTTTCCTACCAAGATTTGATTGATACATATGATGTTTTTATATTTTTATGTACTAGAACTAGGACCTATGTTCACCGGATGAGTGAGTTAACAGGCTAGGCCTATGATTCCTAACTAGTATACATTGAATCATAGGCTGTGCTTATGTGTTTTCTATGTGATATATATTCATTTTATAAGTTATCTACACCGTCTTGGTATGAATCAAATTCTATTTGTGATATATGTCTTTCCTGCTCACTGAGTACCTAGCGTACTAACCCCCTCTGCTTTCCAACCATGTAGGTTAATTTAGTGAGCTTGAAGCTCTGAGAGGATCGTGCGGTTTTTTGACATTTTCAGGGTATTTCCGCACGTGGGTAGTTTATGTTTTATATTTTGGATTGTTTAGTGGCTCATAAATTGTGTCATGTAGTTGTGCTTTATGACTTTGTAAGTTAACTTTTGACTGTCTGGTGTTTTATAAATGATTTTATATATGAATTTTCAATACTGCTATTAAGATTGCCTTGAGTGGACTTTAGAGTCCTGAAGTTATGGTTGGATGTGAATATAGAAGTGTGTTTGAAATCGTTTACAGGTTTTGAGATTTTTAAAATATAGTCGTTGTGCTGCCCAAATTTTTTTTAAAAAAAGAGATATTCAGTTAGCCTTACATAGTTGGATTAAGGATACTGCGAATGTCCTTAGCCCGAGTATGTAGCCGTTGTCATGGGCCCGATGTGGTACCGGGTTGTGACATTTTGTTGTTCCTTATTATATTGACAAATTGTTATTAAAATCACATTAATAGAGGTAATTGGTTTTATTAATTTGATACATTATGTCCTTATTATCTTGTAACATATGGCTTATTTGTAGGCTATTGAACTTTTATATAGGAAAACGAACAGAAGAAAGATGTTAATTATAGGTTCAGGTTGAAAAAGGACGTGCTGGAAAGTCCAACTATAATACTCATAAAGAAGTGTTACTTAGGAGGTGACCCAATAATTAGTTTTTTGTTTTAATTGAGTAGTTTGTAGGATTCTCATTCGTAGTTTAATTATTTTCATAGTTTTAATTTGATGGTACTAATTTTGTTACTTAAGATTTGATAGAGTTCTTCAAGTTATGAAGACAACGTCAACCCTTGCTTTAGAGTGGAAAAAATTGCACTAATAATGGATGGATGCTGATAACAATGGACAAAAATGGAAATCTTTTTGTATTAGGGGAGTACCAGTTATCTTTACCCCTTTATTTTTTCATTTTTTCATTATTCTTTCATGTTTAATATACAACTTAAATTTGGGGGAGGGACATAGTAGTAAAGCTTGTTAATCTTGCTGTAATTAGCCTTAAAATGAACATTTTGGGAAATTTTTTTAAAGAGCTTATTTATCAAGATGATTCGTTATGAGTTTAGTTGTGATTGTGATTTGATTTATTTAGGTAAATAGTTATGAGTTTTGATATTAAGTTGATTTTAATTTAGTTCATTCAATTTGAGAATGGATACCTGATTTACATTATGATAATTTATGTATAATTTGTACACGTTTTGAATTAAATGTGAATTCTTTTTTAGAATTTTTATTAACCCCACATATAAAAAAGAAAAAATATTAGTATGTGAATAATTAAGCATAAATAATTTCATTCTATTGGCTTTATACTACAAAAAGGTAAAAGTTAGAGAGTGGTGCTTATAGCCATCTAAGATAGTTACCTAGTTGAGTAACTAGGGGTTTTCATGACAAGGTTTTTACTCTCGCATCAAAAGGCTTAGTAACTTTTCAATCAAGCTTCTAAATGCTCTTAAAATATTTAAATTTAGTGTTTTGTTTTTTAGTAAGGGTATGAAAGTGTCTAAAAGTTTTAGCATTTTTCTTATGTATGTTCACTTTATGCACGAAGTAGAATGGTTTGAATTAAGTTGAAATTTGAACAATTGTGGATTGAATTATATTGTTTTATAATTTGATGCAAGTAACAAAATGCTTAACATTTGAATGAACTTTGCAATTGAATGAATAATGGAGATTCTTGATAGATATCATTTTTGTTTAAATCTTTTTTGATGTTGTTTCTTATCAATATAAGAGTAATAAAATTTATTTGCTTGAGGACAAGAAGATGCTTAAATGTGGGGGAGTTTGGTAACTGCTAAATAGACTATACTTCTAATCCCATATTTAATGCATTTGCTTGCTTATTTGAGAGCTTCTTATTGTTTATGGTACTTGTTTTTATTATGCTTTTAGGTCTTATTTGCCTCTATGGATAAAAAGGATAAGAATTAGGGTAAAATTAGGAAAAAAAAATAGAAGATTGAAGTTATTTTGGTGTTTGCCTATGTAAGTCTACACAACTATGTGGCTGACCATACAAGTCGACATGACCGTATGGCTACCCGTGTAGCTCTTTAAGATTATGTTTCTTCATTATTTTTGAAGATTGAAGCAAGATTGAGGGACACGGTCATACATACTACCGTATGAGTGACTGTATCCACTTTAGAAACCCTAAATTAGAGCTATAGATGAATAAAATGAAGAGAAAATAAGGAGAAGTAGAAAGGGGTTCTTAGAGGCTTAAGAGACTCGGGAAAGGACATATTGACGACCTAAAACAATAAAGAGAATGAAGAACAAGCCCGGAAACATATTTGAGGTAGATTTTTACTAATATAAAGTGGATTTCATGAAGATTAAAAGGAATTTTATCATAGTTCTTTTAGTTTTATGTTTTTCCTTTAGTTTTGTTGTTGTATGTATGACCTAAAATGTTTTTGGATTTTAGATTAGATGAATCCTATGATAGATCTTATAGAGATTTTATTTTAGCTTAATTCATTTTTTAGTTTCATTAAGATTTAATTATATATTTCTTAATTATTCTCAAATTAATTTTGCTAGTATATTATTCACATATGATTTCAGGCAATCAAGATTAAGAAATCCTTTGGTATAAATAAATCTACCATAATTTAAAGAAGTTACTTGTAAACTTAGAGATAGGTCGACATAAATCCTCTATATTAGAGTCAAATCTAATAGTAAACTTTACGAATTAATTAATGCAATCTTAGGGGTTTTAACTAGAAATAGATTTCAGTTAATCATTCAAGCATTAGGTGTTAATAGTATTAAGAAATATATTAACATAAGATAGGAATTTCCATGATCCAATAAACTATAGATTAAATTGAGTAGTGAAATCATGATTGCATGAGAAATCTTGGGGGATTCAAAGCCAAGTACCAGTAATTTCTTGAATTATTTCTTAGTTTAATCTTCATTCTAGTTAGATAGTTGTATTGATATATTTTAGTTTATTTTTTGATTTTGTATTTGATTTATCTTAAACATTATAATTTGTTAGGCTAGATAATACAAAGATAGTAAATACTAGTAATTCTTGTCCTCGTGGGATCGATTTGTACTTGCCAGTGCTAACTATAGTTACACTGTGCAATTGCAGTTTAAAATATAAAATTACATATCATCAAGTCAAATAATCACTTATATAATCATCACAATGATAACTTTTATAGATATATAAATAATGCTCCATCTCATATGGAGTCAATTCGGTAAACTTTTTCTCTAACAAGCATTTACATTTTTGTGTAAGTATCTTTATACTTTAGTTTATGAGATCGACTGCTTCCTTTATAAGGAAGAAGCATAACATGTACTAGTTTTTGTGTTCTATTAATGTCTAGTATTATTAGAATAATGATTAGGAATGATTTACGAAGAATACAATAAATCTTAAAATTATGATTTCAAGATAATTTCATTTGTGATATATATTTATCTCATGAACTTTATTGTCAACATTTGAATACGTAAAAGATAAGAAATGTCTTTAAATAATTATGTTGCTAAACTATAATCAATTGATTAGTAGTAGGAAATAAATACACATTATTATAAGTGTTTAGAAATGCATTTCAATTAAAAGATTTGCAAATAACTCCTATAATATTGATTCCTAACCCAAATAGAGAAAGTGGTTGAATTGAATTTTATGCATTTATATTCTACATTTGGTTAAAAGTCCTAACCCAACTAAAGAAAGTGGTTGAATTGAGTTTTATTTTCTACATTTGGTTACTAGTTAATTACTTTAACTATCTTATATATTGAGGAAAAAATGTAGCAACATATGTGGTAACTGGTAACCAAATAAAAGACCTTGTTTAATGGGTTTTTAACAAGGAAATCAATAATCATCATAAATAGAAACTTATGATATGTCATATTTATTATCAATTTTTGAAAAGCCTTTCAAAATTAAAACTATTGTTCATGGATACTTATGTAATTATGTTATGTCTAAATTGTAAAATGGAATATCTAAAAGCTTTTATGTTATTTATAGCACATTTATTTAATTATCGAGCTCAAAAGGTTATGCAATAATCTCTTTAAATTTTAGAGTCAATTCAATTGATGGTGAGGAAATTAAATATTTTAAAGTGTTTGGATCTAATAACTCGTAATTATCTATTTAGACGATATGTTTTTCATTGATAAAACTTGATAAGGACAATAATGATTCAAGCTTGAAGTTAAGCTTTGTTTTTAGCTGTAAACCAAATTAAGGCTTTTGACAGATAGGGAAAGCCCTTGTAAACTAGTTTAGTTATGCAATCAAATAAACTATTGGGCCCATGAAAGTCTGCCGTCCAGTCCACCCAAAAACTCTTCACTTTGTTTCGTCTTCACCTCTTCAACTCTCTTTGCTTCCCTCGTGTCCTAGATAGGCCATTGATCCCGACCAAGCCAGAAGAGGAAACCATTACATACTTTGTGAGCTTCTTTTCTATCTTCCTTGTCATTTCCCCCTAAATGGAGCTAAGTCGCTGTTTGTGGTTTTCTTATTATTAATTCTTTTTATTCGGCACTCGAATTTCTTGTTTAGCATGGTAAGGTTCTGCTCATTGAACCCAAATTAAATGCTTGTCCTCTTCTAGTATAACCTGAAGCTTGCGAATCAGTGAAAAACTGATCTTGTTTATAGATGAATATAATGTTAGAATCGGGTTTCTGTTCATTTCTCTTCCTAACTGAAGTCCGTGACGTGTATATTGCCTCACAAATTTTACAGAATTCGTTTCTATTTAATATCTTTTCATGGGGAGGCGCTTGTTGCAGTTTTTCGGGTGGTATGTTTATTGCACTTGGTCTTATATTTCTTTGAATAGTTATTCTGTATCCTAATGATTTGTTAATTAACGTAGTTCTCTTGAGATTAAAGGTTCCTTTGTTGCTTGTGCAGGTTCAACTCCACAATTTGTATGCTAATATGTCACCGTTAAGGTCCTTTGGTGTTTGGACTTATGAATGAGGATATCCCAAGAAATTTTCAATTCAGCTATCAAGAAACAAGACAACTGACACACGCACACGCTCGCTCTCTCCCTCCACACACGCACACATATATCATAATTATGAAGGTTATATCGATAGTTTAGCCGGTTTTCTCTGGTAATTATGGCCTTTAGGGTTGCACAGAAGCTTGTCCTTGGTGCAAAGTATCACAAATTGTGGAAAAAGGGAGCTTCACTTTTGAATTTGATGCTTTATCACAGTTCGGGAGGAAATGATGAAGTTTGGCCTATTGAATGGTACAATAAAGCATTTCTAAAGATAGCAAAGTGGGCAGATGAGTTGCGAGATGTTGACATGATTGATGGAAGGCTTAAGAACATCAATGATGGTGCAATCATTATAGATGATCGTCTTGCACACAAGATGCACTCCTTGAAATCCCTAGCAAGGATCTTTATTGGGTCACCAATAGTCCAGCAGAAGATACGGGAAAATATTGCAGGTTTTTCAGTTGATGTTAAAACATCAATTGCTGCTTCTTTTAGTGAGAATTATGAGAGAGACTCAATGATTGTGGATTCTCTCACCACAGTTGGTAACTTCCTTGACATTTCTGCCCAGCAAAGGAAGTTGGTGCGACTCACAATATGCCCACAGGTCACACAACACCATATATGGACAGGTGCGCTTAAGGAGCTAATAAATGATTTAAAGATAGAAATGGATGTCTTGAATCATGACTTTAATCGAATGGAGATGAACATGGGGCAGCAGATAGTTTCTAGTTGTTCAAAGTTCTTAGTTGACAGAGACACATCATATGATCATGACTCCGTTTCATGGATGCAGCTTAAATTTGCTAAAAGTGTTGGCCCTTCTAGTCTGGTTAAATGGGAAGATGTACTTGAGATGTTTAATGATCTTATAGGCTATTTGAAAGATGAGAAGGCATTGTTTTATCATGTGGAAAAGCTTACGGTTATGAAAGAAGGTTTATCTCAGATCAAGGATGTGCTGATTGATAAAGGTATTGGATATAAGGAGACTCGGCATCAACAGGGCCTTGTGCAGAAGAAACTTTCCGCTTCATTGGGCCACTCTTCTCGATGTTTGTTTACTCTTTTATTGTTTTACCTTTATGGTCATGTTAGAAACATTGAAGTTGATCTACATGGTGGGATATATGGTGATACTATAGATAATAAGCATCATTTGTGCATGGGAAGGATTTTAACTTCTGATCAGGAGAACATGGTTGTTCATGGGACAAAGCAGTTGGATAAGGTTCTTGGACTGTTTAAGTTTGTCTGGCAAACGGCAGGGATGAAAGGAATCTTGGAGCTGCAAGGCCATCTATTCTGTGTTGGGGCCAAGGATAGGAAGCTCACGTATAGAGGGAACCGTTTTTTTGTACATGGGATTAGTCTTTGACAGAAAATGCTCGCTAATCAAATCAGTTCTTAACACTAACAGGTTCTTCCAAGGTATTGCTCAGCGGGTTACACTGAAAAGAGGGGAACTTTATGCTAATGCCATGATTTCCACAATAATGAAGTAAGAAGGTTGATTCTCAACACAAGAATTTGTCCCAACGTGTATCAAACACCTTGTCTGGGTTTGCGCAGCTGTTATCCAAGTGATGACAGAACTGCTAAAGCAGAACTCATTAAAATATTTGAGGCTCAAGGCAGCATCGATAACGGCTCATCCTAATTCATAGACTGTCCACAACTGTCTAAGAAAAAAGTTGATCACTCTTGTATAAATTTGACTAGGTCATCCAGACTTCCAAA
Organism: Erythroxylum reticulatum; assembly: GCA_025504915.1. Taxonomy (NCBI): domain Eukaryota; kingdom Viridiplantae; phylum Streptophyta; class Magnoliopsida; order Malpighiales; family Erythroxylaceae; genus Erythroxylum; species Erythroxylum reticulatum. Next base: position 19,175,343 of record JANSVA010000008.1, on the reverse strand, counting down.
CCCATGGCATATACTGGTGAAACATCACAACCGTGTGAGTTTGTAAGACAAGCCATGAAATCGCTCTTAGGGATGTCAGAAATTTAAGATGTAGAAAATAAATTTAACATATTGAAAATATATATTATATGTGACATGTATTTAACACTGAATGAAAATTGTTAGTATTTGGATCGGCTTTATTTCGGCAGACTCCTCTACAATGTACTCGTAGTTCTCATTTATCAAGTATAAATGCTCTAAATGAAATGTCAAGCCTCTAGTATGGGTCAAAGCTACACATTGCCCCATCACCACTTTCACAATGTTATTAAAAATTGTTGTCATTATTCTTTTTTGCATAGCCTACCCATACATCAAACTACAAGCAAAAATTCTATTAATCATGAATTAAGGTATAATTACTTATTTTTTAAAGGTTAAAATTTTATATAATGCTCAAAAGGCTCACTAATGATTTAATGTACATGATTTCAAAATGATGAAACATAAGTTCTATAAATTCAAAACAAAGAAGATATCCACATTTGAAAGAAACAAAATTTTCATCTTAGCTCAAATTATCATGGAATACTAATACTCAAGTCAAATTAAAGTATCATCACCTAGTATATTTGATTTCCTAACATTCACAAAGTCAACTTTTTGCATAGCAACTAGTTAATCATGTTATGCACCTAAACTTTAACAATCAATATCAACTAAGAATTATGCCATTAGTTTAAAGTAACTAATAAGATCCTAAATACAAAGCAAACGGAAAGCTAAAACACAAAATTAAAATTTTTTAAGAATTAACATGCAATTAGATAAATCTCAATTCCAGCCCTGCACTTACAAGAATGTTATCCTAATATTAGGCATAAATAGTAAATTAAAAGGATCTAAAATCTCCTTGAAAACTCAAATAGTTGAAAGGAAAATTTTGTCACGAATTACTCAACTTTACTCAGCTTGCACAATAACTCATAACTAAGAAAATATATCAATATTACATTCAACTTTTCAACATCATCAAATTCAACAAAATAAGCAAACAAATTCAAATTAAACATTACACAATCCAAATATCCTAAAAAGAAACCTAAACTGCATGCATGCTTCAATTTATATTGCCTAGGTCATTAAGGAGTGAAGGAGGCAGTAGGTGTTGCTGAAGATAGGTCCACATTATGTCCATCTTGGCACAAACTCCCGTGATTTCTCCTTAATGTGTTTCAATAGATGTTGCTAATTACTGCATCATTACCCTCCATAGCCTGGCAATGTTAAAGAGTAATTTGAAAGTTGATCTAGATACATGCATGTTTAAAGTCTAGATACATGGATATTTAAGTTCATTGTTAGGAGTTTAATTATGTTCATGTATTAGTTACATAATTAAATATTAGTCCATATATAGTTTTGAGTTCACGTATGGTTTATTTATTTGTGTTCATTAATGGGTTCATGTACTTAGATATGAAGAGTTATTTTGTACCTATAAATACCTCTTTGTACTTGAACTAAAATGATTCAAGTAAAATACAACCTCTTCTTCTAAACAATTCTCTCCTCTCTAAATCTCCTCACTTGTTAACAAAGTGGCATAAGAGCAAAGTTCTTTGAGAAATGGCAAACAATGGTGGAGTATACTTATTTCAATTCTCTCACCTCACAAAATAAAATTATGAAACATGACGTCTTCGCATGAAAGCCATGCTTAGCTCATAAGATGCCTGGGAGATTGTAGAGAAATGTTTTCTGCAACCTCAAAGTGAAGCGGATTTGTCTAGAAATGAGAAAGATGCCTTGACAAAGATCAAGAAGAAGGATCAACAAGCCCTCACCCTCATCCATCAATTTCTAGATGATTCAATGTTTGAGAAGGTGTCCGATGCAACCACTTCAAAGGAAGCATGGGAGATTTTGCAAAGTTCCTTTCAAGGAATTGATAAGGTAAAGAAGATTCGACTCCAATCATTGCGAGGTGATTTTGAATCTTTACACATGAAAGAATCTGAATCAATCTCGGATTATTGTTCACGAGTGAAGGCCATTATGAATCAAATGAAGAGATATGGAGATTAAGTTGAAGATGTTCGAGTAGTAGAGAAGATTCTTTATTCCTTGAATGTAAAGTTTGATTATGTGGTTTGCGTCATTGAGTAGTCTAAAGATCTAGACTCTTTGACACATGAACAACTAGAGAGCTTTTTAGAAGCTCACGAAGAAAATATAAAAAATAGACAAGAAGAACCTTTGGAGTAAGCGCTTAAAGCAAGGGTTGTGTTAAAAGATGATGATGAAGAAAGCAATCAAAAAGGAAGAGGACGAGGACGTGGTCGAGGGTATGGTCGTGGTCGTGGTCGTGGTCGTGGTCGAGGTCGAGGATGAAGTTATGGAGGAAGAAGTAAAGGAGATTATAACAATGCCAACAATGATGGAAACAATCAAACATACAAAGGCCAAGGAAAATCAAGAGGAAGAGGAAGAGGAGGTTACAATTTTAGACAAAATGAGAGGAGGTATGATAAGTTTAATGATGAATGCTACAATTTTCATAAATTTGGACATTTTTTTTGGGAATGTTATGCTATGCCTAATCAAGTTGAGGAGCAAGTCAATATTGTTGATAACAAGCAAGGAGACAAAGAGCTCATTTTATTTCCAGCACTCAAAGATAATACATGAAAGGATGAAAGTACATGGTTCTTAGATAATGGAGCAAGTAATCACATGTGTGGAGATAAAGGCAAATTTGTGGAACTTGATGAAAAGTTAAAAGGAAATGTTTCTTTTGGAGATTCGTCAAAGATTCATTCTTCAAGAGATGGAAGCCATAGACTTATTAATGATGTCTATTATGTGCCTAAATTGAAAAGTAATATTTTAAGCTTAGGGCAACTTCTTGAAAAAGGATATGAAATCCACATGAAAGATTGTTGTCATTGGCGTAGAGATCAACATGCTCAATTGATTATTGAGGTGTTTATGTCAAATAATAGAATGTTTATGTTGAATATCAAGACAATTTAAGAAACATGTTTAAAGGTAGATGTGAAGCATGGCATTGGCATATGAGATTTGGACACTTGAATTTTAGCACACTCAATGTGTTAGGAGCTCAATACATGGTGAAAGGAATGCCCTCCGTTAACCACCCATATCATTTATGTGAAGCATGTTTACTTGGCAATCATTCAAGCAGGAGTTTTCCAAAAGAAGAAGTGATAAGAGCAACTACAACACTTCAACTTATTCATACTGATGTGTGTGGACCAATCAAGTTATTATCAATGGGTAAAAGTAGATACTTCTTACTTTTCATTGATGATTATTGTAGAAAAACATGGGTTTATTTCTTAAAGAAAAAATCAAAAGCATTGGAAGCGTGTAAGAAGTTCAAGGCTCTTATGGAGAATAAAAGTGGCTATATAATTAAAGTCCTAAGGCTCAATAGAGGAGGCGAGTTCACATCTAAGGAGTTTCTTGATTTTTGTGAAATATATGGAATCCGTCATTCGTTAATAGTCCTAAGATCATCCCAACAATATGGAGTAGCCGAAAGGAAGAAAAGAACAATTCTTAACATGGCTCGATGTATGTTGAAGGTTAAAAATATGCCTAACAAATTTTGGGCCGAAGCTATTTCTTATATAGTTTATTTGTCAAATCGGTCTCCAACAAGAAATGTTAAAGAGCAAACTCTGCAAAAAGCGTGGAATAGAATGAAGCCTAGTGTTGTTCATCTAAGAGTTTTTAGAAGCATAACATATGCTCATGTTCCACAATAAGAAAGATCCAAGCTCGATGATTGAAGTGTTAAGCATGTATTCATTAGCTATGATCAAAATTTCAAAGGTTATTGATTGTACAATCGAAGCAATGGAAGGATTGATGTGAGCAGAGATCTCAAATTTGATGAAGAAGCAATATGGGATTGGGAGACATAAGAAGAAAGCACTTATGATTTTGTTCCATACTTTGAAGATGAAGAGCAAGACACCACAACAAATATTCAAGAGACAACTCCACCTGCTTCTCCAAGTACGCCTTCTTCTTCTTCGTCCATGCATGGAGAAAGTTCAAGTGATGGATCACGAAAAATAAGGAGTATTTATGATATTTATGAACAAACAGAAGAAATTAATGATGATGATGTAAGCAATTTCTTTTGTCCTCTTGTAGAAAGTGAAACTTTAAATTTTAGGGAGACCGTGAAGAACAAAAAATGGAGACAAGCCATGGAGGAGGAGATCAAGGCAATAGAGAAAAACAATACTTGGGAATTATCAACTCTTACTAAAGGTCATGAAGCTATTGGAGTCAAATGGGTCTACAAGATAAAAAGGAATGCCAATGGAGATATAGAGAAATATAAAGCAAGGTTCGTTTCTAAAGGCTATAATTAAAAGCATGGAGTGGATTATGATGAATTATTTGCAGCTGTTGCTCGTATGGAGACAATTCATTTGTTGATCTCTTTTACTGCTCAAATGAAGTGGAAGATCTATCAACTTTATGTAAAGTCAACCTTTTCTAAATGGTGATCTTCAAAAAGAACTCTTTATTGAATAACCAATTGGCTTTATAGTCAAAGGTCACGAAGATAAGGTTTTGAGATTGAAAAAGGCATTGTATGGGTTAAAGCAAATACTAAGGGCATGGAATACTCACATCGACAAGTACTTGCAAGTTAATGGGTTTGTTTGTTGCTCTCATGAATATGCTCTTTACATTAAATCATATGGAAATGGAGATATTCTACTCATTTTTCTTTATGTGGATGATCTTATCTTTATCGGTAATAACCCAAGATTGTTTCAAAGTTTAAGAAAGCTATGTCTTCGGAGTTTGAGATGACAGTTATTAGATTGATGTTATACTATTTGGGCTTGAAGGTGAAGAAAATGAAAGATGAAATGTTTTATTTCACAAAAAGGATATGTAAAAAGAAATATTGAAGAAGTTCCAAATGCTTGATTGCAATCTAGTGACTACACTTATGGAATGTGGAATTAAATTGACAAAGTTTGATGATGGAGCTAAGGAAGATTCTTCTGTATTCAAAAGCCTTGTTGGATGCTTGAGATATTTGACATGTACAAGACCAGATATTCTCTTTGCTGTTGGATTGATAAGTCGTTTCATGGAAGCACCTACTTGTACTCATATGAAGGCGGTTAAGAGGATTCTTTGATATATAAAAGGTACAATTGACTATGAATTGCTCTATAAATCATCTGTTGATTTCATGCTTATTGGGCTTTGTGATAGCAATTTTGCAAGAGATATTGATGATAGAAAAAGCACATCTAGTTTCGTGTTTTTTATGGGTGATTGTGCTATTTGGATTAGAAGGCTATTGAATGAACTTCACTTGCCATAAAAGGAAGCAACTAAAAGATGTATTGATAATAAGTCTGCACAAGGATTGGCTAAGAACCCAGTATTTTATGATCGAAGTAAACATATAGTTAGGAGGTATCATTTTATTAGAGAATGTATTGCAAAGAATAAAGTAGAGCTCAAGCATGTGAGGACTAATGATCAACATTTAAGAACAAGACTTGGAGTTCGAAAGAAATTTTCAAATTAACGGGGAGTGTTGAAGAGTAATTTGAAAATTGATCTAGATATATGCATGTTTAAAGTCTAGATATATGGATGTTTAAGTTCATTGTTAGGAGTTTAATTATGTTCATGTATTAGTTACTTAACTAAATATTGGTCCATATATAGTTTTGAGTTCATGTATGGTTTATTTATTTGGGTTCATTAATGGGTTCATATACTTAGATATGAAGAGTCATTTTTGTACCTATAAATACCTCTTTGTACTTGAACTAAAATCATTCAAGTGAAATACAACCTCTTCTTTTAAACAATTTTCTCCTTTTTAAACCTCCTCACTTATTAATAGGCAATTGTTCCTAATATTTTCTTCTTCCTCTTCAGTCTTTTCTCATCGTCAGCTTGCCCCTTCTCTTACCCCAGGTTGTTTGAATACCTTCTATCAACTTTTCTTGGATTAATCCACTAACTATTATCTTGGATGGACCTAAAAATCTCATCTAGTCATCATTATTGTAGTTAGATTTTCCAAAACACTAGAGAGGTCTACTCTTTGCTTCTTTAATAGCTACATAATCAATATCATAAACACAAATCATCATTATATGACTTGTTAAGTTAAGAGGACTTCTCTTCTATTAATTTTAATGACAATCAAATAATAATAATCTTAGAAATGTATGAACTATTTTGATAAGTTTGTTAAGTGTGCAGAAAAATGTAAGTAACACTTAGTCAACTCAGAAGGTGTGCGGTCAACACCAGACGAAGCGTAACACCAGAAGAAGTGTGACACCGGACGAAGCGCGACACACCAGATGAAGCGATACAATAGACAAAGTGGAATAATAGATGAAACATAATAATAAAAAAAGCATTATTCCAGACGATACAAAAGGAAGATATTCTAGAACGTCAAACAGTTAATTAGTTCAGGACTCAACTAATAATCGTTTCTAGAAGATTCAAGAAGCAGTTCTCAAGAAGACAGTTGGAGAATTATGCTATAAATACTAGTTCTAGTCAAAGACTTAAAAAAAAGAGAATGCTTTTACATTAGCAAATATTTTGTATTTAAAGTGTGAAAGAAGTGAGCGAATACATCTGTAACCTAAAGCTCAAAAATATTTTTCTTAGAGAGATAAAGGAAGGCTAGGGCCTAAAGAGGCTAATACAGCTGATAAAGAATACTTTGTGAGAGAGACCTAAAGAGGCTCTGCAAGTGTAGAAAGAATACTTATAAAGTTGAAGAGTATAGTGAAATCTCAGACTAACTCTGAGAACTGGACGTAGCCCAAGGTTTGGGGTGAACCAATATAAAATCACAGTATCTATTTTCTAACCCTTACTTTTAATTTTCTTATTGTTAGACAAGTAGATAATATTACTTGCGATTGCATTACTTATGAGTTTTAGTAATCATTTGAATTTTTAGTAAAGAAATTCAAGAAGTTTTAAAAGATTAATATTTTTGAAAAGATTACATAATTCAACCCCTTTTTATGTAGTTTACATATCATATTAGATTTCTATATTAACAAGTGATTTACTTCAGTTTGTATCAGAGAGAGGTTTCCAAGAAACACTGCCATAAAGTGAGGAAAAAGATCCATGACTGAATCACATGTTTTTATAATTCAAGGTGCCTCGGTCATAAGACCTCCTGCGTTCAATGGTGAGGATTATCATTATTGGAAGGAAAGGATGTGGCTCTTCATAGAGTCCACACATATTGATCTTTGGGATGTCATCGAGAATGGTCCATATACACCAATAGATGATGAAGGCAATATCATCTCTCGTGACAAATGGTCAGCCAATCAAAAAGCTTGATTTTGGTTAAACTCAAAGGCCAATTTCTTTCTAAGTTGTGCCCTAAGCAGAAGTGAATATGACAAGGTTCATGGATGCATATCTGCAAAGGAGATGTGGGACACATTATCCATTGCATACGAAGGCACAAATCAAGTGAAAAAGTCTAAGACTAGTATTCTTGTTCATTAGTATGAGCTGTTCAAGATGAAAGATGAGGAGACTATTGATCAGATGTTTGGACGATTTCAAACGATCATTAAGGGACTTAAAGCTCTTGGGAGAATCTACATTAATCAAGATGATGTCAGAAAGATTCTCATAGTCTACCTAAAAGATGGAGACCCAAGGTTATAGCAATATAAGAGGCCAAGGACTTAAGCAAGCCGAAGCTAGATGAATTGCTTAGTTCATTGAAAATACATGAAGTAGAGCTTAATGCAAAATATAAACCTAGAAGAGATAAATTTATTGCATTAAAGGCTGGTCAGAAGAATCAAAAGAATAAGAAAAATAGAATTACATCTTTAAAAGCATTAAAGATTGAAGAAATCAAGAATGATGATGCCAATAAATCTAATCAAGATTCAAGTGAAGATGATGATGAATTATCTTTCGTTTCAAGAAAGATTCGAAGGATGTGGAAAAAGAAAGTGACAGGAAATAAAGATTTTTCTTTTAAAAAGAATAGCAAAGAAGAAGCTAAGAATGAGAAAATGTCTATCATCTGCTACTAATGCAACAAACTAGGACATTACAAGTCTGAATGTCCATTGCTCAAAAGAAAAGAGAAGAAAAGTAAAGAAAAAAAAAGCATAATGGCAACGTGGGAAGATTTGGACTCATTTGAATCTGATTTCGATTCAGAAGCATCAGAAGAAGCAAATATATGCTTGGTAGCTAAAAAGGAATGCAACGATGAGGTAACTTCTAACTTTAATGATCTTCAAGAGGCATATTTAGAATTGTTACAAGATTCGCATGCTATATTAAAGCAATATAGGATTTTGAAAAAGAAATTTGTAAAAAGCTTAAAGAACACGGAAGTGTTAAAGAAAGAAAACGTCTGCTTTAAGAAACAAGTAGACGATATGAAAAAGAAAGTAACTGTAGATAGATCTGAGGAAATTAATCAATTGAAATAAAAGATTAATAGTCTTTCAGCAGATTTATCAACATTTACTAAAAGTACTAAAAGGATGAATGATATGATTGGAAAATATAGACATTCAAAGTATAAGAGTGGTTTAGGGTTTACTAATAGTAATATTTGTCATAATAAGAGTTTTGTTCCTAGTAAAAAGAAGAAGAAGCAATATTATTATTATTCGAGGAATTATCATAAATCTAACCCCAAAGGACCCAAGAAAATATGGGTACCTAAGACAGACTGGAAGTATAAATCCTCTTACCCAGAAAACCTAATTATAGGAGAAACTTCAAAAGGAGTGAGAACTAGGTCTAAATTTAGAAGAGAGGCAAATGTAGCTTTTGTTTCTAAATTAGAACCTAAGAAAATTGATGAAGCTGTTCAAGATGAAGCTTGGATTTTAGCCATGTAAGAGGAGTTAAATCAATTTATGAGGAACAAAGTTTGGTCTTTAGTTCCTAGGCCACTCAATAAGTCTATCATAGAACCAGATGGGTATTCAAAAATAAACTAGATGAATCAGGTAGAGTAAACCGTAACAAAGCTAGATTAGTGGCTCAAGGCTATAATCAACAAGAAGGAATAGACTATATGAAACCTATTCTCCTGTAGCGAGACTAGAAGCTATTAGGATTTTGCTTGCATATACTGTTTTTCATAATATAAAACTGTTTCAAATGGATGTGAAAGGTGCCTTTTTAAATGGTTTTATAGATGAAGAAGTTTATGTAAAGTAACCTGCTAGTTTTGAAGATACTGATAAACTAGATCATATCTATAGACTTCATAAAGCTTTGTATGGATTAAAACAAGCACCTCGTCTTTGGTATGATCTTCTAAGTTCATTTTTTATTGAAATAATTTTATTAGAGGACAAGTAGACAAGACTATGTTTAGAAAATGCATAAAAATGATTTCATTATAACACAGATATATGTAGATGATATTATTTTTGGTGCAACTTCTAAGAAGCTATGTTCTAATTTTGAAAAACTTATGAAAAGTTAATTTGAAATAAGTATGATGGGTGAATTGAAATTCTTCCTTAGGTTAAATTAAGCAAACAGAAGAAAAGTTTTTTATTCATCAACAGAAATACATCAAAGAATTGTTAGTCAAATATAAAATTGAAAAGGTTAAACCTATGTCAACTCCTATGCATCCTTCAATCCTGTTATCTAAGGACGAAGCAGGTAAGAAGGTTGATCAAACCCTTTATAGAGGAATTATTAGTTCTTGGCTTTACCTAACTGTAAACAGACTTGATATATTGTTTAGTGCTTTTTTGTGTTCAATATTTCAAGCAGATCCGAAAGAATCTCATTATATTGCTCTTAAAAGGATATTGAGATATTTGGTAGGTTCTATTGATCTTTGTTTAATGTATGAGAAAGGTAAAGATTTCACGTTAATTGGCTACTGTGATGCTGATTATGTTGGAGATAGAATTGATAGAAAGAGTACAAGTAGAGGTTGTCACTTTCTTAGTCATAATCTTTTTTCTTGGTCAAGCAAGAGGCAAAGTTCAATTGCTCTATCTAATGCATAAGTTGAATATATGTCAGCTGCAAGCTGTTTTTCATAGACGTTATGGATTAAGTATCAGTTGAAAGATTACTCCATACAAGAAGATCAAATTCCAATCTTCTGTGATAACACAAGTGCTATCATTTTATCAAAGAATCCAATACAACACTCAAAGGTAAAGAATATTGAAGTTAGACATCATTTTATACGAGACTATGTATAGAGAGGAATCATCAGTCTACAATTTGTTGAGACGAATCAACAATAGGTAGATATCTTCATTAAAAATTTGTGTGAAAATAGATTTAAGGAAATCAGACGGAACTTGAATATGGTAATGTTGAATGACCATTTGTCTGATACGTTATGACCTAAACGACTCAGACAAGTAGACTATAAAAAGTCGTAAGTTTTTAAGTAAATAGTAACAGTAAGTTATGAACAGTAACTTTTCATAAGGAGGTATTAGAAGGAAATCTTCTCAAGATTCTAAAATACCTTCTACTCTAGAATTTTCTTAAAATACTTTGAAACCGACTTGTTTAGCGTTCTCAACCAAGACGATTCGATACTCTGTTCTAACCTTCAAGTTCTTTTCATCTTATATTCTTACTTTTAGAGACTAACATCGCTACTTTGAGCGAAGTACTTTTGTATGTTTAGTTTTTATTTGTTACAGATTACAAATGGAGCAATCATTTATCTATGGGTGACACGTTGATTTCAAATCATTAAAGGAAAATCAGATGGACATTGAACCAGAGGTTGAAGTAGTTGGATGGAAAAACTTCTTTAAGGTTCGTGAAAAGGTCTATTTGAATGAGATATATGAATTTTGGAAGAATGCAAAGGTGGTGAACGACACCTTAGTATCAATGGTAGATGGATTGTCGGCTATTGTGACGTAAGATACTATCGAAAGGGTTAATGGGCATCCTAGTATTAGAGTAAAGCTATTTAACAATTAAAAAATGGATTACTCAAGGTCGTGTAGATAGAATGCACATCAATCTACAAATCTATGAAGGTAGTGATCCAGAAGTTAAGAAGGTGGCAACCCTTATTCCAAAGGCTAGGGTTCTACATTCACTGCTTCTTCACTGTGTTCTACCAAGATTAGGCTCGAAGGACGCTGTGACAATGAATGATGAACATTGTCTATATCACCTATTGAATCATCCAACCCATTAATCTTCCGTACTTGATTTTGAAGTACATGATGAAGTTAAAATGAGATTCTAGCTCTTTACCGTATGGAATGCTATTAACAAGGATTTTTAGAGAATCTGGAATCCTTCTTGACAGAGGTAACAGGGTAAAGATGGATGTGAAAAACATTATTAATTCCATAACTATTCACAAAATGGGGATAAAGTTTGATGATGAGCGGATAAAGGTTCTACACCGAAAGCAAGGTCTAAGGGGGAGCCAATAGTAAGATGGGGCAGAAGTGAACATGGTACGTCTACAACAAAAACAAAACCTTTATCAATAGGAAGAACATCCGTAGAAGGAAAGACTAAGAAATCGTCTGGTGCACCAATACAATCTAAAATGATTCTACAGGAAGAGGAAAGCTAGGTTCAACAATCATCACAACAAGTGTCACTAAAGAGAAAGTTGGAGACATTTCAATTAGAAAGATCCAAATAGTCAAGAAGGTCACCAAGATTATTGACCTTACGATAACAAGAACAGAAGAAGAGGAAATCTCTGATTTTTAATGGAGATTCTAAAAAGTAGGAGAAAAGACAGCAGCCTACCAGATCAATTGTCTCTATTTTACAAAGCCAATAAGCAAAATAATCTAGAGAGATAGAAATTAAGACGAAGTTAGTATTTGAGAGGAAGAAGCCTTAACAATAACTTTCATCCAAATCGGTAGAAGAACAAAAGAAGGTGAAGCCTAGTCAAAAAAAGGTTTCTTCATCTGATATTCAAAAGAAGGCGAAAACAATTGAACACCAATTGGAACCTTACAATTCTTCCCAACCAATTAACAAAAAGGATATGAGAATGAAGATTATAGAAGAATCAGTACTTGTTCGAAGTAGAAGCTCAATTATTATCACAGAACCTTTGAAAAAGTTAATCAAGGTACTAGTCAAACCGATACTGATTAATGCTTATAAAATACATCTTTTAAGTCATGAAGAACGAAGATTATATGGTCTTCTACGAGATAAGAAGGCAGAACCATATCCATTGAAGATTTCAAAGGATCAGTATACAATATATCCGATTACGAGTAGAACATCGATAAAAATTGTGCCAGACATACAACCAAGATGCTCAACCCTTGTGAGAAGT
>JANSVA010000008.1:19091885-19121520 GCA_025504915.1 Erythroxylum reticulatum | reverse complement strand
ATCTGATCAATAGTCTCATCATCTTTCATCTTGAACAGCTCATACTGATGAACAAGAATACTAATCTTGGATTCTTTTACCTGGTTTGCGCCTTCATGTGCAATGACTAATGTATCCCACATTTCCTTTGCATATTCGCATCCATAAACTTGATAATATTCACTTCTGCTTAGAGCATAACTTAAAAAGAACTTGACCTTTGAGTTTAATTGAAAGCGAGCTTTTTGATCAGCTAACCATTTGTCACAAGAGATGCTATTCCCTTCATTTTATGTTGGTGTATATGGATCATTTTCAATGATATCCTAAAGATCAATATGTGTAGATTCTATAAAGAGTCGCATCCTGTCCTTCCAATAATGATAATCTTCACCGTTGAATGCATAGGGGTCTTGAGACCAAGGCACCTTCTACTATAAAAATATGTGATTCAGCTATAGATCTTTGTCCTCACTTTGTAACAATGTTTCTTCAAAACCTTACTCTGATACCAACTGAAGTTAATCAGTTGTTAATATAGAAATCATGTATAATATGTAGAATACACAATAAGGGGGTTGAATTGTGTTAAATCATCTAACATATTAATCTTTAAAATCTTCTTGATTTTCTTTAGAAATTCAGACAATTACAAAGCAATTCACTTAATTTGATGAGTAATGCAACAGTGAAAATTAGTATCTATTCTTCAAACAATAAGAAAATTAAAGAGATAAGAGTTAGAGAATATGACACTGCGATTTATACTGGTTCACCCTTAACCTTAAACTACGTCCAGTCCTCAGAGTTTGTCTGAGATTTCACTATATCCTTCAACATTACAAGTATTATTTCTACACTTGTAGAGCTTCTTTAGGTCTCCCTCACAAAGTATTCTTTATCTGCTTACTTAGCCTTTCCAGGCTCTAGCCTTTCTTTCATTTGAAAAGATATTGTTTGAGATTCACGTTACAAATGTATTTGCTTTCTTTCTTTCTTTCTTTTCTCAGAATATTTTTTTCGCGTGAGCACTTAAATATAGAATTTCTCTAATTATGTTTTGTACAATCAGATTTCCTTTTCTCTCTTATTTGTATTTTGTTTACGACTATAACTAATATTTATAGCCTAAATCTTCAACTATCTTCTTTTAGAAATCTGCTTGTTGAGTCTTCTAAAAATCGTTATTAGTTGAGTCATGTAACCAACTATAACTAACTGACTAGCGTTCCAGAATTTTTTTCAATTGCATCATCTTGTATAGATTTCGTATGCTTCGTCTGGTGTCTTAGACCAAGCACTTTACACTTCGTCTGATCCATCTAAGACACTTTGTCTTATTTAGCTTTTACTTAAGTATCGTCTTGAATTAATGATTTGTGTCACTTACATTTATCTGCGCAATTAACAAATTCATCAAAACAATTCACACACTTCTGTGATTATTATTATTTGATTTTTATCAAAATTAGCAGAAGAAGTGAAGTCTTCTTGACTTAACAGTGAAGTGATTTCTGTGGCTCGAATATAAGGGCTAGATATAACTCTAGTTCTCATAATGGAATTGTTTTATACAGTCATATATTGTTTTAGACTTTTTGATACACAAAATCCTCAGAAGAAACTAGTATAGAGTATACTTGTCTCTGTATAATGACAGATAGTAACATTACTCAAGACTTAAGCTTTCAAGAGAGGGAGAACTTAGAGAGAATGAAAAACACCAAACTAATAAAACGATCTCTCTCTGGAGAGAACACAACCATACACATTTACATATAGGAGTTATACGCCTTGTTCTCACACTTCATGGAAGAAAAGGAATACCTTTTACAGCCAGGATATCTCTTCTAGAAATTGCCTACACAATGTACCAAAATGCCCTTTTTAGTCCCTACATTGAAATAAAAAATGTGTTTGAAGTTTCTCAGGTTCCTACATCATATGCGTCACTGAGAGATAAATTGTTATACTACTGTCCTGAATCACATGTATAGTTTGCTCATTCATATCCTCTTGGAAAAAATGCTAACTTTTTCATAAGTCTACCTTTCAAAAAGAATGAAGATATCAATCCTGCGACAGCTACGTATCTAGGGATGAACCCTGATATCCTCAAACTCGCAAAAGTCGAGTGTCCTATCCTTCTGAAGCAAGGACTCATTGAGCCCACAAAGTTAGATTGGGCTTGCCAGGCATTCTATGTGAACAAATATCTTAAGGTTTAAAACAAAATGAATTGAACGAATAAAAGAACCTATGAAGAAAGATTACAAAAAGGATAGAACTTTATGGAGCAAGGAAGAGATTGAGAGAACTAGATTTATTTTGAAAGCTTAACTGATAGTATAATTCATAAAGAGGGAAAGAGAGTGCAATTAAATTGATAAGATTCATGGAAATACTAAACATACGAAATTGATGGACCTAGAAGTGAAAGTTTAATATTTAATAGTGAATAGAGACATAAATTGACTTTTACTTTAGAGTGTTTTATCGGATTAGGCAATAAACATATAATTTTTGGTTCTTTTCTTTAGAAAGTAAAAGTAAGATATTTTAGTCATCTTAAAATTATAAAAGGTAATAATATGCAAAATAAAGTGCCCCATTTTAGTGGTACTTATTCTCAATTTAAACCATAATGTATAACTATTTATTTATCATTATTATTGAAAATAAAAATAAATGTATAATTACTATACCTCAATTTTATATAGTCAAAGTCTACTTCATCATATTATAATGACATTAATCATTTGTTAATAGTTTGAAATAAATAGTCAACTTATGAATTAGTCAACATTAGAATGAACCAATTAAATGAAGTATGTTATAAAATTAAATATTTTTATATATTAATATCAAATATTGTTATTAATAAGAAAGTCTAAAATTATTTATAATAATAAATTTATATTTTAAATATGTGAAAAGTAACATTAATAAAAATAAAGAGATAGTTATTATTGTAAATTTATATCATTATAATTTTTAGATAGGTTTATCATAAAATTAAAAACTATATAGCATGATATTTTCATGGTCTATTTTATAATTTTAGAAAAATTAAGAATTATTGAATAATTTTTAAAAATTATTATATTAACCAACAGGTCCAACACCGATACTCTTGTCATATCATGCGGTACCTGCTCATCGTCATCTCTAGCCGCATTCATATATATATATACATGTATAATTATTCCTTTTTATTTTTAAAAAAAAAAACACATTTCTGAGCCGCATCTTCTTTTTGGTTCAACGTAGACACAAATGTCTCCTGCAGTCGCTTTGTGAAAGTTCTTCGAAGTGAGAACCTTCCCCACCAAGCTGTATGGGCACGAAGGAATGGTCGGATCAACTGCAATTTCCACTTCGTCTTCATCTAAATTGCTATGATTTAACCCGGACACGATATCGTCTGCCATAAGGAAAACGGACGCCGAAGACGAGAAACGCAGACCAACAAAAAGGTATCTGGAAAAAAAACTAGGACAAGCAGAGAAAGAATGAAAACAAAAGCTAAGCACTTTCAGATCAGTAGTAGAACTGAAAAACAATAGAAGGATGATGGAAATCGACTCAAGGGAGAAATAGCGTACAGAGAAAAAGCGTACAATCTTATTGGCTGAAAGTTGCGTAAGTTATGCAGCCATTTGTCAATTTATCATCAAGTAATTGATGCTAAGCACTGTCAGATCAGTAATACTACTGAAAAACAGTAGAAGGATGATGGAAAACGAGTCAAGGGAGAAATAGCGTACAGAGAAAAAGCGTGCAATCTTATTGGCTGAAAGTTGCGTAAGTTATGCTGCCACTTGTCAATTTATCATCAAGTAATTGTTACTGCATTGTTGTTCTACTAATATAGTTAACATACTTTATTATAGTTTTATCTCTAAAAAGCTTAATTTGCTACACAAATTCAAGCTACATATAATCATTGTTGAATCAAGACTTTCACACTTAAATGTTGTAGTATTAACTATTATCTATGATTACACCTATAACTTGGGAATTAGTATATGCAGTACAACCATTTCTCAAAGTGGGAAAGAATTAGAAGTGGTTGACAAATGAATAAGCGAGAGTGGTGAGATTAAAACTGGAGACAGTAGGCTTAGAGATAAGAGAGACGAGTGGACTGGGCATGGTCTTTCATCTAAATCTAACCTGCTGTCCGATATTTGCTCCCCGCCTCCCCCTAGTCTCAGTGGTTGATTGTTGTTACTTTTGCTTTCTTATAAGAAAAATATATAACCCTTTTCTGTATACCTATTTGCCTGACCAAGAATAGCAGTCACGGTTCCATTTCCTCATGGTTAATATCTTTTCTATAGCTTGATTGCTGTATACAGAGGTACTAGTACTGCACAGAGAAACCATGGAACTTCAATTGCTGAACCAGATCGCTGCGATATTAGTTAAAAAGAGACTGTCAAAGTTTATGCAAACGTTGAAGCTAAGGATACACAGAAATGACACTGCATATTGTTTGTATGAATGTAAGTACAAGGAGCACTACTGCTGCAATTGTAGAAGCAGCTACCCAAGGGTTGCCAAAATAATCGCGCACAAAGGTAGCATTCCAGCTATGCCATAGAATTTCATAGTAAGAGTTCAGTTCTTGAGCCACATTTGCGAAAAAGAAGGACCCCTCGCATAGTGTTATGTTCTTGCAAAGATTGTTTACCAGAGTAGCCACTGCAGCATTATCTCCAAGACCATTGATTATAATTTTCTTCTGAACAAGTAAATCGACATCTTTATTGGTATTTATAAGGCAATCCATCAGGAAAATGTAGTCACAAACGTATGTGTTGTATGGATATTGACATTGCTCAAAAGCCATCAGGTTTCTGAGAAAAGATTCAGTCCTGTCGTAGATCTCAAAGCGGGGAATCTCCAATACTTCGTTGTTGAATTCCAGGTCAAGTGCGCATTTGCTTGAACTAACCTTGAACTTCACTCCTGTGCTATCCAGCTCTGTTGCAGAGGGAATGGATACTAACTTGTCGCTGGCACTAGTTGGTGACATTCGGGACCAGGGTAGGAAGAAATTTCTGATCATATCAGTGAAATGTTGTGCGTTCACTTGTGGAGGTCTATCCTGATAGTTATAGGATTTAAAGAAGTGGTAGGTAAGTTCGAGAAAGGGAGGCCAATCATTTAGGGAAGAGGCGAAAGCTAATTCGAATAAGTCCTTGAGAACAAATAATGGAAGTTGATTCTCAAGCAATATCAAGTCCTTCTCTATATCGTCTTGAAGCCATGGTTTAAATAGCACACGATCATGTTCATCTTGCAAGCTTGGAAAATATTTTCTCAGGAAGATTTCAATAATAAAGCTCGAGTCCATCAGTACCATCTTAATGAATTCATCACTGCATAAAGGTATGGACTCTGCGTAGGAACACCTGATGCTTTCTTCTCTATGTCCTATGGCCTGAATAAAGCTAGCTAAAGATACCTTAGTTCGATCAAGGAACTTCCCAAGATACCTCAATTTGTGCTTCTCCATTGTCTGAAGCATCTTCTCACCATAGTGGAGAGGCCCTATTGAAATAACCTGAGGAGTGTAAGCTTCTTCGTTTTCTTTGTGAAGTCTTCTTGGAACCCTGTAAATGCAACACTTAAATGATAATGGAGGCTCCACGCGTTCCAACATTTCCCAAACAGTCTTTAACAGCTTATGTTGAACTAACGAGTTTGCTTCTGTAGGTAATTGGGCAGGGTCTTCTCCTGAATTTTCCATCTAATCCGTCGCTTTCCCTGGACATCGGAGAACCATAAACGAACACATTGAGGTACATGCTTATAGACGAATATATGCTTATTTGCTTACATTTTCTTTCCTTTTCTTGTTTCTCAGCAATAATTTTAGCGCTACAAAACAGTGTTGACCACTCACCGTAACACAGATTAAGATTTAAGACATTCTTAGCAATGATTTTGTAAAAGTGGGGAAGCAATGCACCTTCTCTGTTAGGTAGAAGATATGGTGATAAAGAGCAGCAAAATCTACTTATCTTACAAGAGACAGAGTCGA
The DNA here is from genome assembly GCA_025504915.1 of Erythroxylum reticulatum. Lineage (NCBI taxonomy): Eukaryota > Viridiplantae > Streptophyta > Magnoliopsida > Malpighiales > Erythroxylaceae > Erythroxylum > Erythroxylum reticulatum. Next base: position 19,115,489 of record JANSVA010000008.1, on the reverse strand, counting down.
GAGGAAAGCCAAGCGTTGAACGTGCCTGCTTCGATATTCCAACTTTCTCCAATAAAAGGATGTGGAGACATGCTGCTAATTTATTGCTATAGGTTGTCTGCATTAGGTGGCTAAGGCCTTATCAGTTCAACCACTTTAGGTTGAGCAGTGGTAGTCGAATTGAATAATTACTAACCTTTTTCTTTGTACTTTTATAAACGTGCCAAATTGCTAAGGTCAACTCGTGGTGGCGTGAGGTTTAAGGAACATGTGCAAACCAGCTCAAGGTTTAAGGAACATGTGCAAACCAGCTCAAGATAGCTAGAGTGCTTCTTTTTAATCCGACACTGTGAAATGGTCCCTTCCCTTGCCCAATATATTACATATCATTCAGAGAATCATCCTTGTGCGTCCATCAACAAACATTTCCGATATAGTTATATATCATTCAGAGAATCATTCTTGTGGATCCATCAAAAACCAATCTGCTCACTTTATAAGCTCATTTATACTAGAGGTATTGTAGTCAAATTACTCGTGAATCAAACAAATTGACTGAGAAGAAAAACTAGTTCTTCGTACGTATGTATACTAGCCTGCAAAAGCATTTGACGTAAATCATCAGCAATTAAAGGAAACAGAAACCGTGGCTGTATGTACGCAAAAGGAAAAGGATGCACCTTAGGCTCACGTTTCCAATCTGTTCCCTGATATTGTAGTTTTTACTCATTGCATTCTGTTACCGTCTTTGTTCTTTAAAACCCAGCACTTCAAAGTCCACACAGGACAGTGTTAAATTGAGCTAAAATCCTCATCCTATTGACCGCAGCCGGCTTCAGCTGTGTCCCATTTAAGAATACCAACACTTCAAGTGGTTCGTGGCCTTGGTAATGTATCCAACAGTTCAAGGAATACACCAGATTTTATATTCTAACAGGGTTCTTAATGCTTTGGATTGTCCCAAATACATATTTTGCCTTGATTTCACAGAAGATTTTGCTTGCTCACACAAATTTCAAACACGAGACATTTTAAAGAAACAAGAATGTAGTTGGAAGTCTCTGTTGGAACTCATTTGAGCTTAGATTTTGAAGAGCTTTCCAAAGGCTTTGAAATGGGTCGAGTAGGGGTACTTCTCACCACTTTCTTTACATCATACTTTACAGATGAGAAGGCGCAGAGTAGTGCAATCAACATGGTTGGGTAGACGTAGACAGCTTGAGCTGGATCTGTATTTGCTGGCTTTCCCAGGATACCTTCCTTTACAAGCCCCCATATTACTAATAGTGTCCCGAACATGCTCATCCTCCCAGGTTTCAAGATGCCCACAAGTGCACCTGCCACAGAAAAGTAACTGCCAGCAAGAACCTGAAACAGAAACCTCAAGGTAAATATTAAACCCCAAAAGAGCAAGTTTGATAGGGTCATGAAACTTGAACAATATGGCTTACAAATTCTGGAACTGGATATTCAAAATTAAGACCAGCTAAAATAGTAAATACTGCTCAGCTAGCAAATGCATAGAGCAGAAATTTATTCCAGAAAACACAATTGAAAGTGCTCATGCACTTCCATAAATAAAAGCAAGTTTACTTCTGGGCAAAAGAAGAATAATGATTTTATTGTGCAGAAAACAAGTATGGAAAAACTTACAGGCAAAAGAATTGAGCTCAGTATGCTGCAATCAACATTCACTCAAACCATTCTGCATTCTACCAACCTATATCTGATCCCTAATACATTAATGTATCCCCAACTCCACTGACTCAACTATCTGCTTTTTGCATTTCCATGTTAATCAAATCAAGATAATTGTCATGCAAGAATCGGAGTATGGTCTTATGAAACAGTAGCATATGTCCAGAAGGATTGCAAATATCAAATGGAAAAATAAAGACGACCGTGAGCCATATCAGATGGTTTGAAGAGATAAAAATCATATGCATCAACCAAATCAGTGACAAAAGTAACATTCACATTTGCTACTTTGAACTTTCATTAATATATAGTTCTTATCAGATTGATTTGTATGCCTTGTAAAAAAAACATAATTAATGCCACTAAAAATGAGTTATGCTCTTCTAGCACCCTATTAGGCCTTGAAAATAAAAGAAGAAATGAGAGGTCAAAAAGTACCTCTAAGCGCTGGAGGTCAGTAACTGCAGGTCCCTCTTTCACAGTGGTCAAGTTGTAGATGTCTAACAAGTTATCCCAGCTCGGTAGGGTCAGATTCCTAACAAGACCATTTGCAATGGCTCCAGGATACAAAAGGGCTTTCACAACAGGTGTGGGAAAAACCTCGCTTGCAATCAACTGAGAAGATGTAACGTGGATTGGTGAGGAACACATGCCAGACCTGCAGGGCACCCTGCAAAAATACAATTCAATTAGCCTAAGCACAAAGTGAAGCTCAGAGTTCGACTGAGAATTACACAAGCCGCATGAAAATGGATATGCAAGATAGTTAATCTTGCAACGCCAAAAAGTTGGGACAATGAAGCCAGACATCGAGATGGCTTGACAAAAAGACAACCCAAATATGTTTAGTCTTACATGAAGCTGGAAGTGAGACAATAGCCTGAATATAGCGATTCTAAATGGAAAATTAAGATAAAGAAATGAGGGCAACGTTTTCTCTAATTAATAGAACTCAATATTCATGGTTGCCAAATTATTATTTAATTTCACGAATATAAAGTCATTGATTAGCTTTACATATTTGAACTGCTAATTCCCCATATAATTTTAAACTTGTAGATCTCTCTCTCTCTTCAAAAAAAAGAAAAGAAAGAATCCAATCCTGTTACCAGGATAATAAACCCTTGATTCATTAACTAAGCAACCTTGATGGAATCGAATATCGTAGTACAGAGTTATATACTACCGTGAGATCAAGATCCAAGGCTGTGAATAAACCAGAATCCTTGGAACATGTAACAATAATACAGGAAGCAACAACTACTAACTTGTCTACATCTCAAATTCAAAAGGACCTCAAAAAGGAATAAAATGAGGGACAAATTATTCAAGTAAAAGAAAAAACAGAGCAATGACGTTAACATTGAAGAAGACCAGCTTGGAGAATCGAAAAAAGAAAATGAAGAAAAGAACCTGAAAAGAGGGACTTGGAGAAAGATGAGGATGAAATAGATGCGAGACGCTGTTTTAGTGAGATTGGTGAGCCATGATGATGATCTCTTGGACGACGTTCTCGCTTGGTTCGCCATTTTCAGAACAGTACTACTGCCGATTAAATCTACTGCCCATTGTGATGATCGATTTATGTATAACAGATCAGATGTGTTGCGTATAGTTTACTTCCTTTTTCATATACCACTAAAAAAACAGAAAGACGGTGCGTTTTAGACATAAGGTAGCAACGCCGCGTTTTATTTCAATGAGGTATATAACAGAACGGCTAAGGAGATGTTTTATCCGGTCAATGTAAAGATGGCGCTGCCATTGACGTCCGTGAAAGCTTTACCGTCCGAGCGAGTCTTACCCGGACTACTCAAGTCGATTCTGCCGCCTCGCCTCCGTGCAACTTCTACTATTGCCTTCTCTCGCCGCCAGACTTTGAGCCCTGCTATAGCTTCTTCTTTGAAGAGAAAGGAAATGGTATTTATCTTGTTCCCGATACTTGGGGACCTTTTTTTTTCTTTTTGGAAATGGATACGTAGGGACTGTTGATATTAGTTCTCTCGTAGTTCGTTATATTTTCGAAGATTTTTCTCTTTTCTGCCTAATTCGATTTATGGATTGCTCAAAATGTAAGATGTATTTGGCGGTTATAACCAAGTCCAAAGGAGATATGGGATTTGTTTTTTCTGGTTTTCATGGCTTCATGGATCTAAATTAATGAGTTAAATCAATTTAGCTTAAAGGTCCTTTAAACTTGATGGTTTAGTGGCTTGAATATGTTGACCAATTAATGGTGAATTTGTTCTTTACACTTTCAAGTTTTTTACATACAAAAGGTTATCTAATCAAGCTTAAATCATTGTACTGCTTTTTATTTGCACTTTTCTTGCAGAAGCGTTTGTATCCAAAGGTTTCTAGGGATGGGGATGATGAGAGGAATGGTGATGCCTTTGAGGCACTGTTTGACGCGCTGGAAGAAGATCTTCAAAGTGATGCCTCCATGGTTGATGATGAATTAAGTGAAGAAGAACATAATAAACTTCAACATGAGTGGGGAAAAGCTCTAGGAGTTGGTGATGGTGATGACGATGATGATATTGAAATGTTTAATGCACCCGGAGATCATGGGGATGACAGTGATTCCAATGAAAATGATGAGGAAAACAAAGAAGGAAGTTCCATGAAGCTTAAAACTTGGCAACTAAGACGACTAGCATCTGCTTTGAAGGTTGGACGCCGCAAAATCAGTGTGAGCATTGTTTTCCCATTTATCGAACTCCTCTGAAATTTATAGAACCCATAGCCTATGTTTGATATGATTATAATGTTGAGACGTTGATCTGGAGAACAGTTTTCGTTATAGTCCTTCTAGTCTTTACAGCAAATTTCTCTTGTTTTGTAGATCAAAAGTCTTGCTGCTGAGATTTGTCTTGAGAGGGCTGTTGTTCTCCAGTTGCTTCGTGACCCCCCTCCAAACCTTGTTTTGATGAGTGCAGCTTTACCCGACAAACCTTCACCACCATCCATCTTGGAAAGCAAGTCAATTGAGACTGCTCCAACCAGCAAAAGACAAGAAGTGAAATCTGAGACTGGGGTGAAAGTGCCAGTTCATGTAATGAGGAACAGATGGTCTGTTCAGAAAAGATTGAAGATGGCTCAGGTTTATACTCTTGAAAGAGTCTATCAAAGAACGAAGAGACCTACCGTAAGTAAATACGTTGACAATGGTGATATTTTGTAGTAAAATAAGCAGATATTTGCTTGTGCGAAAACTAAGAATGTGTAGAATAATTTAATATGCATATAATTCAATTAACATATTTCCATCACTTCTTGTTTATTGGCCTTGTGATTCTACGTTCGTAATAGAACTGATGTTAATGTAAGAAGGAACAAATTTAGATGTTTGGTTCCTTATATTTTGTATTTGTGGAAAATGCAGAACTCGATGATTGACAGTATTGTGCATGTTACAAACCTACCTCGGAAAAGAGTGGTGCAATGGTTTGAGGAAAAGCGCAATGCAGATGGACTCCCAAGCCAGCGTGCCCGATATCAAAGGTCAGCTACCAACAATGTGCCCTTATGTTGAACGGAAATCGTATACTTTTACTGTAACCAATTTGAACTCTTGCATATAGAAATCATCTTTCTTTCCCCAGTGACAGGTGAAACTAGTTTTAAGTTAAAATTTGATTGCGTGCCTACTTTTATGTGGCTGCACATTTCCAAAAGTTGGTTATTTGTTGTTTGTTTTTGGTTGAGGATAATGATTTTGTTCTCAATCAATGAATTTTTTATTCTGTGTAAATATATAGATCTAGTGAATGTAAATCTTAGTTGTTTGAACTATGATAAAAAAAAAAAAACATTTAGGTTTTTTAAATGAAGAACTTCATTAACATCAACTTAATTTTATACAGATTCATAAATAAACTTTCATTTGCAATATCGAGCCCAGAATATAAGACATTTTTAAGTAGTAGCTTGGATGAAATGGAAAATTAATAGATACATCTCCGTTCACTAACGAAGGGACGGATACATCTCTACCTAGAGGCAACGACTATTGCCCTATAGTTACGGCTTAACTACAAAATTTCAGATATTATTTATTTTACAAGTATAATTGTTGCGCCCAAATTAAGCTCTAAAAATGCTTAGGGTATCCTACTCATAAGTATACAAGGTACTTGTAGTAATTACCTAAGGCCCTTTCTTATGGAAGTAAAATTGGTTCACTTAAATTAACCTTGAATAAAAATAAAAACGAATACAATCTTAAACCCTTTATTAAGATCTGTTGAGTTAAGGCTTTAAAGAAAATCACAAAATTAAACAAAAAGTAGACGGAATTAACTGGGAGCAAAAATGAATAGATTGATTGGAATAGAAAACTTTTGAGAATTAATTTTAATCTTCCATGTATGACTAAGGGAAAATGATTAGGTAGTCATCTTATTAAAATTAACAGTTGGGTTTTAAGATTAACTCAAATAATAAACTAAGTTTAACTTTCTTATTCAACAAGTTATCATTCGAATTAATTATGGAAACTCGACTATTAATTACAACTTAAGTTAATATATTTCTAATGCTGAACCTAATTGTTTATAGTTTCTCATTCTATATTAAACTTCTTCTCTTAATCATTCATTTGATACCAAAATGATGTAAAGTTTGATCATATTATTACATTCATTCCGTCTAAAAGCTACAGCAACATATAAGACAACAACACAATCCTTTACTAAAATAGCCACATTAGTTCTCAAGAAAAAGAGATCAGCCCATTATAGCATAAACACAATTTATCATTCTCAAATACTTCAATCTCATATTCAATAATAACAGAAGTACTAAAGTAATAAAACAATGAATATTAAAGCAATAAAACAGTAAATACCAAATGGAGAATCAATCTTTAACAAAGAAAATAGGTTCAACAGATAAAATATAAAGGAGTTCAATAGAAATGTTTCACAACACAACAATAGAGATGAAAAGGAGTGAACAATCGAATGGCCTCTCGGATGATGAAGCTAGCGGTGGATCTCCAGTGAAACTCCACCTCTCTGGCATTGGCTCTCGCCTTCTACATCTGGTCCGAGCTCACTCTCTGTGCTACTTTTCTCTATTCCTCCTCTGTTTATCTTCTTTCTTCTCTCAATTGAAGCTCTGTTCTCTGCCTCCTTCTCTTTCTCTTTGTTTTCCCGAATGAGTCCGTCTATGAGTGAATGAAGAATGAAATTAAGAATCGTCCCTGCCACCAGGTTTCATTCTTTCTATTTGTAGTGTCACGTTAGGTTTAGGTTTTCGTGTCCCATCTGTCACATAATAAAATGATTGATTAAAAGAATGTTACATGTTTTGTATGTTAAGTCACAATTGTGACTTAACATGTCACGACTATGCATGTAAGTCACGGTTGTGACTTACCATGATGCCATTTTCATCACAATTCTTCATGTTTAGGTCATGTCATATTCACAAATAATCCAATTAAGATTCATGCAACATCCATACCAATTTCACTCAATTTTATCTCTCATTTGAATCAAATCACAAGCTTGTAACTAAAATCAAGATAAGAAGGCAATTAAAAGCAATAGAAACTAGACACAATAATAATGTTGTGTACTAATTACAAACTTAAAGTTTTACTCATATACAATAGGTAGAGGTTTAGAATATTAAAGTATTAAACCCAAAGAGACAATAATATATTCTAAATTTAGGAAGTTAGAAGTCTCAGCCTGACACATAAGACTAAAGTGTCATCAGACTATGTAAGCTCTGAGAGAGAAAAAAAAGGGAATATATCAAGGGTCATTTACCTATATAATCTCGCAAAAGTAAAATCCTATATCATTGATTTTCATTTATTGCAAGTTTTATTCATTGTTATTAGTATTTCAAATATCTCATCATGAGCATATTACTTATGGAAAAAACCAAAAATTTCTCATCAATTACAGTTTTCTTTTTCTTTTGGTATGAATATCAATCTTGAAGAGTCAAAATATTAGGAGAAGCTAGTGTAAAAGTTTCTTACAAAGTACTTTCCACACAAAAAAAATATTGTGAATTTAAGAAATGACATATGCCTACGATTCCATAATGGAATGTTGTTGTGAAGTATGAGAAGGTTTTAAGGACCTACTGAAAAAGTACTCTCATCATGGCCTTTTGAAATGGTTGTAGGTTCAAACTTTTTACATTGGTTTGAGATATATAATATAGTAAAATAATTGACAAATAGTTAGTGGGACACTAAACAATAAAACTTTAGAAGTCAACCTTGAACTCATTGGAAAAAACTGATAATAAATAATTACTAGTGACAGTCTAATAGATGAGAATGAACAAGCTAGCAGTTATATATAATATGGAAGTTATTATAGCATTGATAGCTCAAATAAAGGCTATGATGGACAAACTTAATAGCTCAAGCATATCAACACGACTGGCTCAAACATTGTGTTAATGAATGTATGGGGGAGGACAAGTAAGCATTGAATGCCAAGTTAAATATTCTATATTTGATTATGTTGATTATACGGGAAGCTTTCAATTATAAAATAACCCTTACATTTATAACCTAGGATGGAGAAGTCACTAAATTTTTTATTATAGCAATTAAACAGTCTAAAGGTAACCTCCATCTGGATTCTATTAACAACAACAATGGGAGAAGAAATTGAGTCTAGAAGAAATAATGGTAAAAGTATATATCAAACAAAATAAGGCTAGTATGCAAAATCATTAAACTTTAATTTGTAACCTTGAGACCCAAATTAGTTAATTGACCAAGACGACATTTAAGAGACCTCAAGGGGTTATTTCCTAGTAACACAATGCCCAGTCCTAAGGAACATGCAAAGATAATCACCTTAACGAGTAAAGATGAACCAATTGATGATATAGAAAAGGAAGAGATATAAGAGAAAGTAGCTAAGAAAAAAGTGTTAAAGATTACACTAGATGAAGGCTACATCAATATCCTCCAAAACATTTTGCCACCTAAGTTTAAACATCTAAGAAGTTTTTATTTATTTCTTAAAACTATGGGAGACTGAGGTCCAAAAAGCTATCTACAAGAGGAGTTGGACAAGAGACCAAAAGATCTTCTTCTCCATCTTATAACATCCCTTTTGCTTAGAGTTAAAGCAAAGTTTGCAAGAAACCTTGTGAGCGCCGAGCTAGATAGGAATTTAAAGCCATAAGGCATATGTTGTTAAGCGTTTCCTTAACTAAGACATTGATAGGAATGGATGAATTGAGATCATTAAGCTCCTTATTGTCCTTACGAGGAACAAAATTAGTCCATCTGTGAGATCAAAAGTTTGTGTGAGCACCATCCCTAACCGTATGCAGAATTTCTTGTGTGACTATATGCCTTAACTTTATGAATTGAACCAAGGTCCAAGAGAAGTTAGTATGGACCAAATATTCATGCCTTTCAAGCAATATTCATGCATCCACTTAACCCATATTGATTTTGTGTCTACTAATAATCACCATTTTCTTATTAGTGGTTCAAATGGAGATAATTGTCGAGCCTACTCCCTTCTTTGGAATGGTTAGTTCGCTTCATTTAACTTTTGCTAAGGCATGCTCACTATAGTCTCCTTAACAAAGGAAGTTCGTCAACAACTTCTCTATTATTTTAATAATACCTTTGGCAACACAAGATAGGAAGAGCAATGGATAAGCAAGTTATTTAAAATTTAATTGATAAGCTGAATTTTACTTGCTAGTGAGAGATTTTTGTTGCATAAGCTATGATCTTTTAATCATTTTAGTCATTAGAAGGAAATTATTATAATTAGGTTTCTTAATGGAGAATGGAACCCTAAGACATGCAAAGGGTGGTTTCTTGATTTGTAAACTAGTCAGTAAAGAAAACCAATATGCTATATAGGATGCACTTAAAGAGATAAAGAACTAGCATTTTTCCTTGTTAATGGAGAGTCTAAAGATCTCCTTGAATGTACTTCGTGTTTTCATAAGTGCATATAAGGAGTTGGCATCTAATTTTGAAAATCAAATAAAATCATCTGCAGAGAACAGGCTACTCAACTTGAACTTTCTATACTTGATTTCTTAACCAATAGCCAATCGGATTAGCATTGTGAGGATCTCTATACCTAAAGTAAAAAGGTAAGAAGAATGGGGATATCCTTGCCTAATTGCTCTAGCCCTTTTGATTAGTTTAGAGGGTTCCCCGTTGATTAGAACATTTTAAGAAACTGAGGATATACATTATTCAATCCAAGTTACAAATAAGTCAGGAAAACAAAATGATTTGAGAATGTTTATAAGAAACTTCCAATCACTAAAGTCAAATGCTTTGTGGAAGTTTATTTCAAGAATATAATTTTTGCTTAAATGCTTCCTATTATAACATTTAACGAGCTCTTGAGCTATTAGAATACTGTCTCTTATCAACCTTTCCTTAATGAAAGCTCCGTTAGTGAAATCATTATATTTAGGAAGTATCTTTTTCAATTTGTTATCGCATATTATATTACAACATGACATATGCCTAAAATCCTTGAAAGAGGAAGGATAACTCACCTTAGCAATAAGGCAAAGAAAGGTTTTATTAACACTAAATTGATTGATGCTTTCATACGACTCGTTTGTTTCCACTATGGTTTTGGTTTCTATTTTTGTTTTCAAATTTTAAAAAACCTCTTTTGTTTAAGTTTCTAATTTTTGTTTTTGTTTTAGTTTCTTCAAGTTTCTATAACTTATAAAAACCATAAGAAAATATTTTATGTTTTAAATTTTTGTCTTTCATCATAATCTAATTTACCATCAATCAAATATATATTATTTAAATATTTAATATTACTTACTAATAATAATTATGAATAATAAATTTTAATTTATTTCTAACTTAAAATACATCAATTTCAAATAGATTTATTTTTAATAATTAAAATACGATTTAATAAATAAATTTTATTTATAAATAAAATTTTTAGATGTTCATTTAATAAAAATATAATAAAATTTGTACTAATATTTATTTGTATAATAGATTAAAATAAAATTATTTACCTAATTATTTCATAAAAATAATTTATTTTTAATTTTTATTTAATATTTAATTATCATCAATGATAAAGATATAATTACATTGACATAAATAACTAAACAAAATTTTATTTTTCAAAAAATAAAAACTAAAAAATATATTAGGAAAAGAAGTGAAACCAAATAGCCCATTAGTTGCATTTTAGAGTCAAAGAGTTATAAAGGCAAAAAAAGGTGGAGTAGGTGTTCTCGAAATTTGAATAAGTTTTCGATAAAGAAAAATCCTAGTTCAAAAGCAACTTTGTAGTTGTCAATTTTAGCCTTAATTTCTCTCTCCTTTTTGCATTTCATACTTATGAGAGTTTTAACTTAAGTATCACTTGTATTCACTGATAATCATCCTTCTCAAAGATATTTTAAATCCAATTTAGTCAAAATAGTAAGAAGGAAGCACCCTGGAAGCTTATTCACTTTAATTTGTATAGTTTTTTCATTCCTAGTTTATAAGCTTTAAATATAAATCATCCTTTTTCCATTTAATATTTTTTAATAATATTTCATATTGATTTTCTGTATTTTTTAAATATGTTAAATATAATTTCTTATTATTTTGTTTTAATAAGAGGTTAACCTAGAGTTAATAGTGTAAATTCTTTTATTTTCCTATGATTGAATGATGATGCATGGATCTTTATGTATTATCTTTGATACTTAATTCTTTTAAAAGTTTGATAAAATTCTATATGATTCGAGATGTTACATAATGGAGTGAAAGTGGGAGCGTAGTGTCACTCCATAAGATAACAAATATAGATAAAAGTATCATAACATTAAAAAACTCTTATATGTGGAACACGAATTTAGAATATTATTAAATTGAATTTACAAGTTTTTTTCCTGAGAAGAAGAATATGTTAACAATATGAAGCAAGTATACACAAAAGTTTGTTATAAAAACTATACAAACAAAGACTAGATAGCTATTACATCAAAGTGATTATGTATCATATAAAGTGACAATCTGGGGTCATTGAGCTATTTGATTCTCTAAGTGATTTGGTATTGGGAGCTAAACCAATGATTATCTCGGTATACTAAGATATGCTATCTAATTCTGATGGACAAGCTTTTAAAGTAGTTTCATTGGAGTTTAAAGAGCCACTAAATGTCATATTGTTTCTTTCTTCCCAAATATCAGCAACTAGGCAATTATAAGCTACTTTGACCACCTATAGATCTCCTTCATGTTTCATCTGAACCTTATTGCACCACTTGATAATGTCTATCCAAGAGTATGGTAGGCTATCTTGATGAATATTGGCATTGAAAAAAGATATGATCTATGTTTCTAACAGAAGACTTGCATAGAATAAACCAATTTGGTAAAGAAAAAAATTGTGCTATTTTTCCAATTGTGGGAAGTCTGTTTCTGGTTGGTAGCCAAGAAGTGATTTAGGCATGAGGAGAATTGTGTTTATACCGTATGAGCTTATGCCATAATACAGTTTGATCAGTGCTTATGAAGAGGGACCAACATGATGCATTAGAGAAGGCACCAAAAAGTCTATGCAGCCTATGGATTACATCTTCTTTGGAGGTGTTTAGGACAATATTTGGCAAGAAAGTGAGCAATGCAAATGTTGAAGATAAAGCAGAGAGGTTTAACATGAGCAATGCTTTAGCAACTGTGATATTTGAGTGTAATGTGACAAGGAGGGGATTTGTGTTAATGACAAAAGTTGTTGGACCAAAGGAGGGCTAGTGATGACGCCAAAAGAAAGTGGTTTTGCCATCATTACTGAATGTTTGTAAGAGTTTACAAGTCTTTATAGAACTTAATGGGTTTAATTTAATACTTATCATAAATGTAAACACAAGATTAGTTTAAATAAATATGATTTTCTTGCAAGATAACTAAATAGACATTAGGATGATCTACATTAATATCATAACAAATTAAAAAGTAGTAGTGATATGAGTTTAGTTGATGAAGTATAAGCAATAGCTTGTTAACTATCATCGAAGTTTACTTTTTAAACTCATGTATACATCTTGAAACTAGATATAATTCATTATTTTGTTATCTTTTTCTATCATGCATTTCAATTTTAACTAATTTAGTAGTATACTTTCCATTAGTGATTGACAAATTAATTTGATAACTAAAATAATTAAGTGGTCATTACATTATGACAATTTACATATTGCCCATTGGAATGATACTTTATTCATCTCATTAAATTAATTTTTGCAAACTATACACTTATAATTAATTGAATAATAAAAGATTTGAATATTATAAGAAAAGGAAATAGCTCAATCACTTATTCAATCCAAAATCATATTTTACAACATGAGCGGGAAGAAAGATTATATCTTAAAGAAGAAAGTCTTGTCTAATTTTAGAAGTCCTTAGGTGGTGTACGACAATTGGAAAAAGGAAAGAGGTGTTTATAAGTCCTTAACATTTTAAATTTTCAATAATCATAATATTTTAATATTAGCATATTAGACATTATTGTTACCAAATACTCATAAATTAGCCATTAACATTTTTAGAACTTAGTAATTCAATTCTTTAATTTTTCTTACAATATAAATAATACCTTATTATTATCACATTAAATTAATTAATTTTGACATCAATAGTAATTCCATCCAAATAAGGGATGTTTTATAAACAATTGCTAAAATTAAAGGTTATCTTGTTAATTAGGAACTTATTTAAATTTTGTGAAAAATATAAAATATTACTCATAACTATGAATTAAATACTAAATTTGTTTTCAAGTCAATATAGATAAACATATACGTGAGGAATACATAATAGTTGTTACTTATTTCCACATGGCTTGCTATAATAACCTTAATAATTACAACATTTTATAAGCTTAGTGAGAGCAACTCTTGCTTCTCTCTAATCCCCTTCCATATGGTTAGAGTTTTTTGGTTACCTCTTGTCTAGCTTTTAACTTCTTTACTTTAGTTCTTTACTCTCGTTTTTCTTTCCCAGTCATCCTTCTCTTGTGTTATCTTCTCTAGTGGTTGTTTACATCTCCTCTTTAGTTTTTTTCTTTTATTCCTCTAAAGTTATTGACCTTAGTTCCTTCTCCTTTCCTCTTAACTTAATTTCTTTCTTTCTTTATATGCTTTAGATCAGCTTCTTCCCCTAAGGCTCTTAGTATTTGTTGGCTCCTCTCTTTCCTTCTATTTTTTCCTTCTCACCTCTTCTCGCATATAGTCATTGCCTGTTTTTAATTTTTTTAATGTTACCCTCTATCATTTTCTTTTTTTTCATGTCGAGCTTTTTATCTTCCCATTCCCTCGGCTCTAACATTTCCTTTGAAGCCTTTCCTCCTTTAAGTTATATCTCTTCTACTCCTAGTTCTAACCCTCTTTTTATTGTCACTTTTTTTACTCATATCGTATCCCCTGCCCCTTTAAGTCACTGAACCAACTCTTCTCAACCTAATTTGTAGATTTGAGGGAACTCTTCTTTCTTGGACCTACCTTAATACTACCCTCCTAAAGAGAAGATGGGATTTTTATAGTTGCACCCTTTTGATGTTTTAAGAGCTAGAGCCACAAAATGGGATTCCACTTTGGTAGCCTTCTTTCTAAACAAAAGACCAACCTTTCCTTTGATCAACTCTCAAGCAAATTATTGTTAAAAGAAGATTAGTTTAAAAGATGCTTTGGTTAATAAACAGGACCTTATTCTCTTTTAAGTTGGATCCGGAGGAAGACTCTTAAAAAAATTTCAGAATTAGGACCTTGGCACTTCAATAATTACCCCTTATTTCTCTAGTATTGGAAACTCAATATCCAGTTGAATAATCTATTATAAAGCCAGGTTTCATTGCAGTTTAATATTCATAATGTACACTTAGATTATTATACCAGTAAAGGCTTGAGTTATCAAACAAGTTATAAATGTAAACTAGTATGCATTGATGAGGCAATAATTAAGATAAAAAGAGTGAATTATACTAAGAAATGTTTCATGGTTGATACATAACAAAAAATGCCAGAAGTCATAAAAAACAAGGTACCTATTAGTAAATGATTTAAAAGGAGGGATTATCTTAAACTCATAAATATAGATTCTCCAAAATTGTATGCCAATCTCACGGTTAAGGTTCAAAATGCTAGTAATCTTAACTATTCTTTTAACTAATAGCCTCTAGCTTCATACAAGGTGTATTCCAATCTCATGCTTGATAAGCCAATGATGTCTCATTCCTAGGAGGACCAAAGTTCACTTTGTAGTAGGAATTCTTCTTCCTCCACTCTATTTAATAAAGTGAGCTTTATGACTTCTCTCCCAGTGAGACAGAACTTTATACCAACTATGTTGGTAAGCCTTATTCCAAATCCAACTAAAATGCTAATCAATAGTCCTGATCCTAACATGTTCTCTTTTATCATCAAGTTACCTACACTAAAGATATTGACTCAAACTTGTTACTATAAGAAAACCCAATAGAAAAACCAGGAGAATAATGTAAGAGGGCTTAATAGCTCCCTAGAAAATAGAAAAATAGTTTATGATTATTTACAAGATACTAAACCTTCTTAATCAATCTTTTAGAAATCAAACTTAAGGACATCAATTGTAGGAACCCGAGCTTCGTAAAGAAGAATTAGCCTATTGTCTCTGATCATCAATCTCACTATAATGGTAAAATTGTGATTACTTTTGATCTAGATAAGATAAGAAGCTTTTGACTACTTGATTTTTTATCAACTTACTCGCCCTTACATAAAGATCTTACATATCAACACTATCATTCATTCCTCCTTTATTTATGAATATAATTTCTTCCAAATAACTTCCTTATGGAATAAACTAAAGGATATCAATTTAGGTTTGAAATGTCATTAGATCGTTTTTAGTGACTTCAATGATACAATTTACTTCTCTAAAGTTAAGGGAAATGTTTGGCTTAGAATCCATAATGATGATCTCAACCATTATTTAATAAATATTGATGCCACTGATCTTAAGACATAGGGGCATTTCTACAAGTAGAATAATAAATAGCAAGGAAGGTTGTCTATTAGGAATATATGAAAGGACTTTTATTAATGCTCAATGGCTAATTGCTTTCCCATAAAGTATAGCTTTATTCAATAATTCATTAATCACAGACCATACTCCTATCGAAGTATATAAACCTAATGCATTTCTCTATATGAATAATCTTTTTATATTCAACAAACTCTTAATGCAAGCTAAAGGTCTTGATCTAGAAATGTTTAAAAAATCAAGGTATGATTTTCTTAGGTACAAATCCTTCGTCTGTATAAGTAAAATGTAGAAAATATAGGAGGACCTTATGCTTCTCAATACTAAAACCTTTTGTAACACCCATCAGGTAGTAATTGACAATAAAGCCAAGCTCAAATTAGTCTTTGCTCCTCTTAAAAGGATATTAGAAAGTAGGAGGAGGATAAATATTCACCCCTAAATTATGCCAAAGTAGTGGACGTGAACTATTCTATTTTGAAGAAAAGATCAATAATATAATGGCTCAATGATGGAGACAAGAACTTTAGCTTCTTTTATGAATTTGTTCTTTCTAAGAGATACCTAAATAGAATTGCTTCTATTTAGAAAGATGATGGACTTGTGATTCACACTCAATTTGAAATTTTACAGGAAACTTAAAACTATTTTACCAAGACTCTTAGTCTCCTTCTAATTACTTATCTTCTATACAGGCCCTTAAATATTTCATCTCTAAACAAATCATTGATAATAAGGTGGATTTCTAACTTATATCAGTTTGTGCTATAGATGTGTAAAAAGAGTTTATTTTCTCTTAACCCATACAAAGCTCATATCCTTAATGGATTAAATGCTTTAAAAAGAAAACTTAGCTACATACGCAAGATTTATAACTAAAATGGTGTTGAAACTCTTGAATCAAGGTAAACAACTAAAGGGGCTTAATATAAACTTCATAAATCTTATTCTTAAGTCCAAAAACCTCTCTTTCTTGGAGTAATTTAAGCATATTTCTTGCTGCAACATTATTTATAAGATAATCTTTTTAGATTATTATTTCTAGGCTTAAAGTTATTTTTAGTCCCTATATCAATCTTGCATAGGGAGCCTTCATGAAGGGGAGACAAATAGGTGATAAAATTATACATGCTTAAAAATTATAGCTGAAAAAATTAATGAAAATGTTATACCATCAAGATTGACTTTTATAAGATATTTGACTCAATAAACTAGAGTTTTATACTAGATGCCTATACAACATTTAGATTGCCAACAAAATTCATAAATGGGATTGAGCAATGCATCTTAATAGTATCCTATAGCATCTTAATGAATTATAAGCTAAACAAACTTATTAAAGGTGCAAACCCCTCTCTCCTTACTTGTTTACTCTTATAATGGAGTTCTCAATAGGCTTATTAGTCATACAATTTGATAGGAAAGGGACTTTAGATATTATCATAAATGCAAAAAAAATGAGAATTCACTTAATGTTAGTTATTTGTACCTTCAATGATCTCTTAGGTCTTTAAATGAATAGTGCTAAGAGGAAGTTGTTTGACACAACAGGATTTAAACGTCTTACCAATTAATTATTAAACCTAAAAGGACTCCGAGTAATGAAACATCCATTTAGATACTTATGCATTCCTATCTCTTAAAAGAGACCTACTTGTGTAGATTTCCATGATTGAAAGATTTCAAAGAAGAATTAAAAAATGGTGTAATAAGAGCATGTCCTTTCTAGGCAAAACCCAGCTAATCAACTCTATAATCAGTAGTATGTATATGTATTAGCTTCTCTAATATTTTTCGAAGAATCTAGTCAAAACCTTAAAACAAATGAAGAGGAATTTCTCATGGTTAGGTGAAACTACAAACAGATTAAGGGTAAAAGTAAAATGGACTAACATCTATTTACCAAAGTAGGAAGGGGGTTTGGGAATTAGTTTAATTACAATCGCCAATAAATTCTTATTGATTTAGTTATTATGGAGATTTCTAATGGATAATCAAGCTCTTTGGGTAGGATGGACGAATGTTCACTACATAAAGTGAGGGAATTTCTTGAATATTAAAACTAGTAATAACACCTCTTAGACTATGTTACACATCTTCAATTTGAGAGCAAGTTAGGTTAGAAATTAAATATAACATTGGCAATGGCTCTAAAACAAGTTTTTAGAATGATAATTAGAATAATAAGAGTCCTCTTTCTAGTATTAATGACTTTAGTGCTCTAAGGAATTAAGAGGACTCCATTTATTAGATGAGGCACTCTTCTAGATGTTTCACCGATCACTCTTATAGGCAAATTTTGAGAAATAGAGCCAGAAAACGGTATGGGATTATGAGTTGATTGTGTCAAAAAAAGAGTACTAGCAAAGGTGACATCCTTATTTTGAACATTTTTTTGGAAATTTTTTTATAAATTAAATAATTCATTCATATGGGAAAATTGTGCTCCACACAAGTTCATATGATATTAACTTATCACATAAATGTCCTATCTTTCATCTCTTGTTGTCCACATTGATTAATCCTTAGAAAAATCAATTATGTACTTCCTTCTAAAAATTGAGTCTTAAACCAACATACACCTAGGTATGGTCTATCATATGTCGATCTACAATAGAGCCTACAAGCTCCATCCTTACAATCTGCTTGCTTCTATTATACTTGATTTTGATTGGCAGGAAAAATCACATTCAGCTTTTCTCTCTATATTTTGTATTTTTATTAAATATCATTGGTTTTCTAGATTAATTTTCCTATTGATTAGAACAATTCCAATTACATGCATATCTTAAATACTCCCCTTAACTTCAATAAATCCTCCATTGCAAATTTTGGGTGAGTTTTGCGAACTTAGTGAGTGACTATCCTTGATGGTTCACTCATCACATAACACATATAATTCAAATATTTACAAAATTCATATCATTTCATTAATAATCATATTGAGGCACATACACTTGATCAATCATTTCACATTTTGCATTCCACACAAATCACATTCAGAAGTCATTCAACCATTATAATCATTCATATCATACATATGCAGTGCATATGAGACTTATTTTTCATTTATTACTTTGTTGTGACCGAGTGCCTAAACTGTCCCGTATCTATTGTAGATACCGGGTTCATTGATAACTGTCCCATATCAATTGGGGATTCCGAGCTCATTTTACATAGTAAGCCTTTGGCTCTTATACACTTTTTGAGCTTTAAGCTCTCTTTTTTTCATAATCTGAGCTTTAAGCTCTTTTTCGGTGGCTATTTCGGTCACAACTTCCTTTATGTTTCATGCATTCATGTAATGGAATGCATCGCATATTATATGCTCAATCGATCACATGTTTACATATTCACATTCAATTCACATTTTCCATCAGACCTAAAGTCTGGCATTCAACATTATTGTTGAGTAACACTTTTTCAACCATATGCATATTCTCATATTTCTTCGAAACTAGGTCCGACATTCAAAGATCACATTTTAAAGCACTTATTTCATCATGTTCACATACAAGTAGCACTTCAATATTGCATTCAAGCATCAGAAATCTCAGACCTTCATAGTCCGGAATCATAAAATCAAATCACATCCGCATCTCTTTCATAATCACTCAATTCATAACTTAAACAAAACGAACAATAAAATAAGACCATCTAGGTCTACTCACAATACGCTCTAGATTACTATTTGCTTTTTAGATTTGGAATCATCTTAATATGGATGTTTGTCCTGCATATCAAAATTATGCAATATGCACGTTGCACACACATTATTAATAATTGCACAATCACATAACATTTAGTTTTACACATATATATATATGTGTGTGTAATGTATGATGCATGCTCAATGACAATTCCGGGTATCTTATCAGATTTCACACTATATTAACATTTGTATTTTATAACTCAATGACTCGTCATTTCATTCTCAGCATTATTTTCTCTTACAATAAAAATTTCTTATTCACTTTAACTTAGATACCCATTACTCCTCTTTTTTGAATCACAACTACAATCATATGAATATCTTTATTCCAAATAAACTTATAACTTTGGTACTTTGATAACAAAAATTCATTCATTAATGTTATTCCAACATTAAAAGATCAAACATTATCCAAACTCTCATTTCTTCTTATAACATCTCCAAAAATTCCAGACCTTCGGGTCTATTTTCTATGAATATTATAACTAGGAAAATGAAGTAATTTGGCAACACCTTCTTCTATAAAAATGTTACCCATTGTTTTAAGTTTCTAATTACACTAAGATCGTTCAATTTGGTTTAGTAATCCGAAAGTTATACCTCAAACATTTTGCACTATTCATAACCTAAAATAGCATTCTGCTTTTGATTCAAAATCTGGAATTCTAAAGATAAGATAAAAATTTGATCTCTTCAAAAAATTCGTAGTCCTATGTCTTTAGTTTACTTTAAATTAAAAATTATTCCATTCAGATAATTACAGAGCAAGATATCTTCAAAATACCGAAGCAAGTTTCAAGAAAATACTCTAGTTATCAATTTTCCATAAATCTCATCATTTTCGTCTCAATTTCATCACTCAATCTCTTCCAATTGATTTCAGAAGGCTATAGTTTTTTATTGTAGATGTAGAAAAACATGTTTCGAATCTAATGGTTTAAGTCTCATGTTATTTGGAGGTCAGGAGAAGGAGATATAGCCAAATTACCAAAGGGTGTTTAAAGTTTTTACAAACCAAGGTGGTCATGATCGTGCGTGTGCACAATCGCCAGTTTGCAATTAAAACCCAAAAGTTGCAATCGTTCATGAGCATGATGGAAAGTTTTCACTCGCCTTTCAGAAGTCACGATCGTGCATCTGTATGATCACAATTCTTCTTCCCCTACCAAACGTCTGAAAAATCTTCTTGTTCTTTTTTTTCTTTTTATTCAACTTCTCTAACTTATTTTCTCTCAAATTTTGTCTTCCATGGAACCCAACATATTCAAAACATATCAAAAATCAAGAATTAATGTCTAACTTCAAAATTCAGAAATTCTCCAAATGTCTTCACTTTTCTGCATGTTGTTCATCTCTTTCTCTATCTAACTTTTTTTTAGTCTAATTCTACTTCCATTTTCTCTTCATTTTTTGACTCTCATTATACTCAACATTCATAAACAAACTCCAAAAGTCCAAGTTTAAAATAAAATCATCAAAATAGAAAAAGTTCATTCACGCATGTCACCTTCACATTTTCTGCATTTTGTTTTTCTCTCTCTCTCTCTTCATTTTTCAACAGAATTATTTTCTCCACATTCTTCATTTTTCCGCAAACTTTCATTTTAAATCATTCAATACTCATTCTCAAACATCAACATATACCTATTCTGTAACTCTAAATTAATTCTTTTATCATCTCTAAAATGCTCAAAACTCGCATATATGCATATATTTATATATACAGTGAAAACAGAGTACCCACTTCTGTTTTCTTCAATAAGTTTCTACACCTAGTTATACACATTTTTTATGATCTTTCAACTCCAAAAATCATTTCTACACTAAATTATAACATAATGATCATTGGATCCGAAAAATCAATAAATCCACGTTTTCATATTTTATTCACAAGTGAATATGAGAAATGGCCAAAATACTGAAGTATGTTCAATTTTCTCCAGTCATAGATGAGCATGATCACGAGTTTCCACTCGAAGTCGCAATAGTGCTGGACTCTAAAGGGAAGTCGCGATTGTGCAGAAGCACGACCACGATTCTCCTTCTTACTAACTCTATTGTTTTCTCTTCTTCTCTTCTTCTTCTTTTCTTTCACTTAAACCATTTCTAACTTATTTCAACCTCCATTTTTTAATTCCATTATGCTCTAAATATTCACAAAAAGTTTCAAAATCAATCATTTTTCATAGTCATCAATCAAAAACAGAAAATCACACTCACACATATATTTCACGTTTTCTGCATTCCTTCACTATCATGTTTCTACATTTTCATTTTCTGCTCATTCTCCAATTTCTTCTCTAAAATATTTCTTTCTCATATCCAGACATCATCTAACATCTTTTCCTTAACTCTAAACTCATTTTTATTCATTTCTAAAAACATCCAAAATTTCATGTAAAAACTATAAAAACAGAGTATACACATATCAACTTTTCATAATTTTTTGCACTCTCCCTATACACACTTTCAATGATTTTACTAACCCAAAAATCATTTCAGCAACATCTTATAATATATTGATCATCAAATATGTAGAACAACACATACAGCGTACCCAAAATTTCCTCACTCACTTTTCAGCAAATATGTATATCATTATTTCCTAACCATTTAGCAGTGAGCTAACATGATGCATGCTTCATCTTATACAAAAATAAAGAACTATAACAACCTTACTTGTTTAAAGCTCTAACATCTTCAAAATCTCCAGAAACCCTAACTCTCATACACCCACGTACACCACTGTACAGGTTAACAAGTTTCAGTTTTTCTTGAGGCAAAAGAAAGAAAACTGAATTTGGGAGTAGGAAAAAGTAGAAGAAAAAAAATTAACTCTAATGGAGATTTGATGAAAAACTCTAAGTAAATGGAGAAATGTGAAGAAGAAAGCTACAAAGAAGATAAAGACAAGAGTATTGTACTTGATAGTTCAAAGTTAAGAAAAACGTGACTTTAGACTTGGACACTTATTCAATTTCTATAGTCCTTGGCTAGTTTCCCAACTAATTAGTTCTCATTGAACTAGTCTCATAACTCCAATCTTTTTATTCCAATTGTCTCTAAATTTACAAAGTCATTTTCTTACAAATTCTAAAGTCATTTATTTCTCTAATACCATTTAACCCATTTCTATTTCCTTCCATCAATTTACTTGCCATTTCCTAGTCTTATAATATTCAATATTTCAAAATTCTCCTAAGATTCACCAAAAATTCTAATCCAGCAATTTATCCTCTCCACATCAATTTTCCATATATAAAAACTACAATTCTCAATAAAAAATACATTCCACATATATAAATCAATTATACCCGGAATATGTCAATGAATGTATGTACAGTCATTTTAATGTGTGCAAAATTCAAATTCATGTGCGTGTATGCTAACATTATGCATGGGCATGAAATGCATTTTTTTAATCTCTCATTGATCTCACATGTACCGTATTTTTGAGTTTTAACTCTTAATATGAGAACGGCATATCACATTTGACATGTTTCCACAATCTAGTAGTGCATTAACACTAAAAGAAAAGTGTTTTATTGTTTCTTCCTTTAGATTGGATAGTACACACCTTTCTGATACCTGAGAAATTACTTCATCCTTAAAAGTGTATGATGCATGCCAAACACACCGCAAAATAAAACCTAAATCTACATAACTAAATTTGTAATGGTCATAAGAAAGGATTATATCCATATATAATGTGTGATTAGCTTTTATAATGAATAAAGATTGGGGAAGAGGGGTTGGTTGAATTCAATTAATAAAATTAAATTAAACTATAGAAGAGAAATCTAATCAAATAATACAAAAATGCAAGGATTAATCAATAGCTTTTTAAATCTAGCTATCAATTTATTATTAATATTCACACAAATATGTATAATCAATCATCATAGTGTTCTAATGTCTCTCTTCAAAACTATTAACCATAGATTAACAGCAATCTCTGTTAAGACCAGTTTTCCCTTAGATTATAACTAATTAAAACAAGCTTTTTAATTAGGTCTAGTTGTTCGATGACCCATAATAAGCTCCCTAAATTTAGTGTGATAGTTGCATTACAGATTAGGAAAATAAATTTATCTAAGCAACAATCACATAAGATCGGATCATTTAACTTAAGCTATATTATCCCTAATGATGCATGACCATTATTTTACCACACCTGAATCAGATTTATAATAATTAC
>JANSVA010000008.1:19078536-19091785 GCA_025504915.1 Erythroxylum reticulatum | reverse complement strand
CAAAGTTTGATCTTTGCTATAAGCAAGTTAATGACAATCGCAACCTTGCAGATTATAATGTTAGAAGGAGTCCACTGCACTTTTCACTTAGAGCTTCTTCTTTAAGGAGGTATATTACATGATAATTGATGAATATTTACTCTTCATATTGATCCCCAAAAGATCAATATTTACAAGTATAAGATCTAAAAATAAGGAAAGAAGAAGTCTCCTAGATAGGAGTCTTCTTAGCTTGGGCTATCATTAATGAGGAGAAATTGTTCTTTCCTGTATAAGTTCTGAATCATTTTTTAAAGGATGCTTCTATTGTAGAGACAATGGTCCTCATTCCAATTCCTCATCAGTAATGGATATCTTTTTTAGAGAACTTAGAGAATTCTTTCCTCAATTTAGTGTCTATTGTAATGGGGCATCGTTCAGACTTTCCAACCATGATGAAATGATAAGCATTACATCGTTCATCTTCATAAAAATCTGGTCTGGCTAATAAAATCTTCAATATTAATGTATCTCTAGGAGTTATCATTGGGTTGATTAAATAACAATCTTTGACTCCTTCTTGAATCCTTTTAGGTAAAGAAGAAATCTCAAGAAATTCTAGATTTGATAAATAGATGGCGTTGATGGCTTCAAAATCATATTAATCTTTGATTGCTTGAGGATTCACTCTTTGCAAAAAATTCAGTCTAGGATATATTCCTAAAAAATCAATATAACAAAAATCAATATTTTATAGCGAGTATAGATCTCTCATAATTTCGTAGTGTGCTTGAACTGTAGGATGATCTCTGGGAGAACTTGCAATAATATTTCTAAATATCTTATGTTTTCTAGAAGTATTTGGTTGTAAAGATATAGTATCAAGAGTAGCAACCTGAGCCTAAATCTATTGAGACATACGAGAAGATCCCTAGTTGATTCGGATTCTTTAATTATCTAAACTTTGTTAATCAATCTATAAAGATTTTGCTCAACATAATTAAAATTGTTTATCTTGACTTGGCATATGTGGCAAAAAAGAAGAAGTAATTTAGTTATTTCTTTTGATATCAAGGGAAATTTAGCAATATCTAGTACATTTTTTATTTGTGCTTTTAAGTATCTATATCTTCAGACATTTGGCCTAAAAGACCATATATCTCCTCTCTAGAGCTGACCATCCCTAGTTAGAAAGTCTGCAAGAACATTATTATTAGATTTAGTTATTTCAATATCAAAAGAATATTCGACTAACAATGTTTTTCATCTTTGAATAAATGTAAAAGTTCCAAAGGTATACCTGCACAGAGACTCATTAGTTTTAACATAAACATCATTATAATCTATCTTTTTTAATACTCTACTCAACACTTGATCAGAAGCATCGGTTTCAAGAATTAAATCGCCGTTATCAGAAGGTAAAGAAAGTTTATCTAAAGTAGATCACATAACTTTAATTTTCTTTACTTTCTCAATCAAATAAGATAAAAACTCAAATCTTTGATCTTTCTTTAACAATATTTGAAAAGGTTTTCTTATCTCAGCTAGATTTTGAATAAAATCATATGCATAATTTAATACACATAAAAAGCTTTGGACTTGTTTTTTATCTTGTAATTTATCTAGAAATTGCGAAACTTTTTTAAGAATGTGAGGTTGAAGTTTAACTCATTTACCATCTATTTCCATTCGAAGAAATTCTATCTTATTTTAACATATCTTAGCCTTTTTCTCAAAGAGAGCAAGACCATATTTTTCACACAAATTTGCAAATGTAAGAAGATGCGTAATATGTTGCGCAAGGTTATCACTGATTATTAAAATATCATCAACATAACAATGTATAAAATTATGGTGCTTGAAGACATTATCCATTTTTCTTTGAAATGGATGAGGGACATTTTTTAAACCAAAAGACATTACTAGCCATTCATAATGACCTTAAGGAGTAGAAAATGCAATATAAGGGATGCTATCTTTATTCATTTTTATTTGCCAAAATCTACGTTTACAATCAAATGTAGAGAATTAGATTTATTAAGGATTCTTTATGAGGTAGAAAATATCCGTCAAAGATTGTATTATCATTTATAGTTTAGTACCATCCTTGCTTTATTTCTAAGTATCTTTAAATGGTTTCTAACCATAAAAGCAGGAGAAGAATGTGGCAACCTACTTGGCCAAATGATTTTTAAATTTTCTAATTCCAGAAGTTGTTTTCAAAATTCCTTTTAATCTTCCGGATTATATCTTATAACAGTAACTCTAATCACTTTTTGTTTATCTATCATTTCTAATATTGCTTCCTCTTTATTTTTATCACAAAATTTTAAACGATTATTAGAATAATTTTGTCTTATTGTTTGTTTGACTAATTTTAATATGTCTTTTATAGTCTTTATCTGTTGATATTTGTTTTCTATAATATTTTCTATTTTTAGTAAAGGTTTTCCTTTTGGAAAAATTAGTTTTTCTTTATAACCTACACTGCGTTGGGCATGCAAGGTTTAAAGGATATAGGAGTAGAACGACTATAAGCATGTTTAAGACAGTTAACTATTATCTAATGACCACAAGGAGTTTTGAAATGAATTTGGTGTTTAAGAGTATCAAATAATATTTTATGGAATAACTGAAGAATGTTATTTCCAAGAAGAATATTAGTACTAGTATCATAGAAATAAAACGGTGGACATTTGACTAGAAATGAGCTTACAAGAATTTGAGGTCGTTGTATTCTAATAGATAAATGTATCTGATGATTAGAAATATCTAAACCTATGGTAGGTTTTAAAGTTTCATGATATTGTAACGGGAAACAAGTCAATCTGCATAAGTAGGAACTTGCTCCACTATCTACATAAGCTGCAAATATTCAACTCTATATTCTTTAGAGGTAATTCCAATAGGAATATATATATACTAGTTGAGCTAGTCATTATTGAGGAACATATATGATATTATTATTATAGGTTAATTGTCTTCCATATTGAGTTATCTTATACAGTTGAACTTGCTTAAGGAAACTAGTTCCTAATATTATCTCTAGATTAAATCCTTCATTCTTAACCAATAATCTTAACGATATTTTCGTATCTTCAATCTTAATTGTAGTTTCTACATTTGTATTTGTATGGTGTATATCTCCATGAAAATTTATATATTGATAAGGTTCTGTTAAATGAAATTTTATCAAATTGTTTATTAAATTATGATTAATATAACTTTCACTTGCACCAATATCTATAAAAATATTATAAGCAATATAACTTGTACCATCAAAATATTCTCCTTTAATTTTATAGTTAGAACTTATCTATTTATCTGCTCATATTAAGTTATTATTATATTTAAAACTACTAGCAACACCTATTTAAAAATAAGATAATCTTGGTAATAATCTATTATCAAAAGTTAGAAAATATTTTTGTTGTAAATCTAATGAAAATTTTGTTTCAAGTTCCATTATATTTGCCATATAAGGAGGATAAATCCTTTCTACTTTAGAAAATAATTTTGGGAAATCAATAATATTTGTATCTGCAAAACTTTTCGTATGATGTGTATTAGATAAAGCATAAGATATCATAAAGGTTATAGAATATGGCCTATTTCCATATGTTATCAAATCTTTTCTTTTGATATATTGGATTAGGGAAAGTATTTTATCAAAATCTTTATCTTGTATATTATAATTTATAAGATATCTTAGGATAAATATTCAATAAAAATTTTTAATATCTAAGATTTCTTCTACAAATTCCCATACATGCTTCTCTTCTATTCAGAATTCTGACATCAATAATAGCAAGATTTATGGGGCAATTAATTGCTTCTCTAAAAGTTTATCTGATTATCATTTGAATTGATCCAATGTGAACCCGTCCTATTTTATCACGAATTTCTTTAGGCAAATGATCAAGTGTTCTAGAAATATCTCTTTTAGATAATAAAGGAATCATTACTTTATTAGACGTAAGACTAATATCCAAGGCCCTTTTTTTTAGATTTATATCATAAAACATATTATGTTTTTTGAATTTTAATATGATTTTATATAATAAATTTGTATTAAATCCACTATAGGAATTTATAGAAAACGTAATATAATGAATCTTTTTAAGTATTCTTCTATTAGTCAAAGCTTCTTGACTGTATTTACGATGTTTTTCAAATGTTGCTATTATATTATATGTAATCGGTTATTGTTCTAGGCATTAGAAGATTCTCCTGTTTCACTAATTTATATCATAATGAGAGGTTTCTTCATTATCCACTATCAGTAATTATAAAAATACTTTCTTTAGAAGAACAATATTGAAAAGTATTGACTTGAATAAAATCTTCATTTTCTATCTTATCATCTATTTTGATTTTGTTTTTATGAAATCGTTTAGGGCATTCATTAGCTTAATGTCTTTTTTCCTTACAATAGTAACACTGACATTCAGTTAGCTTTCCATTTTTCTTCTATTTCTCTTGAACACAGGCTTTTTAGACATGTATCTTTTTGTTTTTTTTATAATATTTGGCTTTACCTCTTTTAAAATATATTTTTTTACGTATTTTTCCTTATAATTCTTTTTTTATCTTTTTATAATAATAAGAACTATCACATCCAATCAGGCATTTTTAAATCATAGCATTATAAGAAGATTTCTTTTTTTATTCCTTTATTTCTTTAATAATATCTCTTCATCATACCATTCACTTAATTTATCTTTTAAGAAAGAAAGTCTTTTTCCAAGTGTATCTAGGTTATAAGTTGCTTCTAATTTAGTTCCCCAAGGATTAGGTATCTTTGAATAAAACATCTTTAAATATGCTTATGTATTATCTACCTAATGGCATATTTTCTAATCGTGGTAGTATCTTTTAAACATTTCCTTCTCCAACAAACTGTAATTGAAATGCTTCAACAACTCTAATTATTAGGTTACTTATATTCATATCATTATTACATATAGAATTTTTAGACTTTTTATCTAATTTTTCCAAAATCAAAGTAAACTATGTAACAATGTTTTTTCTAAAAAATTATTTTGTAGTCTCATAATTCATTTTATAATAGAAAATGCTACGCTTAGGGCAATTTCCTATTTATAAATTGCTTCTTTTATATGTTGTGTACATTCAATATCTAAATATACTCGAAAAGGATTTAAATATTCTCTTCTCGTCTTATTTATTAGAGTAAAACCATCTTTTATCTTTAGTTGCATATGTATTCCAGCATATCCTCTAGTAGATGTACTAAAACTTTGCGAAGGAAATCGAATAGGATTTTGTGAGGTAGTAGGCTATCACGTAAATTAGGATTGATGAGTTCCTGTGAGTTGGAATGTCAACCCGAGGATACCATATTCAATGTACTTATTTTCAACCTTGTTCATCCGTCCGATTAAGTTACAATCTGGCAGTCTTTAATGCTCCACGCTTCCATCTTTCCATCCTTTGATTAAAGCTATTCGTCATGGCTCCTATCTAGCCACGATTTCAATCTTTCCACCGTCCGATTCATCAGAATCGAAAGGCTGTAAATAACTCTGGACAGACTCTCTGCAACTTTGCTCATATTGGGACATTAATATCCCGCTCTTTTCCTCTTTCCCAAGCCTTGGAACTCTCTCTCTATCTTTCTCTCTCCATCCTCGTTTCTGTTTTAGTGCGTGAAAGGATAGGAAGAAGACATGCAAGAACAAGCTACAAGTTCAATTGCGGCCAATTCTCTGCCTTCAAGCAGCGAGAGATCTTCCAGCTCTGCTCTTCAGCTTGAAGTCAAAGAAGGTCTGATCTCTCCCCATATCATGCTTTTCGACTTCATTGCATGGTTGAGCATGTTTTAAAGTTTCTAACATGTGAAATGTAACGCCTTTTGTTCCGCATAGACTGTGCAATCCGTTAAGTTTTGATATCATGAATTGCTTGCATTGTTTTCCGTTCTATTTTTTATTGATCTAAAAGCTCGTCTCACAATTTCCCTACCTGGGAATTTTGTAACTGTAGAATCTCTTTGATGTGTTCTTGTTGGGTTTTCTGAAGAGAATTTATGTGGATTCACTATATAAAAATGGTTGCTTTCATTCATCATGGTTTATTTGAAACTATGAAAACCTTTTGATTTCGTAGTTGTTTGGCTTTATAGGTATGGAAAGCGACGAGGAAATAAGAAGAGTGCCGGAAATCAGCGGAGAACCAGCAGGAACATCGGCCTTAGGTCGAGATACTACTAGTTCGCTCACCGGAACAGACCGGGCTCAGGCGACGGGGGAAGGTACACGGAAAAGAGGAAGAAGCCCAGCAGACAAAGAAAACAAGCGGTTAAAGAGGTAAGGAAATGGGTAATTAAAACTAATGTAATTCTGCCAATTTTTCATGAGATTAATTAAGCGAAGGTGTACGAGGGAGCGTTGGATTGACTTGGAAGCCTATGCTTGTCTGTGGGTTACCAAAAACTACAGGTTGTTGAGGAACAGAGTTTCAGCGCAGCAAGCAAGGGAGAGAAAGAAGGCTTACCTGAATGACTTAGAAACGAGAGTGAATGAATTGGAGAAACGGAATTCTGAACTTGACGAGAGACTTTCGACTTTACAAAATGAGAATCAGATGCTAAGACATGTACGTCTTGACCACATTCACTTCAACTACGCTACGTATATAAATGTCATTGTTGGTTTTACTCGGTGCTTAGTTACCTTCGTATCAGCTTTATAGAATGCCACCTATTAAACAAAATGTTTAGAACTGGATTTTCCTATCCTTTCCACGGAGGATGATTTAGTAGGTTAATAATTGTGGGATGAGAGGTTGTTAGTATTTGTCGTGAACCTGTAATTGGTTAGTATATTTTGGACTGTCTCATTGGTGATGGCCCTGGTAATGAGTCTTATCAGAAGAAATTGAGGGAGAACGAAAGGTCGCAAGCTTATCATTAATGGGGCACGTCTCTGACCCTCACCACACTACCCGTATGACCATAATATGGATGAGTGATGCTTCTGTTGATATTTATTTATTTCTGTTTAATACAAACAACGTAGATGATATTTGAGGAGGATTACATGGTCCTGTCTTGTTGGCATCAAAATAGAGCATGTGCTGTGCTGGTGTTAGGCTTTGCCAATTTGTCACTTCCTATTAAGAGACTTTCTGGATCTTTTATTACTTAATACCAACCACCCACCAAGTAAGCAAGTCCTCACGTCCACTGTGGGTTTAAGGTTTGGCATATGAGCTAAATAAATTCCTTGTCAATCTAATATAAATGTTCCGGAAAGATTCTCATATAACTGAACTATCCATGGTTTATGCATCTATAAATTTTCTCATTGTTTTGATTTGTTTGTAGATACTAAAGAACACAACAGCGAGCAGGAGAGGAGGAACTAGTGGTGGTGCTAACGTTGAAGGGTCATAATTTATGGTTTTCTGCATCAGTAGGGATTATGAAGTGTATTCTTCGTCCTCAAGTAGAAGTAGGAGTCATATGACGCCAACACAATTGTGTTCTTGTTTTGATGCTTGGAAATGGGCTCCGTATCTCTTTTCAGATCTAGCACGTGGTGCTCCGGCCCTGCCCAGCTTCGGCCTCAAGGAAGTGCTGATCAATGGTGGTTGGCGGATTCATGTGTATTATCATTAGTCATGTTAAATAAATTTGTTTAAAATGCTATATTTAATTGTCAGGCAGAAGAGATGTATTCTACTGGCAAGTAGTTTTTCCATGTACGTTTATTTTCGGCCTTTACGTAACTAGGCTTGCTTATAACGTCAACGGAAAGCTTCGCAACCTGTGAAGTTGTATTGCATTAGAAGTAGGTTACAAGTTGGGCATTAGAGACGTCCTCGCAAAGAAAGTGTATATGATTAGTTCCATTCTGAAAGCAAAGAATTTTGCCTTGTTCAGCGGGCCCATGGTACATTAGTAGAGACAAAAAAACATTGTTTAGTTCATTTACTGCTACTGTACTGCATTCTATTTCCTACACAGGAGCCCCTTTGAAATCCTTTATGTTTTAAAATTACATTTTTAAAATTGAACTGAAACCATCCAATCAGATTACAAAAAACTAGTTTCATTTATATTCTATTATAATTATAAACAAATTTCGGCCGGTGAATATTTGAAAGAAAGAGTTCTTTAGTCGGAGAGATTCTGTAAATTTTTTATTTTTGTATCGTTAGTCAAAAAATGAAGGAAAAAAGTTTAAATATATCCTATCACAACTTTTAATGTTTACATCAATGTTATGAATACCGTACTAGATTTGATATTGGATTGAGTTCTGGTATAGTATTGTACCGGTACCAATTAATATCGAGTACCGTTTCGGATAATTTTTTAAATTTATAAAATAGTTCATAAATTTTCAAAAATTATAAAATAATTTATTATCATATTGTACAGTTGTAGTTTGTTTAATTTATCTTTTTTTATATCTTATCCATTTTAGTTTATATATATCTTTATTATATTATAATTATTTCTATATATAATAATTATGTATATATAATATATATCTATATATAATAATTATCTAAATATAATAATTTATTGTAAAATAATGAAAATAATTCAAATTTTTATATTTTATCAAAATTTTGAATCATTTTTTTAGAATTGTTATTTTTCACATTCCATTTCATCTTATATTTAATTAGACATAATCACAAATTTAATTTAATATATAAAATTAATTTAATAATTATTAATAAATGTAATTAAATTTGAAAGATATTTTTAAAATATATACATTTCAAATAAATTTTGATTTAATAATAAAAATATATAAAAATAAATATTGTAAATAATAATTTTAAATTATTTATTTTAAAAAATAAAATATTTTTATTAATAAATATTATGAAAATATTAAAATAAATAAAAATAAAAACAATTTATTAGTAATAAATTTATTAGAAAAAATATTTTATTTTTAAGTTTTATTTAATTTATAATTATTATTAGTAATAAAATATTTATTATTATTTTAAAAACTTTGAAGAAAAAAAAAGGGAAGGAAGGAGAGTTAGGAGGGATGAAAGGAGATTTTGAAAATTTTGCAAAAAAAATCCCCCCAAAATTTAAAATTTCCGGTACTGACCGATATTTGGCTGGTATTTTGCATACCGGCTGGTACAGCCCAAATTGACCGGTACTAACTGGTATTTAAAACTAATACCAAAATTTAAAATTTCGTACCGATTTTGGGTCATACCGGTACGGAATGGATTTCAATACTATGGTTTACATTGATCTCTAAATTGAATTTTAATATTTCAAAGTGTTTAAAATAAATTATAACATTTGTAAAACGTTCACAATGAATCTTAACATTTAGAAAACGTTCACAATAAACCTTGATTAACTGCTGAAATGTAATTTTTTAATAAAAATTTTTTGAAGTAGGACCTACTATGTAAGGAATTTTTAAAAATAGAGGTGAATTTTAGCGTTTAACGCATATGTTACTCCTCTTCTTCCTTCTTGAATGTCAATCTTGGTGGCGCGCATGCATATTTGTCATGACCTCCTAACGGATTAAGAATTCTATCAATAAATCCATGGATGTGAGTGTCTTTGTCGCTGACTCTATGGTAAAGGTCTAATAGGTTTCACCGTATTAATAATTTTGAGTGCCTGCTTACAGGAGCTTATGAAGATGGACTCTGAAAAAACAAGGAAAGAAATAACATAAGCATATTAATAAGTTGGACGCCGAAATTCAGTTGTATATATGTAGAAATTTCTTAATATGTACAAGAGGATATGCTACATCATAAAGGGATTAAACCCTTTAAACATATGTCACAGTTGCTAAACTCCTTCTCCTCCATTGTTGGTTCTCTTTTGACATTTTCATCACTTTTGGCCTTTTCATTGGCTTTCTCTAAAGAGATGAAGTGTAAAAACTTGTAGACCCTTGTTCATGAGTTAACCAATAACATTTAAAAACAAAGGGAATGCAAAAATTAATACACTTATGTTACATGGATATAAGAACCAAAATTTAACAACTTAAGCATAAAACCAAAATGTTGACATATAGTGTACATTCATAAGTCAACAAAACCACAGGAATGTTAAAGTGGAATGCAACATGTGTTAAGAGGCTCTTGTCCCTACATTTACCATCACCAAGAGTTTTATACTCCTCCAAGGGGGTGGTTTTCATGTAAATAAATTGAATTAAAGGATAAATTGTAGACATCCACAAAGAACAGACAAGTTAAATTGTAAAGAAGAAAGCGTACTACAATCCATAGGATCTTTCATGTAAAAACTCTTTACATTCTCTCTATTTTCTTTCTTAAATTTTCGCTCTTTTAATTTCTTTGTTGTTCTTGATGCTTTAAGTAAGCTTAAGTAGCTTGGTCCTTTCTTGATGCTTTAAACATAAATGCTGCAAGAAATATTTTCAGTGCAATTCATGCAAAAAAAAACAGTTATTTCATTTCTTGTTTTAATTAGCTTTTCAGTTCATATTTAGCTACTTTCACTCAAACTCATGTAGAACAAATATAAACATAACCTTGTTAACATTTCTTACGTGGGATTTGTAATTTTATCGCATGTTTTGATTCAGATCTGTCAGGAGATTAATGTCACGAGGATTTAGAGCATTGGTTTTTCTTATTCCTAGAAAAGAAAGCAAGGTTGACCAGGTGTTCAATCATTACTCATCATGATACTTCACATCCTTTATGTTCTTAATCCCCCTCTTTCTCTCTCCCTCTATGCATGCTATGACCCATTCATATATAATCAATGCTTATGATTACTCTAGTTCGTTAAAAATTAGGGGGGGTTGTTGTTACGTGGCATAAAATTGGGAAGATGAGCTTTAGACATGGGAGTATGTTGAAGGATAGAAAAAGAAAGAGTTGGTACTAGTGTTTTAAAGCAAAAAATTAGGTTCACCTTCTCTCTCTTAATATCTATGTGTCAGTGTTGGGAAGTGTTGGTGAAAAGGAAACATAATTGTTGGTGATTAAAATAGTAGGTCTGAAATTCGAATCAAAGGGCCAACTTATGCATCTTATTTTAATGAACAAGATTGAAAAGCTAAAAGATAAATAATTCAAGGTTTATCAGGAACTCGTAACTATGCAAGCCTAAAGCATAAGTTTGATATGTTGAAGGATTTCTTTAAAGCCAAGATCATCTAAGAGAAAGGTGGTAAAGGTGAAGTATTGAAGCATGAAATTATTAAGAAAATGAAAGAAGTCATAAACCAACCTAACATGAACGAGAAGATGGAAGGGAGAAACTTTTGAGAAAATCAAAGATGCAATCATCTCATCAGATTTGAAAAACATAATCTAACTACTAAAATTAAAGGCAATAAAAGAAGAGAAGACACTTGATGGAACAACAAAAAATAAAATCGAAGCTTTGGAACAAAATAAAGTAGAGACTTTCAGCTACTATGAAATCCTCGAAGTCAAAGACAAAACACGAGCAGTTGAAGTCAGAGATTGTAGAAGCTGTAGCAGATCTAGATAAAAGTTTGAAAAATAATAACTCTACAATATGATGAATCTAGAGTAGAAATTAATGTGGGTGCAAGTAGTGGCTTTGCTTAGAGTAAGCTCCTTCTTCTGTTCTCCCTTGCTCGTTTTGCACATAAATTATACATACAACTAAGTCTTTCTCATTTTACACATAAATTATACATAAAAGTCTTGCTCATTTCGCACATAAATTCATTGTTTTGTTACTCTTCCTACATTAACTCTCACTGCATATATTTTTGGAACCAGTAGGACCTTTTCTAAAATTTTGCCAATAGTTGATAGAGATATAAACTAATGTTCGACTTTCGACTTTCTCGACAATGTCACTGCTTTCTAAAGATGTTTTAAGGTGAAACATACTCAACTCTTGGCCATCACTCTGCTTTCCAAAATTGCATTTTCTCACTATCACCTTTCCTGAGCGATTAAGGATTTAGCTTTGATTAGAACATGAAAATGGTGTAAACATCAACAAAAATTTTGTCACGTCAGCAGTTAATTGATGGCTTAACATTGTTAGTGGTTAGGATTTATTTCGAATGTTTTCTAAATGTTATGGTTCATTTTGAACGTTTTTCAAACGTTATGGTTCATTTGAATGCTTTGTAAACGTTAGGGTTTATTTTGAACATACTGAAACATTATAATCCAATTCAGACGTTAGTGTAAACATAGGGATTATTTTGCTCTTTTGGCCATGTCTTAAGGATGTTGGAGAGTTTTGATAGATCTCCTTAGAGGAGACTTTCACGTAATATGTTGTTATACTAATATTTTTTATTTAATAAATTAAAAGTGTTAAACGTTATAAAGTATTGAGCAATGTTTTAAAAACCGGACCGATGACTAAAGGATAAGCAATTGATTTAAGGGTAAATGGTTCAACCAGAATTTAGCAGTGATCAAACTGATGACTAATAAATATATAATATTTTATTTTATATATTATATATAAAAGATAATTTTGAAACTTATTATTTAATTCTTTATCTAATTATAAACTTAACTTAAATCTTCAAACTTCAAAACATACAAGTTTTTTTTTAAAGTTCACCAAGACAACACAAAATAAGATAACAAAGCTTATTAGTCATATTTCATAAAGAAGATTTTTTTAAAAAAAGATCACTAATCATTGAAGTAAATCACTTGTTAATATAAAAATCACGTATAATATGTAAAATACACAAGAAGAGGGGTTGAATTGTGTAAAAATTTAAAAAATATTAATCTTTAGAAATTTCTTGAATTTCTTTACAAATTCAGATGATCATAAAAACAATTCACTTTAAATCAATGAGTAATGCAATCATAAAAATTATTATCTACTCTTCTAACAACAAGAAAATTAAAAGATAATGGTTAGAGAATAGATGCCGTGATTTCATACTGGTTCACCCTTAACCTTGGGCTACGTCCAGTTCTTAGAGTTTATCTAAGATTTCATTATACTCTTAAAAATTACAAGTATTCTTTCTACACTTGAAGAGCCTCTTCAGGTCTCTCTCACAAAGTATTCTTTATCTGCTTTCTTAGCCTCTCTAGGCTCTTGTTGAAGCCCAAAATTTTTCTTAGAAGATTTGGAGTAGTAAATGAGAAGTGTGGACAGATTCATGTTTTGCTTTGGTGTTTTGGTAGATGAGAGACTATGAAATGGGAAGAATTAGAGTAAAAGGGAAGTTGAAATTGTGTAGTAAGTTGATAAAGAATATGTATATATGTGTATGTTCTATTATTGGTGTTCATGATTAAT
>JANSVA010000008.1:19056682-19073764 GCA_025504915.1 Erythroxylum reticulatum | reverse complement strand
ATATAATTAATAATATTTTTATATTATTTCTCCTTATCCTAATAATAATATTTTTATATTATCAATAATAAATTGTATATAATTAATAAAATAATAAAATTTTAATAAAATTTTTATTAATAAAAATAGAAAATATATAAAAATTATTTTTGATTGTTTGTATATATTTCTATATAAATAAAAATATATTTTAAAATAGAAAAAATAAAAAATTATTTATCACGGTTGTGACTTGAGACGTGGCTTTTTAATTAGGCACGATATCTGTTTTAAAATTATATCGTTAAACTTCCTGTAACAACCATTTTAATAGTAGGGGTATAATAATCATTAATTATACATTACATTACATTTTATTCCATCCATCTTCTAAACATTATTTAACTACATTATATTATGAACCCCTCCATTCATTCCAAACAACTTTTGACTATATTACATTACATTCTATTATAAATCGCTCTATTCTACTTCATTGTATTATATTCAATTCAATTAATTAACATCCAACTAATTAGCCCTTAGTTTTGCTAATAGATAGCCTTGTTATTATTATTAGATCTTACACACACACACACAAAAGGGGGTGGGGGGTAACTTAACTATTTGTAAATAGATAGCCTTGTTGTTATTATTAGATCTTACACACACAAAAAAGGGGGGGTAACTTAACTATTAGATCTTACAAACAAAAAAGGGGCTAACTTTACTTTTAATTTTTAAAATTTATGTAAAATGGAACGAGGTAGATCAGATTGCCCAACAATTTGTCCAACGTTCTTTAGGTTGGAAGTTTTAACTTGTAAATTCAGAGTCATACAGATCACCGACAGCCACTAGGCACTAGCTAGTAGCGTGGCCAACTAACGCCACGGACAATAGCCGGTAACTGGGGACAGGCTGTTATCAGCAAATAGAATTTCAGAATTAGGAGACAGCCAAGGCACTGTCGGTAGGCAATTGGTGTGTAATTAGCAAAAGTGGTTAGGGGCATACAAAATCAATCACAAATTGACGCGTCATGTAAGACATTGGTTGTTGTAATGGGAAAGGGACGTCCCAGCTGTTGAGCGTGATTCACCTATTAAACTTTGCTCAACCCCAAAATATTTTATCTTATTCAAATTAAAACGGCGTATGTTACAAATAAAATATATCTAATCTTTTTTCTTAAATGAACACTTAATCTCAATAAAATCTATCAATTAGCATAACATTCATTATTATGAGTAACTAACTTTAGTCATTATTGTTATTTATAAATTACGAATATATATAATGAACTGTAATTGTAAGACCGAATGGCTAAGAAAAGCGGGAAACCGGTACCAGCGGTAATACGTACATATGTTACATACATTATATATATACAGGCAAGCATAAGTGGATAATAAAAAAGAGAGAAGAAACATGAAAAAGAAGTGAGAGCAAGTATTAAGTAATTAAAAAAAAGGATATATAATTGATAAATCGAAAGCCAGCTGGAGACATCACAGACAGAGCCCACTACTACAATAGCTAAGTTGGCCGCACACACACGCAGATAGGGAGAGAGAAAGAGATGGCGTATTGAGTGGGCGAAGA
Organism: Erythroxylum reticulatum; assembly: GCA_025504915.1. Taxonomy (NCBI): domain Eukaryota; kingdom Viridiplantae; phylum Streptophyta; class Magnoliopsida; order Malpighiales; family Erythroxylaceae; genus Erythroxylum; species Erythroxylum reticulatum. The sequence goes on along the minus strand of JANSVA010000008.1, from coordinate 19,072,180 downwards.
GTCAAGTGCATCTTCTTCTCTTTTTCACCGCCAAATCTTCCACTAGATCCGCCTGTGTAATTCATTCTAGGCGTAGGTGCACACATCATGGAAGCCAATGCGGGTATGGTGGCCGGTTCTTACCGGAGGAACGAGCTTGTCCGCATCCGCCACGATTCCGATTCTGGGGTTTGTGTTCTTTGCTGTCGCTCTTTCACTATTAGCTGCGTATAAATGTGTTTTGTTTGCTTTTGCTTTTGTTTTTCCCTTGGAGTTTTTGAGAGTGACCCTTTCTCTACTACAGGACATTAGCTTCTTGGTCTTTGTTGATTTTAAGTGGATGGATTGGATCTTTTCTGTAGTTCAATTATTGTTTTGAGATCTAGCTGCTGCCTTGCAGAAGTGATTTTCAGTTGGATGTTGATCTTCAGTTGCTTGTGAGATTGACTGTTCAGTTTCGTTATAAGTTGGGCAGTCATTTCTGGATTTGTTGACTCTTTAGTACTATGTATAAAATTCCAGCGTTGTGATGTGAGATTGGGTTTTGAACTCGTTTTTGTGTTAACTGCTGTAAATGTTCGAGCCTTGTTCTAAAATTACCGTCTTTTGGGGTTCTTATCTCTTGTCGCTTTGTTAGAAACTGCGAGCGGATCTTTTGTCGGTTTTCAAAACGTGAGTCCTTTGCATTTGTTTGTTAGATCTCTGGGAAGATATTTTCCGTTTACTGTTAAACAAATGCCTAACATAGTGCTTGATTCCATCAAAGGGGTTGATCTTACTTTTTCCTGACATGCGATCTATCATACATGATCAAAAATCTGTTGCTTGTCTTTTTCGTTTGCTTTTTCACATTCTAAAATTTATTTGTATATGATGTCTGTTTCTGTAATGCAAACTGAGAATTTTCTGAGACCAAATGCGCCATGATCTATGGTTTGCAGGGAATGGGGAACCAGAGATTGGGTCATTATGACAGAAGATATAACTTGTTTTGACGTAGTTTATGACTGATATCTTGTAGCTTGTTTTTAACCTAACTAAATTTTTTCATGGAGTTTACTACGCAAGCTGCAATGGCTTTAGATATAGTTTTCTTAAGACTTGTTGTGTCACTTTTGTCATATGTTTGGTTCTCTATTGTAGCCATTCATTTTCAGCGTTGTGTTAGGAAAATGATGAATACGTTTATTTTTTGGTGGTAATGCAGCCCAAACCACTCAAGAATTTAAATGGCCAAACATGTCAGATTTGTGGTGACAATGTTGGAGTTACAACTACTGGTGACATCTTTGTTGCTTGCAATGAATGTGCCTTCCCAGTGTGCCGTCCTTGTTATGAGTATGAACGAAAAGATGGAACCCAGTCTTGTCCACAGTGCAAGACTAGATATAAGAGACACAAAGGTTGGCTTGATTGCTAATAGTTTCTTTTTAATCTTTAGCAGTGGTTTTTATTGATGATTTTATTAATGATTCTTTCTTTTTCAGGTAGTCCTCGCGTGGATGGAGATGAAGATGAAGATGATGTTGACGATCTAGAGAATGAGTTTGACTATGCCCATGGCAATAGCAAGACTGGACGCCAGTGGCACAGTGATGATGTGGATCTTTCTTCGTCCTCTAGGCATGAGTCTCAACAACCAATTCCCCTACTGACAAATGGGCAGCCGGTATGCAAATTGAGTACTATTTAGTCCTTCTATATGCAAATTGTTGTTATTGTGGATGTGTATTTGTAAACTATGCTGATATTGACCAAAGCATCCTTTTATTCATAAAAGAGTGTATTATGACAGATTGGTTTGATTGCATTTCATTTCGTCAAAGCTTTCTGTTCTATAAGGCACCTAAATAGCAGGTGTTTGAGAGTCTCAAGTATCTTGTGGATTGGCATTGTTGCCATTCATTTTATTGAAAGCTTTGCTGAATTAGAACTTCTGGGTTAACTTTTCTGTCTTCATATTAATTGCTTAAAACAAATATCAAGGAAGAATGCTCTTTCTTCTTCTTCTTCTTTTGTCTTTTTGTGCCAGTTAGATAAGTTATTTTCTTCTTGGTATGAATGGCTTGCATTGGACTATAAAATCTTCTGCTGGTTGACATAGCTATATTTGTCAGGTATCTGGTGAAATCCCGTGTGCTACACCTGATACACAATCTGTAAGAACTACTTCTGGTCCATTGGGCCCTGCTGAGAGGAATGTTCACTCATCTCCTTACATAGATCCAAGACAGCCAGGTATGCAGGCTTGCCTGATTAGGTTGATGTAAAATTTCATATCAAAGTTCTATATCATGCATATGGCTTCCAATTGCGTTAAATTAACCATTTTGTGTTACAGTTTCTGTCAGAATTGTGGACCCTTCAAAAGACTTGAACTCCTATGGCCTTGGTAATGTTGACTGGAAGGAGAGAGTTGAAGGATGGAAACTCAAACAGGAGAAAAATATGATGCAGATGACCAATAGATACAGTGAAGGAAAGGGAGATATTGAAGGCACAGGTTCTAATGGAGAAGAACTCCAAATGTGAGCTTCCCTGCATAAAAGATTTAGTTTAGTTGCTTTAGGTTTGAATGCTCTACTAAGATAATCCAATTCATAAAGATGATTGAAAAAGCTTGTTGAGCTATTTGTGCTGAAAAGGAAAGATTTTCTTTTCCAGGATGATAGAAACAGACCTTGTTATCACCATAAAGTTGCTTCTGATTTCTTGTCTTATGTTGTCATCATAATGTATGGAGAAGCTAACACTTGTGATGCTTCCAACTACTTTGTGATTGGGCTTAATCTAGTTGAGTTCCTTTGAAGCGTGTTGCTTGCAGTCTACTGATTATGAAGCCTGAAATAGCTTCATGTTTTACTAAGACATAAAATTAAGCATTTGATACCACATTCTTGATTTTGTTTAGGGCTGATGATGCCAGACAACCTTTGAGTCGTGTGGTACCCATCCCCTCATCTCACCTGACTCCTTATCGCATTGTGATCATACTTCGACTCATTATCTTGGGCTTCTTCTTACAATATCGTGCAACTCACCCAGTCAAAGATGCATACCCCTTGTGGCTTATATCAGTTATCTGTGAGATTTGGTTTGCTTTGTCTTGGCTTTTGGATCAGTTCCCTAAGTGGTATCCTGTTAATCGTGAGACCTATCTTGACAGGCTTGCCCTCAGGTTGGTAGCTTTGAATAAGGGTTTGACAGAAGGTATTGTGATTATGCATGGAGCAGATAATGTTATTGCCTTAATAATTGTAACTTATGCGTTGCAGATATGATCGGGATGGAGAACCATCACAACTGGCTCCTGTTGATATCTTTGTCAGTACTGTGGATCCCTTGAAAGAACCTCCCCTTGTAACAGCAAATACTGTCTTATCCATACTAGCTGTTGACTATCCTGTCGACAAAGTGTCTTGCTATGTTTCAGATGATGGTTCAGCAATGCTGACATTTGAAGCCCTTTCAGAAACTGCAGAGTTTGCAAGAAAGTGGGTGCCATTTTGCAAGAAGCACAACATTGAGCCCAGAGCACCTGAATTTTATTTTGCCCAAAAGATTGACTATTTGAAGGACAAGATACAGCCTTCTTTTGTCAAAGAACGGAGAGCAATGAAAGTAAGCTACAATTCCTTATTCCTGTGATGTTAAGTATTGTCCCATGTTTTTAACTTTTGTTTAGAGAATTAATTTTTTGTTTCTTTTATTAAAGAGAGAATATGAAGAATTCAAGGTGCGTATCAATGCCCTTGTTGCCAAAGCTCAGAAGATGCCAGAAGAAGGCTGGACAATGCAAGATGGCACCCCTTGGCCTGGAAATAATCCTAGGGATCATCCGGGAATGATACAAGTGTTTTTAGGCCATAGTGGGGGGCTTGACACTGATGGAAATGAACTCCCCCGACTTGTTTATGTTTCTCGTGAGAAGAGACCTGGCTTCCAACATCACAAGAAAGCTGGAGCAATGAATGCATTGGTTAGTCTATACCTCCTATAATCTGACACTTCTTCTCATTTTATCAATGATCCGGCAATATAGGGTTTTTTTTTTTTCCATTTTGCATACAGGAATGCATGTCTTAGATTCTTTCAACATTCCTAACTGCTGGATATATAAATCTGCCATATAATTGTATGAAAACTAACTCTCTTTTTGTTAATAGATTCGAGTTTCAGCTGTGTTGACCAATGGTGCATATCTGTTGAATGTTGATTGTGATCACTACTTCAACAATAGCAAAGCTCTTAAAGAAGCCATGTGTTTCCTAATGGATCCTGTACTTGGAAAGAAGACATGCTATGTGCAATTCCCACAACGTTTTGATGGCATTGATTTGCATGATCGATATGCCAATCGCAATATTGTTTTCTTTGATGTAAGTTGCTTTTGATGCATTGCTGATAATCCAATTTTATTTTGCTGACAACACTTTGTAATCAACCTTGTATTGTCATTGTGTTTCAGATCAACTTGAAAGGGCAGGATGGTATTCAAGGTCCAGTGTATGTGGGAACTGGTTGTTGTTTCAACAGGCAAGCACTGTATGGTTATGATCCTGTGTTGACTGAGGAAGATTTGGAGCCAAATATCATTGTAAAGAGTTGTTGTGGATCAAGAAAGAAGGGGAAAGGTGGTAATAAGAAGTATGTTGACAAGAAGAGGGCAGCAAAGCGAACTGAATCCACCATCCCCATTTTCAATATGGAAGACATTGAGGAGGGTGTTGAAGGTTTTTTTCTATAATATCTCTAGTTCTTCAACCATTGTGTTTTTGTGACTTCACATTTAGTGACTTTTTATTAATAAATTTCCCCTTAAACTAGTTCATGAAGGAACTATATAGTGTTGGAAGTTAACATAGCGTGTTAAACTTTTCCTTATTTTTTCAGGATATGATGATGAGAGATCACTTCTTATGTCTCAGAAGAGTTTGGAGAAGCGCTTTGGTCAATCTCCAGTGTTTATTGCGGCTACATTTATGGAACAAGGAGGAATTCCGCCTTCAACCAATCCTGCCACTCTTCTAAAGGAGGCTATACATGTTATTAGTTGTGGATATGAAGATAAAACTGAATGGGGCAAGGAGGTTAGTTAGCAGGAAGTTTTGTGGTGCTACTTCAATCTCATTTTATTGTATGTGTATATTGGCTGATCCTTCTTGGACTGCTTGCAGATTGGATGGATATATGGCTCTGTTACTGAAGATATTTTAACTGGGTTCAAGATGCATGCTCGTGGTTGGATATCCATCTATTGTATGCCTCCACGTCCAGCATTTAAGGGTTCTGCACCAATCAATCTTTCTGATCGGTTGAATCAGGTCCTTCGGTGGGCCTTGGGTTCAATTGAAATTTTACTAAGCAGGCATTGTCCCATTTGGTATGGCTACAATGGGCGACTGAAACTTTTGGAAAGGATAGCATACATAAATACCATAGTCTATCCGCTCACTTCTATCCCACTACTTGCTTATTGCACACTTCCTGCTTTTTGCCTTCTCACAAATAAATTTATTATTCCCGAGGTAGGTAAAAATTTTATTCAATTGTTGACCATTTACAAGAAAATTATATTGACACTAACTTTGCTTGGCTATGAATTCTTAAAAATTTTCAGATAAGCAACTTCGCTAGTATGTGGTTCATTCTCCTTTTCATATCCATTTTCACCACTGGAATACTTGAGCTTAGATGGAGTGGCGTCAGTATTGAAGACTGGTGGAGGAATGAACAATTCTGGGTGATTGGTGGTACCTCGGCTCATCTGTTTGCTGTCTTCCAGGGCCTTCTGAAAGTGCTTGCAGGAATTGATACCAACTTTACCGTCACTTCAAAGGCATCGGATGATGATGGAGAGTTTGCAGAGCTGTACGTGTTTAAATGGACATCTCTTCTTATCCCTCCAACCACAGTCATTATTGTCAACTTGGTGGGTATAGTAGCTGGGGTTTCATTTGCTATAAACAGCGGATACCAATCATGGGGTCCTCTGTTTGGTAAGCTGTTCTTTGCTTTATGGGTGGTCGCCCATTTGTATCCTTTCTTGAAAGGTTTATTAGGTCGCCAAAATCGCACGCCAACTATTGTCATTGTGTGGTCCATTCTGCTTGCTTCCATTTTCTCCTTGCTGTGGGTGCGGATCGACCCCTTCACAACTGATGCCGCTAAAGCTTCTGCAAATGGTCAATGTGGCATCAATTGCTAGACCCAGCTGTGGAACCCTCTCTTCTCTCCCCAGCTTACTTGCTCCTGTATATAACAAGTCAAATGATTTATCGTATTCATTTATGTACCCAGAAAGGGAGTTTGGGAGGTGATATCTGTCAATCTACATATTTTGACACTTGGGTAGGTGTTCTTATTGTTTCCGAGTGTCTCGTAATTGTGGACTAGTTGCTGGCGATAAAGCTGATACCATTTACTGTGGAGCTGTTTTTGTGTTATGCTAAAGAAGTGAAAATTCTTCGTCTTTTGTTGAAAAATTAAGAAGTGAAAAATTCATGTTATAAGGCCTACTAATTACGTTAATATATGAAAGAAAATAACGATAATGAGATGAAGTTAGTCTTTTCTTTTGAGTGAAGTGAAGACATTTTTTAGCTCTTGAAGTGCCCAGATAGGAAATACGGTGAAAGGTTAATCTTATTTAGACACAAGAATGGAAACTAGACATGCTTAAATCTATTTCAACCCAATTTAGGGATGAGAACTGCCTTATCTTAACTGTGGCCCTAATGTATGAATATAGAAATATAACAAAAATACCAATGTTGATGATTATATTTTGAACTTAGAATTGGGGTTGGATTAGTCAGGCCAACAAAAAGGAGATAACTTGATGAAGAAATTAAATTATGATAATCAATATGTAAATTCATTAATTTATGATTTAGAAAAGAAGTTACTTTCTGAATTCTAATAGAGATTGGAATAGAATTTGTTAAAAGAACATGGTTTGGTTGGACTTGGAAGAATTAAGGAAAGTGTGATATTTCCAGCTTCATTTCTCTTTGCTATAACATAGTGAAGTGAGGTGTTGTGTTGTGTATGGACACAACAAATTGAGTGTAATTATGTGCTCCAAAAGTGCCTTGTCTGTACTATGTCAAGTTAGCTATCCTTTCTGCACAAAAGAAATCAAAGTGTGGTATTCAAGCATTCATCAAAAAGAAAGACATTCTGATTTATAGAATTCAACTTAAATTTAAAAATTATAATTAACAGAAAAGAAAATTGCAGTTAGAAAAAACGAAAAGTTTAACAGGATTGGGCCGGTTGCTTTTTGGGCTTGTGGTTAAGTTTAATTTATTTGGGTGTTGCTCCTTAGAAGACAAAAGAGAGTATTTTGGGAATTTGAACATTGCCGATAAAAGGCTTCTACGTCAATCTCGCCAAGGTCTCTGTTTTTGCTTCTTTGTTTTAATTGGATTTGCTTTCCTACTTGCATTTTTCGTTCGCTCTTACTGTTTCACTTGCTCGTCATTGTTGTATTTTGTTGCAGCAACACAATGAGGTACAGCTCTCTGCGCTCGGGATGGGTATTTTCCTTTTTCCTCCTACATTTTTTCTTTTCTATACCTGTGTCGCATTAAATTCCTTGTCCAATCTTCAGCAATTTCCGCAGTAGTTACCATTTCTGAGATCTTGAAGAATAATGGTCTTGCTATTGAGAAGAGTAAGATGTTTTTAAAGTCTGGCCACTTGAAAATTATCATTTATATGCGCAGATATCATGAGGGAGGAAACAGGAGGATGTCCCGTTCCTAAAGCAAAGGTATTTCTTAGCTCCACCTTTAAGAATTTGGGATATATAAGATACACTCTTTGTGAAAGCTCAATCTACATCTACAATGGCCATGTTCTGTAACTGGGAAAATGTGTGCGGTGTACCTTATGCATCTGAACCTCTACTGTCAGCAGAGGGGCACACTCTGCTTGCTTCCATTCGAATTATTCTATCATAAACTAAAGTTCTTGAGAGAGTAACATGTCCATTAATTTGGCAATAGGAGTAAGTATTTTCATTAAGTGTCCTGGGGTCTACGACTTATGGTTGTCCAAACTAAATTACTTTACCTTAGAATAGGCACTCTTTTGGTGTAAATGCATAATCTGTGCTCCAGAAATTGCCAATTTGGAGATCCAAAGGTTAACATGGATTTCCTTCGAAATATTGCTGGTGAAGACAGATGAATTCGCAGGAAGCCAGTTACAACGAAGAGCCTAGTTGAACATAAACTACTTTTTAGGCCCCTTGAGGTCCTTCGTTGCGGACACTTTTTGGGATTTTCTTCTTTTTGTAAAATCAGGCTCTTGTCTTAACGGCGAAAATTTTAGTCCCAGATTTTACATTACTTGTTTACCTAGCCTTGCCATTAATCTGACTTATCTTGCCCCAACTGGGTTAACCATATGCTTCTAAAAACTATGAAAGCACACCCAATGCTAATACCGCAGTAACTGAGACGTTGGACCTAGTTATTTCTGGTAGTGTTTTGCAGACTTTTGATGATATTGATTGGAGTACTGTTTCAAAAAAGTTTGTCAAGGATCTTTGAACCGTTTCCTGTTTCAGAAAAGTTTTTCAAGGATCTTTGTAGTTTGAACATGTTTATGGCTTCAATTAAGTGCAAAATTGTGATTTTCCTTTGTTGCAATTGACAATGTAATAGCAACGCCAATAATGTCAGCCAACATTGAGCATGTTTTCTTTCGAACAAGAAAAAGAAAGTAAAGACCATATGTCTCCCAAACAAGGTTCTTCCACTTGAGAAAAAGAAAACTCAAAACTCAGTATAGATGTAAACCATCTTACTTGGGCAGGCATCAGCTTAATCTCTTATTCGTCATCATCCTCTACGAGAATTCTCTTGCATGCTTCATAGCACATGAAAGAAATCCCAGCAGCTGGTACCAGCTTCATGCAGCTAGGTCCAAGCCCTTTGTATAAGCCTTGGATCCCTTCTTGTTCGAGTATAGTTGCTAGTGCATGAAGCACATTCTTGTACACCTGTCTCCCACTAAGAGCTCCTACCTGCATATGCTTGCGAGCCACCTCAAGTGGGAAGGTTGCACTACTTGAGATAGCACCGGCTGCTGATCCAATCAAAAGGGTTTCTATGTTGCCGATCCTCTCTTGCTTAAATATTTTCCTATAGGCTTTTCTTAATGTGTCATATGCATAGTAATTTGTAGCAGCATATGGAATAACTCCAATAAGGCTAGGAGCAAGACCTCTGTAGAGTTCTGCAGGCCCCTCCTCCCGTAATATTTTTAAGAATGCATCTACTATGCCTTTGTAAACACCTCTCTGACAAATAAATCTGATCTCATTAGAAGCTCAAGACAACATTTGCTTCAAATTCAATTATATATTTTCCATATACCTGTATGGTTAAACGGGTCTTCACCAATTCAAGTGGATATGTGCAAATTGTCGAACTCACTCCAGCACAGGCACCAGCTATTAATGAGGCAGGAATGGGAATTTTAGGTTGCTCCCCAGGTCTGGGTGACAAATTCTTGTTAACAGTATCATATGCAAACAGCTGTTCGGATGCAGACAACATAAGATTAGATTGGATACTTCATAACATGCAATACCAAATTGGATGACTTATTTTAATCTCTAACTTGATAATGTGAGTTCTCAATGTAAAATCCAACTTATGAAACAATACCTCTACGATGAACATAATATAGAAACATAATGATAATCGTTTTTGCCTGGCTGAGAAATTAAAGTCCTTGTGACATAGTAGGTAAATGCAGCGAAGCTTCCCGATAATCAGTTGTTTAAAATGATTCATCAAGTAGACTGTTATATTACGTTAACTGGATGAGATCCAATCTCAGGTTCACAAAATGTTTCACTTGATTCCCAAAGTTTCTAAAAGGCTGCTTCAACGAACATTTCAGGACGCTCGTTTTCACATCAATTCAACTGCAAGTCCAAACAGCTAGGCAGCACCACGTAATTAGTTGCATAGTTGAACTGCTAGCACGCCCACAGGGTAACCAAAACAAAAACACAAATTGGAATACCATGTCTACCCTTGCAGACGCTTGTCCAACTACTGTTGTTAGTTGATTCTATGGTTGTTAGTTGATACCATGGACTAGCTATGGATTAAATAGAAACTAATAAAATTAAATGAATCTCTTGCATTCTGAGATGACATGACATAATTAGTGTCAAATGGGGCGAGTAAGTATTCTCATAATAAGGAATACAAAACCAAAACTGATAATAAGAGAAAACTAAGAAACTCATTATATTGTATCGGGGATTAAAAAGCACATGTTTGCAGTACCCACTGTGGTGGTACTTGAAAAGGCAAATATAGGGAGACTATTAACCTTTAAACGGCTTGCAAATTATCTTGTAAGTTGGAGTTCACAACCTCAAACTAGAAACAACCAACCAAATGAAGGTACATAACCAATCAACCAAGGTCGACGCCCTCAAAATACCAATTAAAACCGTCAAAGAAGCAAAAGAAAATGAGACTAGTGGCATAAAGGAAAAAAAGATCTAAAACAAGTAGAAAGCTGCTGTAGGACCCTTTAACATATAAATGCCAAACATAAGCCGGTAAATGCCCGTGTATCCATGGAAAACAGATTTACAGACTAGAGTTAACAACTCTGCACGAAACAGGCTAAAGCTAACAACCCTACACAGAACACGTGTAATGCAAACATAATTAACATCATACAATCAATTAGCCACCACGAGATTTACCTCAATAGCCTTGCTAGGCGCAACACGAATCACATTAACCAAATTCCCTCTAAACAGCCCTTTCCATCCGTCAGTCTTTAGAATATTATTGAACACCTCGGTTGTTGTATGCCCACTGCTCCCTACCATTAAATGAGTTCTTATAGTTTCCAGAGGAGCAACAGCAGTCCTCGACACGGCTCCAGCTATCCCTCCACTAATTAACCGTCTCAAAGAAGGGTTTCTAACCTTTATCTTCAATTTTAGACTAACCTTCTTCTTTAAGCCCCCTTCCTCTTCTTGGACCCCTATAATTGATAAATACTTCTCCCACAAATCAGTGTAGAGCGACTTTATATTACCGTTATCACCCGAGTTAGGGAATCCAATCCCCATTTGATTAACGCTCGCAAAAAGGCCTCCTCCAGGGAAACACTGGCCATCGGAGAGTCTCCACTGAGACCCCAAATTGGAGATTGAGAGAAATTCATCTCTTTTATCTTCAAATAACGGAATTCCTAGCCCAACCATGAATAAAGATCTTGGATTAAACAAAAATGTTGGTTCCAATCAATGCAAAACCCCGATTTCCAAACGGGTTTATGATGGCAGCACGAGTCCGAGAGGCAAAGATTGAAATTTGGGCAAATGGGTATTCAAAAAATCCATCTTAGAGAGATGAGTCTCTGAGAGAAATCCAAAATGGAACGTGGGTGAGCAGTTCTAAGGAGCCGGCCAAAACAAGAGTAGGGGAAGGAAAGTTGGAAACATGGGACGGGAGAGAGAGTTAGGTGTAGAGGTTAGTGAATAGAGCGCGGTATCACGCTCTCTCTTTTGGGGTAGCGGTTTTGTTTGGGTCATATATATATATATATATATATAATATAATATATATAAATGAGATGTTATGGAAATGAAAGATAGGAATCATGAATGATGAGATGTAGTTGAATGTGATGAACCAAATGAGTTGAGATTTTAGAGTTTAATGAAGTCAATTTGGTAGCTGAATGGTTATGCTCAGGACATTCCAAGTTGGCATAGTGCAAATTTCAAGTCTTCCATAGAGGTAAATTTCATGTTCTGACTTTAGGAAAAAATCTGTATTTATCTAAGCTAAATTAGACAAATTTGTCTTCTAGAAAGTTGTATATCTTGAATTCCTCTTTCAAACCATCTAAGAATGACCTTGATTTGATATCTCTAGAGAAAGTTATGCTAATTGTTAAACATCTTCTATGCATTATTCATAAACTTCTTTTGGGTATTATTCATCTTACATCTTCTGGTCTAATTTTGACCCTCTAGATGATAGAATCTATCTTTAAGTTCTTCATAAAAGTTGTAGATCTTGAAATCCTATTTTAAACCATCTAAGAATAACCTTGATCTGATGTGTCTAGAGAAAGTTATGCTAATTGTTAAACATCTTCTATGCATTGTTCATAAACTTCTTTTGGGTATTGTTCATCTTACATCTTTTGGTCCAATTTTGACCCTCTAGATGATAGAATCTATCTTCAAGTTCTTCATGAAAGTTTTAGATATAGAAGTTATATTTTAATCAATATAATAAGGACCTTGATCCGATATCTTTAGGGAAAGTTATGCTAATTGTTAAACATGTTCTATGCACTGTTCATAAACTTCTTCTGGGTACTGTTCATCTTAGATCTTCTGGTCCAATTTTTATCCTTTAGATGACAGAATCTATCTTCAAGGTCTGCATGAAAGTTGTAGATATTGAAGTCCTCTTTATAAATATCTAATAATGACTCTGATTTGATACCTAGAGATAAATTTATTCCAATTGTCCCGAAATAGGTTCAATATGATTAAGGACAAAACCTTGTTTGATTTTTTCAGCCATAACTTTGTTATCCGACCTCTAAATGAAGTTATTATTGAACCAATAGATTCCTAACACTTTTTCCTATCTCTATTTAAAATTTTATAGCTTTTTATATTGAATTGAGAAATATTTATTGAATCAAATTAAGGGTATCGGATGGAAGAGTATGAATTGGATATTTTACTGAATACTTCATTGATGATATTTTGATTGGTAGAGCTCTGAATGAGATGATTCTTGTTTCAAAATAAACTAGAGGCATAGAACTACAAATGATCTGAAGGAATCAAATTTTAATTCAGTCCCTAAGATTGAAAGGTTTAATTCAAATTTTAATTTTAGTTAATAATAGTTTGAAAGGTTTAGGCCCTAACTATTAGAACTGTAAACCAAATTGAATGGTTTTAGTGTGATTAGAAACTTAAGACAATGGGGAACAAATGTTCTAAAGAATTCAAAATTTAATTCCAGTTTGAGGTTTCCCAAAATCTGTTCTAAAGTAGGAAAAATGACTTTGTCTTTGATGACTAATGAGGGTTAATTGGAATAACCATGCATAGTAACAAGCACAAGCACACGCTTTTATGAAATCCGAGTTGGGCTCCAAAAGCAGGGTCCAACATTAAAGATTCAAATTTACTTGCATTTATTATGGTACTTAAAATTTATCTTCATTCTTATCTTGTCATCAATAAGTCTTATAAGCACTTCAACATAAAAATTCAATAGTATAGTATGTGAGAGGATGATAAAGGATCTACTTCCATTATTCCTCTTGGTCTTTTGATTAAACCTATGTTCTCTACATTCATGAGAATACTAAATGATGAAATGGTGATACATCACTCAATACTTGATATGAAGATGAGATGAAATCTTAAAGCTTCAAGGCCTGCAATATGAATTGCCAATTCACTAAGTCAAATATCTTATGGAAGTCAATTTTCATATAAAAATTCCTTCTTGATTTCTTTTTGTGGTATTCTTTATAATGTTATAAGCTAGGAGTATATTATCCGTTATTGATCTTCCATTTGTAAAGGCACCTTGAGTTTGACTAATGACAGAAGTATGTACATGCTTTAGTCTAGAAGTCAAAAGCCTAGACCTATTTTTATAGAGAGTGTTATAGTAGGTAATAGGACTATAGTCTCTTTAAGGAAATGGGATTAAGACATTTTGGAATTATGAAAATGTAAGTTTTATTCCAAAGTTTCAACATTCTATCATTGTTGAAAATCTGGAGGATTGACCTAGTCATTTGAAGTTTGGAAAATTCCCTAGATTTTTGGAAATAGAAGGTATTAAGAACATCAAATCCAAGAGAATTATTAGGATTGAGGGTAAAAATTCCAAGCTTATTATAACTAGCAATAAAAGGTTTTGAAGTGAAGTTAAATTGCTCCCTTGTGATTAGATTCAGTATGAATAAATTGATAAGTTGGATTAAGGTATAGTGGTTGAATAATGTTCTAAGAGAATTCTAGAAGTAATATGAAGCCATATTTTTAAGTTTAATGAGACAACAAACTAGTGATCCATCATCTAGGGAGAGATGTTATCTTGTTACAATTCCTTTTAAAAAGTAGGGCTTTGAAGTAGAGTTTTGTATTGATTTCCTCATCTTTGAGCCACTGAATTTTAGATTTTTTAAGCAAAGAAATATGATCTTAATGATTTTGGTCTAGGATTTAGAGCCTCTTTCTCTTACTACTACTTTATAGGTGATTAGTGCTTAATTGATTATATATTTATTCCCTAATGCTTAGTGATTAATGTTATATTGAGCCTAAGATACTTATTTTGGTTCATAGTTTGGTTTAGGTACAACTTAGAGGAATAAGATCCAAAATTAGCTAAATGCACATCCTTAGTGATGTTCTATTGATGTTTGATCTTATTTACCTTCGTAGAGCAAAAGGGATAAGAGTTAGGGTGAAGAAAGGATAAAGATTGGAAGAATTGGAGTCACTATGACTTATATAGTCGTATATAGGAACATGTAACTAATTGGAAATATGTACAAACTCGAAGATGCTCTTTTAACCACCCCTATGACCTATATACATATGTGGAGACTTACACGACCTTGTATTTTGGTCATGTAACCAACGGAGAATTTGTAACTCTATAATTTTTACCAAATTAATATATATGGCCACTTACATACCTATGTAACTACTGTGTATAACCATGAAACCCTAATTTTACAATATAAAAGGGAAATTAAGAGGCCAAATAGGGTATGTATAGATTAAAGACAAAAAAAGGTGGTTGATTCCTTTCCAATTGAGAGCTATGAGCAGCTAATCTTCTTCTTTCAAATTCAAAGGTGATATCAAAGTCGATGAACATATTTAGGCATTGATTAGTCATCAGCCATACCTTGGCCCGATCATTCAATGTGTATAGGAAACACCTCATCTTGAGTTGATCTTCATTTAGGCCATACAATAGGAATTTTTGGAGAGTGGTATAAAATTCCCAAATAAAGTTTAAAGAGTCTTTATTAGGAACCCTATAGAGAGATGGCAACATGTTGTAGCGGATACTCTTCAACTTATAGTTTTTGGCTGCCTCTTCTAAACGAATACACGAAGTGGCAGTACCAATTACCAGTCTAGCATGCTCCTTCATTACTAATTGCTTTTCAACCATCGCTTAACCTTCTAGTTTTGGTCCCTCGAGACTATCTTCAAAGTCCCTTATAAGTTCTCTTATCCAATGTATGTTGTTAATAAAGGGAGTAAGTTCACCTTCTCGAGACCTCCTTCCTCACATAAACCAAATAAAAACAACAATGAATTAATAAGAAAATTACTAAAGCAACTCAATAAAATAATACAACAAAATGTATGCATGAAAAGACAAAACAATCAAAATTACTTTAGAAAATAAAAAAATCAAAATTAATTCAACTTTAAAAGACTACCGCGCCCCC
>JANSVA010000008.1:19036887-19054833 GCA_025504915.1 Erythroxylum reticulatum | reverse complement strand
AGGGAATCGAACCTGGGACCTAACCGAAGTCAAGCCCCGCTCTCAACCATCTAGCCACACCCCTTGAGGGCGATAAAGCCTACATGACAAATATATTTTGTAAATAAACTTATGATGATATTATAATTATAATATTTATATTGTATTTAAGTATTAACAATAAAATATTGCTATTCATTGCTCATTTAAGATTATACATTAATAGAACATAAATAACATCACATATGATAATTGTTCTTTATGAAAGAAATAATCAATCTAATAGATTAAATAGTGAATACACTTAAAAGAAATGTATAGGTGCTTGTTAAAAAACAAGTTTACTAAACTTGTCAAATATGAGAATTTTATATGAAACATTACTTATGTGTCTATATAAAATACTAATTATAATGATTATATAAGTGATTTAAAACTTTTCCAAAATTGTTTTCTGACTGAGATTGAAATGAGTTGGCTTTCTTTAAGACAAGCAATTGCTTAAGTAGGAGGGAGTTTGATGTATATTATACATACACTATTTTTATCACTATTTCCATGACATATTGGTTATACATCGGAAAGATTAAGATGGATTTAACAATTTACCAATTTATATATTTTAGGCTTATTTCTACCCATATAAGGAAAAGAAAATGTTTGGATGGAGTTGGAGAAAATTTTGGAAGGTATAAAGAAGCAACATAGAACATGGTACAATACATGAACCTTTGTTAAGGATTGTGTTACAAAATAATTGCTTGTTATTTTTGTAAAAATTTATGGAGATTATGGCTAGCTATACAAACCCCTATTTGGGGCCATATAGTTTATTAAAAGTTAGGGTTTTTGGTTTTAACATGTTGAGGGGTAGAAAAGAGAAGTTAGTTAGCCAAGAAAACATCCAAAAGTTACTTTGAAACCATTTTCCATTATTTTTTATCAAGAGTTCACCATCCTTCGAGATGGAGGAAGGACTCAACAATTCTTTAAAGATTTTAGGATTCAAGAACATGAATTTTTCATATTGTTTCTTTATTGCTTTTATGTTGATATTCTGTATGTGGTTATGAACTAATATAGATATAGAGTTAGGTGGAAATAACCTAGGATGTGATATACTCTAACTAATTCTTTAGTATAATGAAATTCTATTTTTGTTGTGATTTATTCATGCCTTTACATTTATTAAATTGAAGAAGCAAAGGTGAAAGATTCATTGATAGACAAAAAAAGTTTATAAATAAATCAAACAAGTCATTAAAGAACATATTTAGGCAAACTAAGAAAATGTTTAGGTTAAATGCTTAAGCTAAATACAAGACGTAAGCCTTGAAGAATAATGTTTAAAATGACATAAGAAAGAAAAAGACCTCCTTATGTGAGATCTTTTTAACCTTTATCCTAGTACATTAAAGTTTTTTATTAAGGGCTTCATCCTTAATAAGTTCTAGCAAAGTCATATCGTTCTTAATCACCTCTCTCTAGTTCTTTTTAGGCCTTCTTTTCTCTCTCTTTTGGTCTTTAAATATAATCTTCTCACATCTTCTTACTGGAGCATCAATGTGTTTCCTTTTACTATGTTTGAATCAACTAAGCTTTGTCTCTCTTAATTTTTCATTAATATTAGTCACTCTTAATTTTTCTCTTACTATTACATTCTTAACCTACTACGACAAAAAGTGCTTTAGGTAACAAAATGTTTGCAACATTTTAAAAATGTGTTGCTAAAAACTAATATAATACAACATTTTTTAAAGTGATGCCTTTAATAATGGTAAAAAAAACAAAAATAATAATTTGTTGCTACATATAAGAAAGGGCAACAAAATTTAAAAATGGTTGCAATAAAATCTTATTGGAATTGTTGCCATAGTTGTATATTATATTATATAATGTAAGAGGAACTAATTAACATCACTTTACATATATATTTTTCAAGTGGAACAAAAAAAACATAAACAAAATGAGAGGCTTAACGCGGCGGTAATTCACCGAGTCGAAGAACCCATATCCCAGGTTGGATCACCATTATCTCCAGTTTCCCTGCAATTTTAATGCTAGCTTTTCTAGCAATCGACTGTCATTTATAGGTGTTGGTCGTGCCTTTGAGCTCCCCACTGACAAAGCCCACTAAGGCATAGCAGTGCAAACCATAAATGTGTATCTTTCATCCCATTCTTCTAATCTCTCTACCCACCAAATCTCCTCTGCAAAAATTCCATTGCCTTTTTATCTTTTTTTTGTTCTATTACATTATTGGGTTAATTCATCTTTCGATTTGGATCTTTGATCATACACACATTTACACATTTGAAAATTTAAACACATGTGTGATCAATCAACTAGAGAAAAATAATAAAAAAAAATAAAAACAACATTATTCTACCTAATTACTAACGACTCTCCGTCGCACCCCACCCCACACACCCCACCCCACGTTTTGGTTTTGGCATTGCTTTGACCTTTTTATCGTTTCTTCTTCCTTCTTCAATCTCCCTCACATTCTACTCAAAACACATACATACATAACTCTATCCTTTTTTTCTATTTTTATTCTCTTCCCTTTTAGACATAGCTTCTCGATCTGCATTTCAATTTTTGTTTCTCTTTTCTTGCTCTCTTTCTCTCATTCTTTTGAAAAATAATATTTTGAATTCATTCCTCTTTTGTGGTCAATGTAGTAGTTTGATTTCCTCTGAAATCAAGTATCTTTATTTCTATTTGGGTATTTGATAATCAAAGTATGTGATTGACACAAAAATTTATTTTTTCCTCAAATTTACATCTATTTTTTTAGATTTCATTTTCTACGATTGCTTGATTCTTCTTGGTTTTTTGTTTTATTGGATTCTTACTTTATTGCTTCTTAATATAATACGCATTTACATGTTGCATTTTTCTTCTAACTCCAATGTATTTGTGTTCAAATATTGCAAAATCAACGGGAATAGTAATGCCTATATTGTAAGAGCTTCAGGAGCTTACTCTATTGTGATCATTGCTAACTCAAAACTATGAAGTGGTGTTGTTCCTTAAGGTTGGGATGCTTGGACATTTGCTGGCCATGAGTAAGATAAGAAGTAGAAGGTAGAAGGTAGAAGTAGAAGTTTTTTGTTCAATCTGTCCAATTAAGTTCTTCTTTCTTATTTATATTGTTTTTATTCCCTTCCTTTTTATTAGTCTCTTCAGATGGCCTAGTATGGCCAATTTATATGAGATTTCCACATTTAGTATTGTTTGCCAATTATATTCTTTGTTCAGCGAGGTTAATGATTAATGTTAATGAGGTTTCTTTTAATGGTAAGCTAGCTCAACCAGATCTTATTTGGTTAGTTTTTTGTACAAGTTATTTTTAGAAAATCACACAAATAGGAGATTCTTAAAAGGGATACTTCCCACTTCTAAAAGTGCTTTATCTTCATCAATTTAGCCTATTCTCAACAATTTTCAATCTCATGACAGTTCTTAAATTATATACTTGTTCTTTATTAACAACTCAAAACAGTAAACTTCAATGACTTCTCTAAAAAAGGATGATCCTGAGGTAACCGTTCTGATGCAACAAGAAGAACTTCTAAGCTCACCTGCACTAAAAGTCAGTGCTGAGAATCAGAACAAAGTACAAAGTTTGGAAAATGCTTGGAAGGTATATGCTCTAACTATAAAGCACTTTTCAACATACTGTGTTTTCTATGGTTTTGTATACTTAAAATGTTATCTTTTATTGGACTTATTTGATGCATATATGATATATATGTCCTCATATTAAAATATGTGTACTTTAAGTTCTCCAAGATTTCCATAATCGAAGCTTAGAAAATGATAGCCTCAAATAAGGTATCCTTGTAATGCCCCAACATATACCCTGGAGGTATTATATGTCTAGGGTGTATTAAGAAGTGAACATGATGAATTAAGTACACCTAAGTATAGTAAGAGATATAATGGTACTTAAAGTAAAAGACATGAGTAAATAGATAATTTGTTCGCTTCGACATGGACATACATACTTAGATGTGAAATATGTGTGGAAATTTTTGATATGTTTGCTTAGATTTATGAATTTGATGTGAGGAGAATTAATAAAAGAAGTATTCCATAAGCAAATGGGATGTTTTTGGTTAAATTGGATGTATTTTTGTATAGCTTATGTATGAGAAGACCGAAGTTAGTTAATTTGGGATATGTACCTCACTGAATAAATAGGTTCCACTAAACATATTTCTATAATTGGCCATATCTTGGTCTGGAGACCTCCAAATTGGATAATTATAATTTGAGATTAAACTAGAGACATAGATATAAAACTTTCATGAAGGAACCAAAATCTGATTCTACGTTTAAAAGTTTTGAATTCTGGTTTGAAGTTGAGTTTTGGATGTTGTTCTTTTTTTCAAACAACTTGTAGTTTTTGGAGTATAACTCCCGATATAATTAACCTAATTGCATGCAATTTATTCCATTATAAAATTAAGACATAAAGGAATGGAATTAACTAATAAGATCAAAGGCCGATGTGGGAATTAAAGAAAAAAGAAGGACTAATGTGTAATGTTCCTAAAGTCAACTTATGGACCGATTTGATTAAAGCATGTGTGACCCATAAGATTAAAACATGTGTGTCTAATATAATTGTACCACATGGTATAATAGAATTTTAACACATAGCTCAATATAATTTTAACATATGGTCTAATAGAATTGTGAAACATGTTCTAGTGGGATTGTAACATATGGTCCAATAAGATTGAGGCATATGGTCCAATGAGATTGAAACATGTGTTTGAGATTAGAAAATTTATGAAAAGGTGGAGAGGGAAAATGGACGACACTTTGAGTGCTTAACTTTAAATTTTTCTCCTCTCCATTTCACCCTCATCATCCCATCAGTTTTTATTTGGTGATTCAAGCAAAGCCAAAGAGGAAGGGAAGGAAAAGCATTAGAAGAGCTACTTTGCCAATTTTAAGGTTTGGGACTTCACTTAGTTAACTTCTATATTTGTGTATATTTGAACGTGTAAAAAGATTCATTTGTATGTGGAGTGGTTGTTTGGATGATGCTTTGGTGTTATTTTGGTTTTATCTTGCATATAATTAGTTGAATATGATAAAAGTGTATCGTGTAGTGGAATTCTATCTAGGGTTTGTTAAACTAGTCACATTGGTTGGGTCATAACTCAACCTGCATATCTCCAAATTAGGTGAATTTCGTTGCATATGAAAACCAAGACAAAAAAATATAAATCTCTAAAAGATACTTTGACTTTTATGACATGGGAAATTGAGATTGAAAATGGTGACCTAATGTTGCCCCTATTTTAGAGCAGTTTGTGATATTTGGTCTATATCTCATGATTGGGAAGTTAAAATGTTTGATTATTAGTTCTATGGAAACTGGAGACATATGGGAACAAATGTATAGAAGACCTCAAAACCTAATTTGAACATTTTCTCTATGCATATTAAGGAACAACTGGAGTCTGTCATTTGATTTGCTTCTGAACTGATTGTTTGCCTATTTTTAGACCACTGTAGGCTTAGCCCAAATTGCACTATTTTGAGTTTGTTTTCATTTATGATTTTTACTGAATCATATCCGAACCTTTTTTTAATATTTATGAAATTTTTAAAGACTTAGAAGTAAATAAAATAGGACTTACCCTATGTGAATTGGGTGATTGAACATTGGAATATAAGATTGAGCATAATGCATTCCAAAGAAAACTTACATGTACATAAATGATTTGTAAGCATATTTATCGCTTATATGTGTATATTATGATTATAAATGTCTGATTTTGACACCCTTCTAATGGTGGTAAGTTATGGCTTGCATGTATGAACACATATACATATTTTATGACTTGGAATGTATATCTTACATGCCTATTTATCCACCACCAAGACAATAGGGCAGGCATTGTAGCATTTTCTAATTTCATAATTCATATACTGCCACAGTTTGAAACCAAAGGTGTCTTTATTTCGAGACTAATGTCACTACAGTTTGATGCCTTTAGGTATCTACAGTTTGATATTTTTGGATATCCACAGCATCCGTTATCCACACGCACAAAAAATGTGCAGGACTAACACAGAAAGGAAATTTAATAGTCATAAATAATAAACACAGCATGACAACAAGAATAATTAGTGGTGATGTGCATTTTTATTGATTGTAATAATGAATTGTAATGATGTGCAATTGTATTGATAATTTGTATCAATGAGCGTTGAGTATCAATGTTTGGATTATAAATGTAAATTTATGGTATATGAATAACATATTGAAGCATATTTACATTATGTACTTTGCTTCAGTATGCCGTCATTGTTTATATAAGAATTGAATATCAATGTTTGGTTTATTAATGTGAATTTATAGTATATGAGTTGTGATATTTCTGAATGTGTATGCTTGGTAGATGACTGTTGTGAGTGGTCATCCAAACTAAGTATTTTCCCTATTAAGCTTTCAAGTTTAGTATAGGTGTTACCTTGTGTAGTTCCAGGTTATAGGAGTGAGGTACAGGGAACATCTATAGGGACCAAGGCCAATATTTACCTTTGGATGTGTCTTTCGATTAAAGAATGGTTGTATATGTAATAAACAAAATTGTATGTTTTTTTTTGGATTATCAAGTTAATGTAAAGATGTAATAATACTTTTTAGTGATAATGTTAAATGATCTGAAATTTTGTAATGTATATATGTATAACATTGAAGAGAATTATATAACTTGAATGCATGTACACAAATTTGGTTGCTATCTGTGTGGATGGTTGTAGATTCCGTATAGGGGGTGTTACAATCCCTGATAGTGATTTTCAACTCGAAGATTTTAAAGAATTGATAGAGGACTTGAGAAGCATCAATGATGGAGATCAGCCATCATGGTGGTAAGAAAAAGAAGATGTTATGTTCAAGTTTCACAAGGATCTATACCTTATAGAAAGTTTTTCTTGTAATTTAAATATATAGGTAGCCAGATTTATATGAGTCTCCAGCCACCTTTGAGTACAATTAAAGATCACATCTAATGTCATATACTACACCTGAGAAAACAGAGGAAGCTTATACTGTTATTGGTTCACTTCAAAAGGACATTGAAAGTGACATGTACTCAATTATCAATGAAGAACAAAACAGTGAAGGTGAATGTGAGAAAGGAATCATTTCCAGGACAAGCATTGCTGAAGGTATTTAACATTGCTATGTGATTTAATAACCCTCAAAACATTGCTTGCTATGGGAGGATAGAATTTCATAGTATCATAATTGAATGTTGCTGTAGTAGAGGTCTTCCCATCTTGTTATAAGCCAAAAAACAATGATGTAGTGGTTTCTTCCTCATCAAGTATAAAGTTCAACTCTCCTCTTCATGTTTCCCCACTTTTTAGATCCTTAGCAGCCATGATTCCTAGCCTAAAATTTTCAGAAAGTGTAATTGACTCAACCTGTTAAGTTTTTATGCTTATAAGTCCAGTTGTTTAGATCAGTGGTCAACTTATGAAGTTTTCCTTTATCTACTTGTAGCGTTAGTTGGTCATCTTTGACTATGCTTATATGCTTTAAATAATCAATTCTTATGGTTGCCTACACATGATAGGATTAGTGATTTCCAAAGTTATCAACATAGTTTAGTAATGTTCATTATGGCTTTAGTCTCCTTTACTATTACTTGCAGAATTCTATTAGAGATAAATGATTGTTCTTTTATGAACTATGAATCGATGATGATGAGGAGCCTGCTAATGATCAACGTATTAGTGTGATTTTTTTTCTTCTGAAAAGTATATTAGTGGTATTTTGTGTCTCCTAATAATGGAGTCATTAATTGGAAACTTTTCGAGCAATTAAATCTTGCAATATTAAGATATAATTTATTGGTGTTCGTGGTATGTTGGTCTACTACTAAACATTAAGCCATATTAGGAAAACATAACATTTTCTGTTGAATCTAAGTTGAATAATCTATCTTAGAAGAATTAATTAAAACTATAAAATGTTCTAGGTATTCCGAAATATTTAGTTATCTATGATGAATATTAATTTGATTCAAAATTGACATATCTGAATCTTAATTAGTCAAGGATTGAAATGCTATAAATTTTTTATAACCATTCTAGGCTAATATCCCTAAGACTTGCAATCCATAATCTGTTATAGATTCTCATTTTAAATTCCCATGTTTATAAAATTGAGAATGGACAAAAGGATGTAACTCCTAATAGTAGAACAAGTGTTGGATTCCTTCAACCAATGTTCCTTCTTGTCATAGTGTTACCAAAGCATCACTCTTGGTTGTATGAAATATTGTTTAGCACAAAGGTTGGTTTATGGAAGCATTTAACAATTTAGTTTTCAAAGAAACAAAGACCAAGAAATAGTTACTATATTAGCAAAATGAAATGTCCACTATACATAATCAAAAACTAGAAAATGGGAAACTAAACTTAGGTCTAGTGTGGCTTTAGACAACTAGCACAACATTTAGTAAAAAACTCCTTAGGGATGTAATACCAGGAACTACCGAATCTTTATGTTTTAATACTTTGCAAGCATCATTAACATGGAAGATGGCAAGCTAAGATTGGCAAAGGTTGCAAGGAATAAGGAACTTCACCTAGGGACATTCAATGAGTCCTGTTACTCTGAAGAACTACTTTAGTTTATTAAAAGTTTGTGATTATTGACTCCGCAAATATTTGGTTAGTTAAGTTATAGCTAAAGTATTAAAAGGATTTTCTTTTTTAGCTTTAAAAAGTAGAATCATTGAGCCACTCTCGACTAATTTTCTGCTTTTATACAGCTTTGAGATTATGTAGACTTGGGATTATGAAATTATTCATTTTTTGTATAGGTTGCACTTTTGAAATGAATATAAGTGATGAGATGAACTTAGAAGACTATGTTTTTTGACTTGATAAAATTAGTGCCGCTGAGGGTAGTTAGGTTTCTCTTCATATTGTGTAGTTATTGCATGACTTGGAAGACTATGTTTTTCAACTTGATAAAATTAATGCTGCTGAGGGTAGTTGGATTTCTCTTCATATTGTGTAGTTATTACGTGATTATTGTATGTGGCTATCAATCTTTCTATTAGTGAATGTGAACAGTGTGAGAAAAGCTACAACATTTTATTTAGTTTCTAACAATAATACATTAGCTTGCAAAAAGCATATGGCATAAACAAAATGAAGCATGCACCTCTTATATTTATTTTGTTTAATATTTGTCTGTAATAATTCTCAAAATTCAATTTTAACCCTCAGTGTTCAATATATCCACTCTAATATCAAATATTGAATAGAATCTTGTCCTCATCATAACTGGACATCTACTTATAGGCTGTAGCTATCTATCAAGAAGCTGGAATGCATGTAGTTCTTTACGTTATACATCCAAAGGACTTTGAGAAAAGCTACAAAGTTAATGTGAAGAAGCTTGACACCGACTTCTAATTCTACAAACTATGAAGAGTTATTGAAGCACATCTAAATTTCCTTGCAATTGTTGAGGATTGTAGAATTCACTTTTTTATTTTGAAAAAATAAAAGCGCATATAATTTGTTTTTGTATTTTGAATATGTTAAATGTTGAATTTTACAAGTTCTTATATACTATATATTATATAAAAATGCAGTTTTTTTTTTGTTTACATTTGATAGTATGTACCTAACTAAGATGTACATTAATATCTATATATTTCTTTTAATATATATGAATGTTGCTTACACAGTGATAAGAGTTTGATCTTAAATTAAATAATATTGGTAATGGAAGAATTAATTTTTGCTTTTATTATTACAAATTATTGCCTAAAAAAATTCATTTTGTTGCCTTATAAAGACTTAAAAGTGTTGCAATATTATTTAATATTAATGTTATAGTTTGAAACTAATCTGTTGTCTTGGTTTAAACTTAAAGCAACATTTTTTTTATTTTGTTGCCTAATCAAAAGATTTTGTTTCCTTATACTTATTGCAATGCCATTTTTTGTAACGATATGAATTCTATTTACTTAATAAAAAGACAACGATAAATGTACTTATTGCTACACTTTTCTTTGTTGCCTAAAGCATTTTTTGCCCTAGTGACCTTATCTCTTGTAGTAATACTGCTAATCTAACAGAACATCTCCATCTCTACCACCATTAACTTATAACTATGCATATGTATGATAGGTCAACATTCTACCTCATACAGTATAGTCGGCCTAATTGCTAAATGATATAATTTACCTTTGAGGTTGAGTGATATGTTCTTGTTGCATAAAATCCTAAAGCACTTCTCTATTTAAGCCACCCTAATTTGATATGGTTCACTATCTCTTCATTAATTTCTCCATTGCTTTGGATGATAGATCCTAGATACTTAAAGTACTCTTTCTGTGTTGTAACTTCTGAATCAATCTTGACCTCCAATTGGAACCCACCCTATAATTTGAAAAGTTACACTCTAAGTACTCAGTCCTAATCATAGTCAATTTAAAGCCCTTTGACTCTAATGGATCTCTCCAAAGTTCTAGCTTGACATTAACACCCTCTCTTGTCTCATCCATTAAAACAATTTTATCAGCAAACAACGTACATCAAGGCACTTGTATCATTGTTTTGGATGGGCATTTGTATCATTGTTTAGATGGGCATTTGTATCATTGTTTTAGATGGGCATTTGTATCTAAGAAAATTAAACAAAAAACACAAAGAGTATATGAATCATCATATTAATAGAAAAGAAAGAATTGAAAGCAACAATTTGATCTCCATTAGAAAGCTAGATAAGATTATAATTTTATAAAGAACCTAAAATAAGAGTTAAAGTTTGAAGAAATTATCTCTAAGATTTTGATGATCAATAGTAATAATAAGCTATTTGTTATAACGATAAGAAAGCCTCTTACAAGCGTAAAACCCTAAAAATAAAGTCTTAAAAGGACATAACATCTTAAAGCAACAAAACCCTGTATAAGTAAAACAATGATACAAATGCCCATATAAAAAAAATCAACACAAACTTTATTTTGGAACTTCAAGTGTGTGTAATAAAGAAGATTCCCGTACTAGTTATAAGTTCAACTTTAGCATTGGTTTTCTTCTATGTCTCCCATATACAAAGCTAGTACAAGGCTAGTGCCAGTGAAGTTCTTTCTTCCATCTTTCGAAAGTTGGTGCAAAACTGCCACTGATCACCAATATCGATATGATGCTAGTTATATAATATAATATTTAGGTGATGCTTCTTCCTTCACTTGAATCATCATTATAAGCTTGGATTTAATTTCTTAAAGAAGAAAAGCTTCACTCCTTGCATAGAGATTCACTATTAAGACGTTAAGGTCTTTTTTGGCTTTCTTTTCCTTACTCTAGGTCAATGATCCTCTAACTTTCTCCAATAAATCTCTAGCAACTTTTAGCACTTGAGTAGTAGATGCTTGATTCCCATCATATTATATATTATATGAACTATATGGAGATAGTTGCATCATATCACCCCAAATTAATTAGAGAGGATATTTTATAATTCTTAATTAGTATTAATTTGAGAATTCCTTGTCCAAGGTGAAATGACATTATGAAAAAGCTTTGAAATGTCATTGAAAAATAAATTACTATTGTTATAGAACTAATATAATTGAACTTACATAGATTATATATTAATTCTATACTCTATATAATCGAAGCATTAAATGATAAAAAGATTAAATTATACAAAAAATTATGTATGAAAAAGTAATTTAATCTAGTTAGACATGATTGTAAAATTTAATAAATTTTACGATCACATATAACATCTTTGAAAGATAAGGATCAATATTATATGGTGGCTTTTATTTGAAATTAATTGCTATTTAATTAGAATTAATTTTAATTCTAATCAAAGTTAACGAAACTCGTAACTATAATTCAAAATTCTAAGGTGTAGCCTTTACAAGAGTTAACAATTTTTGGCTTACCCCTCTCTACACCACTTGTAAAATTCGTTAAACTTGATTGTATGGATACTATTAAAGGTCACACATCTATGCAATTACAGTAGTTGTCATTAACATATTTAAGATTTTTGTTTTATAAAGGGGCTTTAAGAAATGAAGTTAAGTTTCACAATAAGGTATTTTTTATTTATAACTAAAATTCAAAATAAATTAATTAACTTTTTGAAATTTGATTCAGACTAATAATTAAATTGATTCATTTGAAATTTTTAGAAAAATTATGTTATAGAATTAGAATTAATTCTATTTCAATCAAATTGGAATTAATAATTAAATAGACTTCTTTAAAGTAAAAGATTATTTTCTTAAGTAATTAGGACAAGAGTTTATTAAGTAAAATTATTTATTTTAATTTGATAGAAATATATTAAGTTTACTACATAGAGAGTTATTATTCCATTTTATTTAAAAGTTATTTTTATATTAATTTAAATAATAATTTTTAAATTTATGAGAAAGGTATTTCCTTGATTAAATTTGGAAAATATTTTCATCTACTACCTAATAAGAAAGTGTTTTCTTTAATGAGTTACAAAATACTTTCAAATTAATTAAGGAAAATTTTTTAATTGATTAAAAAATTAATATTTAATTAAATAATAAATAGGAACTTTTTAAATTAAATTTAAAATATTTTTCTTATTTTTCATTTTGAAAATAGCTTTCTTTTAATTGGAGAAAATATTTTTAATTAGATTGCAAAGTAGTATTTCTAACTAAATTATAAGATTTTGCTAGTTGAATTTTGAAAAAAGAAATTTTCCTAAATTAAAACAAGTAAAAATAATTTGTTAAAATTATTTTCAATTGATTAAATTAAAGGAGTAAAGATAATTAACATGACTTCAAATTGAATCTAGAAATTATTTTTAAATCAAATTATATTTTTATTTGAGATAAGTATTTAATTTACATAGGAATCAATAATTTATTTTATTTTAATTTAAAATTATTGATGCACTAAAAATATTATTTTAAATTATAAATATTATCTCAATAGCTAGAATAAAAAAATTGGATTATGTATATTGTATGATTTTATTTTCATAATGAATTGCATATTTTATATATTTTGTATGCATATTGAATTGAATGTTTATATGTATGACATTTTACATAGAGTTTGTGAAATTGATGAGACCATTCAAAAATTAAATTCTTCATTAAAAATCAAGTAAATATTTAAAACATAACTTTTGTCTTTTCATTGTTATAAGAATAAATAAAGTATAGTTTATTGTTAGGCTTATTGAGCATACTTAAAATTACTAACTTTCTAAAAATGTTTAGTTTTATAAAGTAGGTTTTAATTAAATTTGCTTTGTTTGGATGAGCAAACTCATTATCATATGAATTTAGAGTTAGGGTTAGGAAAAATATATAAGATATGTTTTGACAAAGAATTATCACTTATCAAGTTTATGAGTCATATGAGATATTTGTTGAGCAAAGTTAAGGTTACTTCCTAAAGATGTTATCTATTTAATTTAAGTTTAGTTAATGTTTTAGCAAACTTAACATCAACTAATTTTAAATAAGATCCTACCACACTAAAGATATTAGAGTAATATTTTTGACATAGTAATGAGGCTATTATTTCGAAAAAAGTGTAAGTAACTAAATACATAATTAAGGTCTTAATCTTATGCAGTCGTCATGAAATGTGACGAGTTAGTTGTTTTCCTTACACTTTTATTATTTTGAGTAGTAAATTACCTTTATTTAGTATAGTTGATACTAAGTATTAGTAAACTAAATATTATGAGTTATTTGTTATCCCGCTCACAATCTCAAGTCTCCTCTTTCTGAGGAAGATCTTAAAATTGCTTCGCTGGTTGGTGAAATTAATGTGTATTACTTACGTGGGAGCCGCGGCCATGGCAGAGTCAAACGATTCTATTTCCATTGACATGGAGAAGATCTATATCGGTGGAAAGGTTCGGTTTTTATTTCTGGGTTTGTTTCTTACTGTCAATGCACGTATGCATTTGTTTGATTCTTTTGTTTTTACTCAATTCTTAAGTGGGTTGTTCGTTGGTTCCTTGATGTTTAATGGATTTCAAGTTTCCAACTTTATTCCGTTAATGAGCATATTTTTCTGCTTTTTTCTCTTTCAAGTTCTTCGTTCAAAAGGTTTTGTAGCTATGACTTTTCTTTATGGTTTTTCCTTTCGATGATTCGCTATTTTGAGTTAGCATTTCATAACATCAAATGGGCACTTGATGTGCATTTTGGGTTAACGGTCCTTTTTTTTTCTCTCAACTGGAAGCTAACAAAAGAGTGCTTTTTGATCTTTTGTATTCTTTTATGTTTCATTGGTGTTCTTGGATTGGTTATTTTATCGCATTAACTCATAAGGAAAGTACTCTTTGATCTTCAATTTCCACCTTCTGATTTAATGTGTTCTTATAAATGCATTAATCATTCGGTAGGAATGTTTTCTTCCTGAAAATTTAGACTGGGTTTTTGTTCATCTTGGTACCTAAGATTTTAACTTTTGAATTTATCTATAAGTTGGAGAAAGAGAGAGCTTGAATGTTAAAAGGTGGGTGTGGTTGGTCCTATTTGTTTGGCGTGTTGAGAGGTCAAATGGAGGAGGATGTTTATGATGGCTGTGATACAAGTTTCCGTGTCCTGTGATGCTATCTTTTATATATATACACACACATTGTGACTGGTTGTGATCTCAAGAATATAAGATGGAGTTACCACAATGGAGGATCTTGGCCAAGTATGTGCCTCTTCAATTTCTGAAACTGAAGATTTGATATTAATGTTTCCATATAGAACCTCAGATGTAGAGCATATTCATTCGCAATGTGATAGGATTGAATTATCTTATATTTTTTATGTGTTTTCATGTGATTTCAATCCTATTCTCAAGATAAATTACTTAATTTGTGTTCAATTTGTGTTAACTATTAGGTTAGATATGATGATGTATTTGAGGCCAAAAAGAGAAGATTTTCAAAGGAAATTGGAGCACAATTAAAAATAAATAAATTTTGGTGGCAGCGTTTCACGCAGCAATGCATGCGTTCATGCGTAGTGTGGATGCAACGTTAAACGTTGCGTTCATGCGTTTAAAACTCAGCAGAGACACAAGCAACGCAAGGTTAAAAATAGGAGGAAGCTGTTTAATTGTCACATCAGGAGAGGCTATAGTGCCGGCAAAAAAGGGAGAAGAAACGAACCACTACACAGGAGCTGCTAGAGGCGTGAAGGGATGGGCCACTCTTGAAGCATAAAAATAGACATGGAAGGCTAGTTTTCCGACGTTGGTTCAATGGGAATATCAACACCAAGTCACGGTTAAGCTATTTCTATCATTTTGAAGTTGTAATTTCTTTTCAGATTGTTGTGTTGTTGGTATTGATTTGGATGGTTTTGGGATTAATGATCTTACTATATTATTTTGATTGTTTTATTTCAAACCTATCGCTAAACATATTGATTGTAATCCGAACATGTGAGATTACTACCTATATTGATCGTTTTCCAATTTATAATGCGACTGTCAAACTGAATCTAGAGATCGTATCCTAGGTTATTCGATAATTAGGTTTAATTACTGATCGTATCTTGATTAAATGCAACCTAAGGGAAAACCGAGATTTGTAGAGCATTCTATTAGTCTCAGATCAATAGTCCGAAAAGAATTATAAAGACTTTATCTTGAAGAAATATGCTTGATTGTGTTTAGGCCGAGATTGACCCTAGAATCGAACCTTACTTGTACTCAACACTTTTCTCATTTTCGATTATTTGTTTTAATTTGTTTTGATAGTTTACTTTTACTTTAATTTCTAAATTGTTTAAAACCCAAACACCCCCCACCCCCATTTACTTTCCTTGCATCAATTACTTTCATTACAAAAATTAACCGAACATTTCCTGTAGATTCAATCCCGACTTACCACAACTACAAATTTTAGTGTGTAGAGTCAGGTAAATTTTGCATTGTACTCAACACGCACTATTAACTATAGCCTCAATCAAGACTCAATTTCAAACTAGATTTTGAAAATCTTAGAGATAGAATTAAAATTCGACTTTTTCAAGAAAGTTCTAGAAATATGTCTCTACTTTAATCTGAACTATGAATCACCCCATTTACACATCTACAAATCAAGATATCATCAAAATACCAAAACATGTTCAATAAAAACAATCATAAAGCTATCAATTTTCCAACTTTTTCTTAAGCAGATTTAGGATATGATTTGCATAACCATTTTGACCTTGACAATGGGGTATTTAGGCAAAATCTTCTACTAATCAAATGTTCCTCAATTTGCGTAACCATTTTAGTTCAATATCCTCTAAGTTATAATCAACAATCCACAAACTGTTTTCATACCTCGACAGAACATCAATTTCAACTTTAAGCCAAATTTCCAGACTCTTAAGGACAGAATTCAATTTCAATTTGTTCTTAACAATTGTATCTGTATGTCTTTACTTTATTCTAAATAAAAAATCATTTTATTTGGAAATCTACAAATCAAGTTATGGCTAAAATACAGAAGCTTAATTATTGAAAACTATTATAGCTAACATTTTCCAACACACTCTTCATCACCATTTAGTCTCTCAATCCTCCTTTAAAACAACTCATAAATACCATTAATACATTAAAAAAAACATACATCTATTTATTGCAACATCAACGTTACACAAATCTGAACCCTTCTATCATGATCATGAAACACTAAGTTATCATCATATATGCTTCAGTTAGCACAACGATGAAGATTAATCATAATACTCTTACTTGTTTTGGCTCCAAAGTTGTAGATCACGTAACCCTATCTCCCAAGCATCACAAGATCATCTTCATTTATGAAGGAGAGATGAGGTTTTTCTTATAATAAGATGAAGAACACATTGAGAGAGTGAGAAATGAGTGTCATGGGTGAGAACAAATGAAAAAGAGGAAAAAGGTAAGAACATTTGGCAGAGAAGTCAAATGAAAGACCAATTAAAAGATGGTCTTTCCAAAAGTTACGTAGGTTTAATGCTTAGCTTGGCAAATGACAAGTCCACTTTCTAAGGTTCTAAACTGTGTTTTCTTATTTAACTAGTCCAATCAATTCCAATTCTTACTCCAATTGTCTCCTAATTTCCAGTGACACTTATCAATAAATCACAAGGTCATTTATCAAAATGTCCGGAAGTGGTCGCTCTATGCGTTCCTCTATAACATTTAACACATATACAATTCACTATTGTGTATGATTAAGAATTCATTTATGTGTAGTGAATATGGATGATGCACGTTCATGACAACATTTTGGGTATATTTCCTTACTAAATTAATGCAAACATCAATTGTACTTTAAATTCATACATTCATTTACTATTCTAGCTTTTGCTGGAAGCACCTTATTGGGGTCAACTTTGGATAATCAATAAGATCAAGAAAATGATGTATTTCTGTAACACTTTCTTCTAGACAATTGTTTCTCAATGTCTTATATTTCTAATGATACCAAGGTCATACAATTTAGTTTATTATTCAATGAGTTATGCTCAAAATACCAAAGAATGTGTACATTTGTGATTTTGGCTAGAGCATGATCATGCATACAAGTTTTACAACCCATATCTCTCAATTCCAATATCCAAAAATTACAAAATTTGTACCAATTTAAAGCTTAGAGGAAAATCTACAACTTTGGTGAAGACATTTAGTCTAATTCAGCTTACATCAATACAGTTTCTTTGATATCCTCATGACATAATTTTTGTCTCGGTTAGTACTACAACCTCAATCAAGACTCAATTTCAAACCAGATTTTGAAAGTCTTAGAGAAAGAATTAATGTTAGACCCTGAATTTTTTTCAATTATTATTGATTTATTTGTTTCATTATTTTTACAATTGATTCATTAATTTGATGGGCATAAATAGAGATTTGAAATTAGATGGAAAGATTTGAATTAAGTTAGAGTTAATATGGTGT
>JANSVA010000008.1:19020154-19036787 GCA_025504915.1 Erythroxylum reticulatum | reverse complement strand
TCCCTTATCTTAGGCTATGTATCGGAATGACCTACGGGCGTCCCGGTGCGTACCCTAGGGTAATGGGGTGTTACATTTCAAGTTCAACAACTTCTTGTTTGATTTAGTAAAATTTCAAGAAGCCTTATGGAATGGAATAAGTCTAGAAATTAGAGGAACCAAACAATTCATCCTTGTAAGAAAGATTAGATTAATCAAGCAGGAAATGAAGAAACTATTCTTGTGTAATGTAGGTAACACTCGTCATTTAATAAGCACTGCCAAGAGGAAACTTGAGGAGATTCATTTTTAATTATACATTAATCCAACCTCCTCACTTTTTCAAGATATGGAGAAAAAAGCCATGAGTAACCTTACTAAGGTTGCTAGCTATGATTACTCATTGATAAAGCAAAGACCTCACATTAGATGACTTAAATATAGGGATAGAAAATCCCCTTACTTCCACAAAGTTGTACTTCCTAGGAAATGTAAAAACAGAATTATTTGTTTATAGTATGGTAACCAAAGATTGAATAGTCATCAACTTCTTTTGGATGGTGCTGTTTACTTCTTCTCTAATTTGATGAATGCTCCCACTATCTCTTGTTCTTAAATTTTGTTTCTTAAAGAAATCATTAAAGATAAGTTCTTAGGAAGTTGAAAGCCTTATTAAACATGTTATCATTATGAAAATTGAAAAATCTTTACCTTAAATCCTCGCAAGGCTCATGGACCTGATAGTTTCCATGGAAATTTTTTTTGCTAAGACTTGGCATGTCATAAAACCTATTATTACAATGAAATTTTTAAGTTTTTTAGGAGTGGAGTACTTCTTTCTAAGCTTAAAAAAACATTCATTAATCTCATTGCTAAAGGTAGGGAACAAAAAATCTTTTCAGACTATAAACTAATTGCTTACTATAACACCTTCTACAAAATTATTTCAAAGATCCTTGTTTACAGATTGGGAGCTGTGATCCCCAATTACATTGATCAATCTCAGGGAGCTTACATTCCAGGCAGAGTTATAGGAGACAACATAATGTTATTGCAAGAGTTGATCATAAATTACTCGCAGACTAAGAGCAGGAAGAATTGCTTCCTCAAAATTGATCTATGGAAAGCTTATGACAATGTTGTGGGATTTTATCATTAACACTATTATTGCTATGGATTTCCCTTAGCCTTACGTACAGTGGTTCAGTCAATGGATTACTACTCCAACCTTCAAATTCTTAATTAATGGCTAGCCCTCCAAAACCATCAAAAGCATGAAACGTATCTGTTAAGGTGATCTTGTATCTCCCTATTTACTTTCACTTGCTATGGAAGTCCTAAATAGACTTCTAAAAAGAGTTATTGAGAGGACCCAACAGTTTAAATTTCATTCTAAGTGCAGGAGGCTTGGACTATCCAATCTTTGCTTTGCTGATGACTTAATCTTGTTAACCAATGCTAATTTATTTTCCATTAAGACCTTATTGTTTGCCCTAAAAATCTTCAATATAATTACAGGACTTGAAGTTAATTGTTCCAAAAGTGCCATTTTTCTTTCAAGGAGTGTCGTTCATATGTAACAAATTATTAAATCAATCACTGGTTTCAAATTACAACAGCTGCTAATGGCATACCTTGGGGTTCCTATTTCAAACTCAAGATTGGCATGTAATGAGTACTCTTTTCTCATTAACAAAATAAACTCTAGAATCTAGTTGGAAAAGCAGACAATTATCTCTATCTAATGGAGTACAACTTATTTCTTTTGTGCTCGCCTTCTAAAGTGTGTTCTGGGTTGCTCATATAGCCTTCCTATTTTTTGTTACCAAGCATATAAATTTTTTTTTCAAAAACTTCTTATAGGCAGGATCTAACTTCTCCAGAGGCAAAGCTAGGATCAAATGGTTTGACATAGGCACTCCAAAGAATGAACGGGGACTTAACCTCATCCCTTTTAGAACTTTGAACTCAATCATGATGACTAAGAGGTTGTGAGATTATGCGAGGACAATCAATCTTTGTGATCTCAATGGATTTATGTTTATTATCTTAAGAATAATAACTTATGGAGCTGTAACCCCTCCTTTGGCATATCCTGGCTGATGATTAAAGTCATTAGGCATTGCAAATTATTAGACTCATTAGGCATGTAAAAAGAGCTAAAGTCTTATCAAATACCCAAATATTTATTTAAGTAATTTTTCTTAAATGTGATGATAGTTTAGATTAAAATTATAAAGTTTAAAGAATTTCTCCCTAAAGAGAATCTTATAGAAATCTCTCACTAAACTACTATTCTAATAGTAACATGATTGCCATATGATGATCTAGTATACGTAAGTGATTGGTCAAATGAAAGTGGGAGATTATTAGTTTATATTTTACAACCAATCAATTGGTTGTGTATTTATGACATAATTAATTAAAAGTAACTCTTATCTTATGCATAATTATTTACTTAAATAATGTATAAGATAGCTCCCAAGAAAATACTAGCATATATTATAATTTTTTCTTATGAAAGAAGTAGTTGATCTTATAATATAAAGTATGAAGATACTTAAATAAACATGTAGGTACTTGTTAAAGACCAAGTTCAGTGAACTTGACCTAAGAATTTTATTTGGATCACTTCTTATATATATCTATAAAAAATACTCATTATAATAATTGTATAACTAATCCTTTAACTTGAATTTTATAAAAATATCTTATATTAGAATTGTTATGTTTTGATATTATTTATGACCTATCCTAGTCAAGGGTCGGTCAATTGATAGTCATTGGATATAACAAAAACTATATAGAGGTAGCTGAGTGTTTAATATAGAATTTTTTTAATCCTAAAGTAATTAGGAAGGTTTTTATTTTTATTTGTATTAGTATTAATTTGAGAAGTTATTGATCAAGGTAGAATAAAACTTTGAAAATAATTTTTAAATATTATTAAAAGGATCAAATACTAACATTGGATAATCAATATGATTAGATTCATATACATTTAATATTAATCACATACTCTACATCTAATCAAAAGATATATGAAGAAATGATTAAACAGTACGAAAAATATGTAAGAAAAGTTAGTCAAAATCACTTTGTTATTCCTAATATTTTGGTCGTCATAATGTATTATTAGATGCTAATATTGTCTACAAAAATAATATTTTTAATTAGATAATTAAAGTTAAATTATAAGAGTTTAATTTATCTAATCTTACATATCATCTACAATTATTATTTATATTCATTATCAATATATTTAGTAACTGAATAGATTACATACAAAAAATGGTTGAAGAAAAAAAGTAATTTAATGAAGTTAGATTTAGTTATAAAGTTTGAGAAACTTTATAATTAAAAAAAGATATTTGATAAATAAGATTAAATATTAAATATTGGATCTTATTTGAATTTAATTAATCATATTATAGAATTATAATAATTTTGACATTCAAAATTAATAAAAAATTACTTTCTTTCGATGTGCATATAATGTTGTTAAGAAAAAGTATTTTGGTAAACGGGACAAAGATGTTCTAAAAAGTAATTAGCTTGTAAGATTACTGATTCAATAATAAAAGTTATTTTAACATCTTAAACTTTTGAAGTGACTGAATTTTTCCCCACTGACAATTTAAACCCTCGAGAATTAGACGTCCAAACTTCCAATTACTTGATATTATATTATTGTATATCATTGGAGTTTTGAAAGCATCGGTTTCTTAATGAAATGCAAGTTAGAAAACCATTCAACTGGAGCAGCATTTTTCAATCAAACAGAAGAGGAAAATAATGACATGACTAGAGACATAAAATGTAGTATAATCAGGTGACGAGCACATACAATGGAATAAGAAACATCAATGGTTTCCCCGTGCACGATGCCAAATATGTTCACTAACAGTTCCAGCTTATACCCCGATTTTTATTTCAAGCTTTAACCGTTACATTAGCAGGCAGGGCTTGAGTTCTTAGCGAACAGAAGCTAAAAGTTGAAAATCAAGGTTAAGGGGCAAATGGATATATAGTCTAACTTAATACCACGAGGTGACATATGACTGTTCACGTAATTTGTATGTACCTACATCCCCTACTTAATCCAAAAACTCTCCATTTACTTCCACTAATCCCCTTTCTCATCTTCTGTTAATTTTCATTTCAACACTGAATATTCACTTGTCTCTCGCAGTACTACGCTCAAGTCATAGTATGTCACTGTTGAAAACTTGCTAGACTCTTGTCATAAAATATAAATTTATTGATTAAGAAACTGAATTGTAATATAAAATTAAAATGAAATTCAATTGGTATTTGGTCTATTTGATATGACGAGTCTGAGCAAGTTTGGTAGCAGTACCCATCCCATTTCTGTACAACTCCCACTGCCTTACTTTATGTACTCTGACAACCATCTCCAATTTGCTCTATTTTCTAGAATGCAACCACCAATGCAATAGAAAACATGATCAGTACCCGCAACTATTAACAACTAGCCTCTCTGTCTGGGCTTCTGATAACAACTAATAGGATAGATGTGTTGCTAGCATGGATTTGAAACTAGAATCGGATCGGTTGGTTTGACTGGTTCGACCGGTGATTAGTAGATTATTCAATTCGAATGACCCTTCAAAATTAGTCTATAATTGAACCAGTGCGAACTGGTAAAAATTGGTCAATTAACCGGTTAGACCGGGACTGATCGAACCGGTTAGCCACTGATTTAATAAATTTTCTTTTGCTTTTTTTTTTTTAAAACGTTGATGCATTTTTTGTTTTTTTCAAAAGTAAAACCCACTTTTTCTTCAAAAATCTATCAGAAGTATAGAACCCAAAGAACCCAAAATATACTCTTCGACGTCCGGTCCGGGTTTCAAAACCTTAGTTACTAGCAAAGACCAATAATGAAGTTAATTTTGTAAATGATACGAAGTGCAGAAAAGCAAAGGATTTAAATTTTTTTATTTGGCTCGATAGCGTCAATGCTATCTACATGTAAAGTTTCTATTGATATGGTTGCAACTAGTATGGAAGAAGAAGAGTACAGTTTATAAAGATGAGTGTTTTTCACAACACTTGCAAGAGTCTTGTACTCAATGGTAACTGTCCTAACACACTCTCAAACTCTTATCTCTAATTCGTACACTCTTAGATAATTAAATACAATGTGAAGTATAAATGATGAAGTTTCTGTGTATCTTTCTTTTTCTGATGCTTAAGTTGTGTTTCTTTTATAGTTGATGAAGAGAGTGACTTTTGGATGAATATGCATGAACCAGGTATATAAAAAGTAAGAATATGCCTAAGGAGTAGAGATGTCAAAAACAGCCCGGCCTGACCTTATTTTGGCCTACTTAATCGAGCCACCGGTCATGGTCTAACAGGCCACAGGCTAGACTATTACTTCCAAAGTGACTTTGTTTTGAAAGTTTTTCTTTAAAAAGAAGGCCGACTGGGTTGGTCCGCCCCACTTGTGGCCCATCGGGCCATAGGCAGGACCACGAACCGATCAGCCCATGATCGGGTCTGGTTGGGCCGACCCATCCCAACTTGCTAGGCCACCGTAACCCGTAACCTGACCCGGCTCGTCCCATAGACATCTCTACTAAGGAGTTTACAGCCAAGGCAATTACATGAGTGATTTGTCTCTTGAACTATTCACCTATGATGAGTTTGGAGACAATAATCCCTCAAGAAGTATGGAGTGGATGGAAGCCAAGTGTGAGGCATTAAAGATTTTTCGGATCTATTGGTTATGCTCATGTATCCGAATAAGAAAGGGCAAATGATAAGAGCAAGAAGATGATATTTCTTGGCTATGCTGGAAACTCTAGAGGGTACAAATGTTTCGATCTCCTTTATAAGAAAATTGTGATTAGTAGAGATGTGGAGTTTGAGGAAGATGCTTCATGGGATTGGAGTGTTTAAGAAGAAGCATACAATTTTCTTCCATATTTAGGAGAAGATGACAATGAGACCAAGAAACTGAAGGTGATAGTTCAACCCCTTCCACACCTTCCTCAACAAACTCAACCGAACAACCTTAAAGATCTCAAGCATAGGAGATCTCTTTGATGCTGTCAAAAGAATAGACAGTGAGAATCCTTTTTGTCTATTTGCACATGACGAATGTTTGAGTTTTGAAGAGGCTATTAAAGACCGAAAACGGGTGCAAGCTATGGAGGAAGAAATTCATTCCATTTATATAGATGACCTAATTCTCACGAGAAATAATCCATAAGCATATGATGATTTTAAGAAGGCAATAGTGTGAAAATTTGAGATGAGTGATATGGGGCTTCTATCAGATTATTTGGGGATAGAAGTAAAACAATGGAGTGGTGGGATATTTATCTCTCAAGAGTCGTATACAAGAGAGATTATAAAAAAAATATTAAATGATAGATTACAATCCCGTAAATACTTTGATGGAGTGTAGAGTAAAACTCTCTAAGGAGGATGGAGTAAGGAAAGTCAATCTAACCACATTTTGAAGCCTTGTGGGAAGCCTAAGGTACTTGACATATACCAGACCTAATATATTATTTATTGTGGGATTAGTGAGTCAGTTTGTGGAGAATCTAAGTGGAGAGTTTGTGGAGAATTCAAGTGGAGAACACATGCAAACTGCAAAGAGAATTCTTCGATATTTAATAGGTACTTTTAACTATGGCATTTGTTAGACTTCTTAAAATGAGGCTCACTTAAAATGATATTGTCATAGCGATTATGTTGGTGATATTTATGATTGGAAAAGTACTACCGAGTTTATATTTTTCTTTGGAGAAAATGCAATTTCATGGTATTAAAAAAACAATTAGCCGTAACACTCTCAATATGTGAATCAGAGTATGTTTCCATAACTGTCGGAGCATGTCATGCGATATGGCTAAGGAGATTGCTTAGCGAACTTCAATTTGCTCAAAAAGACGTGACTAAAATTAGGGTAGACAACAAATTAGTCATTGCTCTTGCAAAAAATCCAATGTTTCATGATCTAAGTAAGCATATAGATGCAAGGTTTCATTTTATTCGGGATTGCATTATCAACAAGCAGGTTGAGATAGAATACATCAAAACACTTGATCAAATAGTTGATACTTTTACAAAACCCCTCAAGAAAGATAAAATTCAGTAATTTAGAGAGATGATAGGAGTTATGAAGGAAAGTTCTACAATTAAGTAAACATGACTTTTGTCTTCAATAGTGGTGAATGTTAAAGACATCTTAGGAAGGCAAATGGATACTTTCATTAGTGAACTAAATATAGATTTAAAGCTTATTAAGTCTAGTTTTAAATAGTACAAGTTATTCATTGGGTGATGAGACCAGACCTTAAATTATCATAATGTAATAATCATGTTAGTTTTCTTCTTGTAGGACTCGACATAAGTCGTATCCCAACTTGCAACATCATATGGGTTGCTACAAAAATGATTGCTAATTTGTGGCTTTGTTTAATGACTTGTCTCCAAAAAAAAAAAAAAAAGAAAAACTTTGGGATGTTTAAATGCAGAAGTTACATTTATGCACCATGCAAAGAAGATAGAACATGATTTGTTGATTTTAAAATCTTTACAGTTGATCTCTTCCTCCACCTCCACCTCCACATTCTAGTTTTAGTTTTATGATATTTAGTTTTAAAATCTTTACAGTTGATCTCGCCCTCCATCTCTACATTCTAGTTTTAGTATTATGAAATTTAGGGATGGCAATGGCTGACTCATAAGTCAGCCCTTGTCAAATTTTTAAAGTAAAAATTTTAAAATTAAAAATATATAAGAACTTTTTTTTAATTGCAATGTCACCCTTCTGAGTTCGAAATCTAAGCTTATTTGTAAATGACACATTAAACCTAATATAAGTTCCATCTAGAGCTCCTAAGCAATTCTACAATTCAAATGAAATAAATAATAATGAGGAACCTTAATCACTTGCATTATAATTTCTTATAAAAGTAACAGCGTGATTATCTACCTTAAACCACATTCACTGATGGTCCGAAGAGTTTGTTGTTATAAGCTTAGGTTTTCTAAACAAAATATCTTACAAATGCATCACTGCATTTAAATCATAATGAAAACACCGACTAGTTATTTATCCTGACCTTCTTAAACTTTTCCTAATAACTTGATTTTAACAGGATGAGCAATAATATGTAAGAAAATTGCTACTTGTTCATCAATAAGCATGTTTTTGTTACCTTTATTCCTCCTATACTTTCTAGCATTTCATATAGTTTAAAAAATACTTGCCTATTCATCCTAACTGTTGAAATACATGACTCATCATTATCATGCACAATTTGCTTCACTTAATCTCCATTTGCATAAAAAAATAGAAAATAACTTCTAACCCCGGGCCTATAACTATATTGATGCCAATAAACTTAATAGTCAACTAATAATATTACACATCTGCAACCTTATAGTCAAGACAACCACAATTCTTTTTGTTATTTCAGCATTTCTACGAAAACTCAAACTAGCTATAACTATAAGAAACAAATTTTCTATTGTATTTACATAAAAGAGGGAATTATAGAAAGAAAAAAAAAACTGCTTCCCAAACAAACAGTTTAAATGAAACCTTAACTCAAATAACCCAACACCAACTTCAGGAAAAAGAATCACACTATAGAAAGAAAGGCAAAGGTATAATAGCATAATGACCTTAGTGGCTAAGGATAAGGAAGAACATTTTTCTAGGCATAAAAATGACCTTGGTTTTGCCATTTCATCAGTAACTAATAACTGACCAAAAAAAGCTATCTTTGGAGCATATAGTATCATTAGTAGAACACTATCTAAACCAAGGATAAGATGAATAACCCAAAAGATTATGGAATTAAATTGAATCAAAATCCTTAACCTTCAATGGGAAAAGAAGATTTGAATTCGTAGATGCGCAACTACTTCAAGTTCTTAGTTCAAATTGTTGCAATTATTTCTATTAATTATTTAGTTTAATATTTCATTATGTCTGCCTACAACTTGATCAAAAAAATTGAAATTAAGAACATAGATCACGAACAACAACAGTTGGAGCTAGCCACAAATCCACTTTTCACAAGCATATGGAAAAATTGTGCTACCTCATCTAATTATTAATAGGCCATAAGATTATTTCACCCTTACATTTTATTTCAAACTACATTTTTGCAATAACAAACACAAAGAACAAGTTATTGCAAGAGATTGAAATTACAATCCATCCCTCAAAGGTGAACCACTAATTCAGCAGCCTAACATATTTAAAAGTGCAGTTAAGATGGGCTAACAGTGTTAAAAGTGTAGTTAAGATGTGTTAACAGTTAAGATGAGTCATGAAATTACACTACCTATAATGGCACAACCATCTTCGGCATCTAAACACATCTCAAAGTATAGACATTGAAAGAGAAAAAAGCATACATCTAACCAATTTTGGCTTTTTAGGACATGAAAATACGATGGCTCCTATTACCATGATCATTAAGGCCATAATTTTTAAACACATACCATTATTGTGAACCTTAAGGCAGTACATATGCCATTTCCACCACAGTAATGAAAGTGAATTGGCATTACAAGTTAAAGGTGTCCTAAAGTCTCCAATAACATAATAGAAATATGTTAAAGTTCCAAAAACTTAACTTTATATTGCATATCAGTAAGTTCTCTATTTTAAAGTCCTATGTCACACAAACCATTTCTAGTTTTTCCTATTTCCTTAACACAAAAAATGCACAAAAGAGACCTAAAAATGCTTCTTTCCTTTCCTAAAATTAACTGTTTAATTGTCATTCATGAACATATGTTACAATAGGGACAACTCCAGATCTATTCCAAGTAATAATCCAAATTAGTCTAAAGCTCTTCTCTTCCTTTTACACATTAGAGAACAAAACAGAGATAAATGATAGACAAGACGTAGCTTAGGACATCTGGAAATCAGGTAACAACCTATCATTTATAATAGAGAAGAAAAACTATCTAAAAATCACTTCTGATTCTATAAAAAAATCCCATAAGATATATCAACCTGGTGGTAAGTTCACAGTTATTAGAAATTGATCAAGTTAGAAGCAGATAAATTCCAAAAGACAAACTTCGTCAAGTTGGGTTTACAAGAAAAACTGAAAAAAAATCAATTAGTAGTGATAAATGTTAGGGAGATAGGTTGTCTTTACCTAATCAACGCAACTGGCAGAGAAATGTTGGAGAAATGAGATGAGAGCATGAAGAGCAAGAGAGACCCATTGAGCCAGAGACGAAGAGCATGAGTGAGACTAGGCCAAAGAGTGGAGAAAAGAGACAAGAGCGTGAAGAGCGAGAGAGAGCCACTGAGCCAGAGACGAAGAGCGTGAGTGAGACCAGACCAAAGAGAGGTGTGCTGCTGTGTGAATGAGAAAGTTTGTTGGGAAAAAATAAAGGGACAGAACTTGTTTAAGAGGAAGACAGGTTGTGTTTATCTATTTTGGATATGTGTGGAATCGTTAAAGATAGGGGGTGGCATCTTTACCTATTCCCCAAAGTCCAGGAATTATTAAACACAGGATTTTCTATTATATGGGTTTTTTTCTAACCAAACAAAGAATAACTAATTATTAGGAATACATCGGTAATAGAATACACATTCCACTCAACCAAATAGGCCATTAGTACAATGCTCACACCTCTCACATTGGCAGAAAGTCCCTTAACCGTTGACCTAGGAAGTGGGATAAGTGTGTAACGCTCAAACCAAAACCGTAGAAGTGATAATTTTAAACAGAAACATTTGGAATGCATGTTTTTCTATTTATACTTATTTCAAAACTTTTTAAAAGCTTATAATAAGCGAGAAGACCATCTTTATCATGTTGTCCCATGCTCATCTCTCTGATTGGGATATGCTTTTCAACTTTTTAATGTTTAGATCTGACTTTAGCTTTAGTTAGTTTATAAACCACAATGTTATGCATAGTCAGCATCCTCATAATTTAGTGATAAATGCAAAGGAGTGGTTGTAGAAAGGGTAAGCTAACGCAAAGGCCC
The DNA here is from genome assembly GCA_025504915.1 of Erythroxylum reticulatum. NCBI lineage: Eukaryota > Viridiplantae > Streptophyta > Magnoliopsida > Malpighiales > Erythroxylaceae > Erythroxylum > Erythroxylum reticulatum. The sequence goes on along the minus strand of JANSVA010000008.1, from coordinate 19,025,789 downwards.
TCCGAGTGAGTGAAAGCAATGATACGCTGATCACAACCTTTTTTCTTGCATGCTTATGTGCAACACGTCTATAAACTATCTCTATAAATTTCGCTAACCTGTATAAAGACGAGACCCTTCTTAACAATTCTCATCTTTGGTTTTTGAAGAAGTGAAATGTTATTTAAGTTAATGAAAAGAGAATAATACAATGTCAATGTACACGAATAACTTTAGCAAGCTACAACAACTTTTAAGTAACATGAAGTTCTCATCATCCTTGGCAATTTCTGGAGATTTTCGATGATATCCTATGACCTCCATCCCTAAGTGACCAGAGAAACAAAATTTTAATGACATTATGACTAGACTGTTAATATTGAAAACAAAGGAGAATTTCAACAAATCCTACTTTTTAATTTAGGAATTACGACTAGACTGCTACTTTTGACAACTATAATATGTTACATTGCAACTGAAATTTCAAAAGGATGTAGTTTTGCAAAATTTCTTATTCGATCACAGTTGTTTCTAGCACAACCAAAAATAGAAAAATTAAATGCATAAATGCAAATCAACACTAAAAATTTGTTAACACAGTTTGACATACTTTGTCTACGTCTGCGAGGCTCTCAACCATCTTAATATTTTTACTAATGATAATAGTTTTTTACAAGGCTTTGTCAAACCGACTCACTCAACCCTTGACACTATCCCTCGTTCTCACAACCTATGAAAGTAATTCACACTATATAATATGACCGACTCGTGTCAACCTCAACAAAGAATTTTCTCAACAACTTTTAACGATAAAGATAATAAGCAAACAAATCAAGTGATTAAAATAATAAAGAACATAAACGAATATACTTGAGATAAGAAAAACAACTTACCTAATAAATTCAACTCCTTCAATAACAAATTTGAAAATCATTTACCGAAAGTACTACTATAGTCAATTGTTGGATTTTTCGCACACCATAAATCACAAAGGATAGCCACACAATCAACACTTCATCAACAATGAACAGTGGAACAGGGATAATACATAAACCAAAAAAGAAATTAGTTGCAAAATTCCCAAAGGCCACCCTTAATTGTCATTCAAGAATAAAAGAACACTCAGCTGTAGAAAGTCACGTAATCAACCAAAAACACAACACATGATTATAGATCACCCAGCTAAAGTTACGCAAAAATCAAGAGAAAAACCATAGCTGCAAAAAGACCTAATCATCGACAAACAACCAAAGAAAAACACAGTTACAAAGATTCAGCCTAGGTCATATGATACACCTAAAAAAGTATATAGTAGATAATGTTATATCTTGACACAATCAGCTAATAAACATCATCAAAAATAACCCTAGAAATCTCAACTATCAAGTCACCCAAAACCTGTCATTTTTCATTTTTAAAAACAACAACATTCAACCACTACACACGTAAATCCCATCCACACTACAGTTGCCATAATCAATTCAAATTTTCAGAAATCTTCTTCCTTAGATAGTCATTATCCCAAAATAGACTATATATTTAAATCTCATCTTAATTAGGATTTAACCTTATCAAACTTGTCTTAGAAAAGTCCCACATAAAGCCAACTAAGTCCAACTATCAAATAATGTCCAAAATTAAATAATAAGATATCATAACCTATATCTTGGTTTTTATAATAGCACTGAATTTTTCTCATGCCCACCAACACTGTCGTAAATAATTCCTATGCCTATATCAACCTTGAATACACTGTTGAGAGTTTTGCAATCAAGTAAACATGACTTTTTGTCATCAATAGGTGGTGAATGTTAGAACATTTTGACAAGACAAATGGATGCTTTTATTAGTGAACTAAATATGGATTTAAGGCTTATTAAGTCTAGTTTTAAATAGTGTAAGTTTCAGGTTCATTAAAGGTTTCTAAAGAAAGTTATAGCTATTTCATTAAAAGTTGTTCAGCTAAAAAATTTGTTATTTCTTTTGATTAATAGTTGATATTTAGCCTATAAAAAGACTTGTAAGTAGATGTTATGTTATGGAGATAACAAATCGAAAGATAGAAATAAAAGTTTTTTAGGTGTCCCTTTCTTTTTTTCTTCCTTTATAGCTTCCAACAAAGTGGTATCGTAGCCTTGTTTAATTGACGACTAAAACAAATAGTATGTTTTAATACCCACAACTCACCAAAATAAACTATTATCGATGGACACTACGTATGAAGGCTATAATTGGGTCTTATGGCTTATGGGACCTTGTTGATAAGGGGTATGATGATTCCAAAGATGAGGATAGATGATGACATGTTCGAGAAGATAGCAATGCAACAAGAGCCAAAAATGTCTGGGAAATTCTAAAGACTTTTGTGGTCAAAGTTGATAGGATGAAGAAGGTGTGGCTCAAACCTCTAAGTTCCGAGTTTGAGTTGATTTCAATGAAGGAGAATGAATCTGTTGCTCATGAAAAAGGTGAGAAATTTTCATTTCATGAAAAAGGTGGATGTAGGAGTTCTCAAAGAGGTGCTAGAAGAGGAAGAAATAATAATTTGAGAAAAGATAAAGCCAAATAGAATGTTATGCATATAGGAAGAATGGTCACTATTCTTGTGAATGTCAAACTAAGAGTTGTGATGAGGAGATTAACTTTATTAAGCATAAGGAGGTGGAATAAAATACTCTTTATTCTCTCAAAAAGAAGGATTTATAGGAAAATACATCACATGGTAGCTCGACAACAGTGCAAGCAACCACACGATACGAGACAAAAGTAAATTTGTTGAGTTGGATACAAAAGTGTCGGGAATGTTTATTTTGGAGATGATATAAAGGTAGATATTTGGTGTAAAGGCTAGGTGATTTTGTCCATAAAAGACGAAGATCATAAAATTCTCCATAATGTCTTTTACATTCTGAAAATGAAGAGCAATATTTTAAGCATCATTCAACTTTTAGAGAATGAGCATAAAGTAAAAATAGAGAACAATTATTTATGGCTTCGAAATCAAGATGATAAACTTGCTGCAAAAGTTGCTATAACAAAAAACTAAATGTTTATGTTAAAACGACAGATGTGAAGTGTTTACAAGCTTGTGTCAAGGATCCTTCATGGATTTGACATATAAGATTTGGGCACCTCAACTGTGAATGGCTTAAAATGCTAGGAACAAAAAACATGGTGGAAAGAGTTCCCAAAATCAACCACCCGAATTAATTGTGCAACGCATGTCTACTTGGAAAACACACAAAAAAGAGCTTTCCAAATGTGTCACTTTAGCAAGGATCCAAATCTCTACAACTTGTGCATTCAGATGTGTGTGTAAGCCATAATCTTACAATAAGTACACATATTTTGTGCTATTCGTCGATGATTGCACGAGGAAGACGTGGGCTTATTTTTTAAAGAATATGAGTGAAGTTTTTTAGACATTTAAAATATTGGGTTAATTACCAAAAAAGTCTAAACTTTTATTATTTTTTTAATTATAACCCAAACTTTAAACAGTAGTAATAAAATGTCCAAACTTTCAATTTTTTCAATTCTAGCTTGAGCTTCAAAAAGTAGCTATAAAATGTCCAAACTTTTAAAAAAAATTTCAGTTCTAACCTAATGTTAGTGTTTCCGTTAAGTTTGCTAACGTGACTTTCTATGTGTTTCAGAAACCTTAACTATTAATATATGTTAGCCAAAATTAACATAATAAATAAAGATTAATGAAACGACGTCGTTTAATCACATAATTAAAACGACGTCGTTGTTTAAAAATAATCTAAATTAGATTACGTAGCCTCGATGACCTTAAGCTTTAATTTTAATTTTTCCTTTCATTTTTAGTTTGTTTTCTCAACGCCCTCACCGTTCGATTTTCAGATTATACAACCCTGATGCTCTTACACTGATAACAAACTGAAAAGGAAGAGCTTACTAGTGCAATACGCTGTAATGTGAGAGTAATTTGGGACATCAGAAGAACAAACAAAAAACAAAGGGCCGAGGGCTAAGGGAGTTGGGCGTTGGGCGTTAGGAGAACAATAGATAATGTTGGGCTATAATTAAAAAATGAAAGTTTTGAGCATTTTATTGTTACTTTTTGAAGTTTGGGCTAGAATTGAAATAATTAAAAATTTGGGCATTTTATTGCTACTTTTTAAAGTTCGGACTATAATTGAAAATTTGATTAAATTTTGGATTTTTTTTGTAATTAACCTTTAAAAATTCAAGCTTCTTGTTGGAAAAGAAAGTGGGCATAAAATTAAAATTTCAAGAAATGATAGAGGTGGAGAGTTCACTTCTAATGAATTTAAGATTTTTTACGAGGAAAATAGTATTCGACATCCTACAATAGTCCCAAGAGCACTAAAACAAAATGGGATTGTAGAGAGAAAGAATATGACAATTCTTAACTTGACAAGGACAATGCTAAAAGTAGTAATATGCCTAAAGAGCATAGATGTCAAAAAGGGCTCAGCTCGGCTCGATTTTGACTTGGGTTAATCAGGCCACAGGCCAACGGTGGTCAGCCCTGTTGGGCTACAGGTCAAGGTCTAGCAGGTCACGATCAGGCCCTGACCAACTCGTGGCCCGATCGTTAATTTCAAAATGATGTCGTTTTGAAATTTTTCTTTTAAAAAATGGCCAGCCATTGGTCAATCAGCCTGTGGTCGGGTCGGGTCGGGAGGTAATTGCATGTGTGATTTGTCTCTTGAATTGTTCACCTACAATGAATTTGGAGACAATAACTCCTCAAGAAGCATGGAGTGGATGGAAGCCAAGTGTGAGGCATTTAATAATTTTCAGATATATTGGTTATGCTCACGTATCTGAATAAGAAAGGATAAATGATAAGAGCAAGAAGTTGGTGCTTATTGTCTATGTTGGGAACTCTAGAGGATACAAATGTTTCGACCTCCTTTATAAGAAAGTTGTGATTAGTAAAGATGTGGAGTTTGAGGAAGATGCTTCATGGGATTAGAGTGTTCAAGAAGAAGCATACAGTTTTCTTCCATACCTAGGAGAAGATGAGAATGAGGACCAAGAAACTGAAGGCAATAGTTCAACTCCTTCCACACCTTCCTCAACAAGCTCAACCGAACAACCTCAAAGATCTCAAAGCTTAGGAGATCTCTATGATGCTATTGAAAGAATAGACGGTGAGAATCATTTTTGTCTATTTGCATAAGATGAATCTTTGAGTTTTGAAAAGGCTATTAAAGGCCAAAAATGGGTGCAAACTATGGAGGAAGAAATTCATTTCATTTATATAGATGACCTCATTCTAATGAGAAATAATCCATAAGCGTATGGTGATTTTAAGAAGGCAACAGTACGAAAATTTGAGATGAGTGATATGAGGCTTATGTCCTATTATTTGGGGATAGAAGTAAAACAATGGGGTGATGGGATATTTATCTATCAAGAGTCGTATACAAGGGAGATTATAAAAAAAATTTAGATGATAGATTACAATCCCGTGAATACTCCGATGGAGTGCGGAGTAAAACTCTCTAAGGAGGATGGACAAAGGAAATCAATCCTGTAACATCCCATCACCGATGGGAAGGGTAAAACAGTAAATTGGAACAAGTTATGAGTGTGTAAACTCATCTCGGCACGAGCATGCATGTTATGACCTCTATATATATATGAATTGCAATTTTTT